>BOPP01000415.1:166792-196576 GCA_017312745.1 Gryllus bimaculatus
TCCTCAGTCGCTGCGTATTCATTCATTGATCTATATAATACCATATTCCTCAAATTATTAATCCACTACAAGGATGGTTGCGCAAAAATTATATAAAATTAAATTCTATACTTTACTCAAACGGTTTGTTTGTGACGTGCGCTTGAACTTGCCACAGTCCCATCTTTAACACCTAGGTGGCTAATCAGCCAGGTGGTGTAGGGTGAATCCTGCCCACCAGTTGCCACTGAAATACTCAAAGCAATGTGAAACTGCTAATAGTAATCATTAGCCGCAGCAAAAGTACTGTTCGAAACGCTACGTAATGGGAATATAGACTCGTACGAAGTTTTACCCAATCGTCCACACAGCCTCACGCAATATACCTCAAACGTTAATGAATTACCCATAACTGTATCGTTTCATAATGTATTGTGTGGCATATTAGAACCTACATTAAAACATTAACCATATATACCACCTACACAATTTTTGGATATTTTTTTACAATTTTCGTAGTTTTCTTTAGTGAATTAAAATTTTGATTAACTGATTTAAAAATTCGTATAGACACAGCAATTAGAAGGGTAAATAGGGTTCTGAGCGCCTTCGCGTGACTGCGTTCACCCGTGCGGTGGTGCAGTACCGTCGCAGCTGTACGCGAACGCAGGTGTCGATAGCAGCAGCGGCAGCAGCGGTTGCACTTTTTTGTCGAATCGCGCACTTGCGCGGCGCACGATTAGGGCCTTTTTGCACATCGTGAAGCTGTGTGCCACCTTTGAGCCTCTGCGCATGCGCAGGTCGAGTTGCGCTTGCGCCAGAACTAAATTTGGTATAAGCCGAAGTGCAGGAATGGGTATAGCCACGCTGTGCGAAAGTCTCTTGCGTCACTCCGATTTAAACATATATGCCCCTTCAAAGTCACGAGTTGGAAGAAAAGGGCGACAATTGTCCTCGCATCGGGAGCTTCGTTACGACTTTCGTACTGGAGCATCCGAATAATGGAAGGCTCGTAACCTTGAAGGAACAACTGTTTAAATCGGAGTATAAGATGTACGGAGGAGTGAGAAGTACGCAAGAAAATAGGCTCAGCAAGCGCAAGTGAATTCGATTCCCAGTAGCAAACCCCAGGGGAGGGACAGTCCATAGTCCTGGAAGCTTAACCCCCCCCCTCCCGGACAAGTTCACACATAGTCGCTACTAATTCTCTATCTCTACAGTATAGAAAGCATCAATTTACGAAGGAGCAGCGTTGACAGCTTACTGCTTGGCTATAGCTGCAATAACTGCAGTTATGTCCATGCACTCAATTCGGCAACGGGTGCGTTTACGTAGCTCACTTTTTAGTGGCTTCATCACTATTTCTTGCAATTCCATTGTCCTATGCGTCATTTCAGTTGTTTTTGACATGTCAAACTGGTGCTCTTTAAGAGTAACTTCTCTACAACCAAAGACATTAAGAACGTCAATTAATACGTTAAGTAACTATCAGTCAATAAATGAATGTAAGTTTAAATTCAGCAAAGAAAAAAAATATGAATTTATCAAAATGGTTGGGCACTGCATCCGCTGCTTCCTTCCAAGAAGCATAAACGTTCCTCCAAAGAAAAAAAACATCTGCAGCATCTATGGTGTATATTATAATTACACCGAGCTCAAACAATTTTTTTCGACTCGTGTTGTTTCATATTTTATGCGCAGGGTATAAAAGAGGAGAAAAAACTTCAGGACACAGCCTCTGTGTTCAAAGATCATGTTTTATATTCGAGTTGCGATTCAATCAAGGCAGCTGATCCTTCGATAATGAATAATCGATAACGTACTGCAGGACGTCTAACCATGCGAAATGTAGAGTTAAAGAATCCATCACGCAAAACTGGTTGATAAATGAAATGAAATCCTATCTACACAAGGAGATGAAAAGCCCAGTAATTTTTCATTCCTCTTGTGAATTAATTTTTGATAAACCAGGCAGGGCACGTCAAATTTCATATAATCTATTTACAAATGCTAACGAGTCATTCTGATTCAATGAAAGGGAAAAACAATTTAGGCGAAAGGCAGATTCTATTATGTTATATTTTTAATAATAAACATAATAATTATTATCTATAATAGTAACAAAAACAATAAACCGAGCGGAGCTGGTTCGGAGCGTAGCGCCCTGCCTTCGCAGTCGCCGAGAACCCAGGTTCGATTCCCCCCATCTTAACCAGCGTTTTCGTGTCCCCTCCCCCCCTCAATCATACAAGCAAATGATGGGATGGCACAAAAGGTCACGATTACCCATCACTATTCTATTACCCCAGAATTTATAATTCAAGGCCTAACAACCCTATCATACCAAGGGATACAGCCGCAAGAAGATCTCCATAATTAACTCTTTTAATCTCTCCGGGATATACATGTAGCGTGGTCATAAATGGCTGATGAAGAAATAGAATAATAATAAATAATAATAATTAAATAATTAAATAAATAATAATTAAATAAATAATATTAAATAAATAATAATAAATAATAATAATAAATAATTTAATAATAATAATAATAATAATAATAAAATAATAATAAATAATAATAATAATAAATAATAATAATAAATAATAATAATATAAATAATAATAATAAATAAAATAATAATAAATATAATAAATAATAATAATAATAATAAATAATAATAATAATAAATAATAATAATAATAAATAATAATAATAAATAAAAATAAATAATAATAAAATAATAATAATAATAATAATAAATAATAATAATAATAAATAATTTACCAAATTAATGAACAAACTACTTACGTGAATACTATCTGCTTCTGAATGTAAGGCAGCTTGCTTCACTTACCTGCAATAAGAAAACAATATTAATTAATAACATAGTAAGCTACAATAACATTGCAAGTACATTAATACTATGCTTTTTCTACTGTCAAGGGTAAATATTATCAACTTAAATGCAAAGCATTCACGACCCCTGAAGCAACAATTGCAACCACGGTATCATCATTTAATCCTTCCATGTCAGAGCTCTTAATTTCAATTTCACGATCCTTCAGGCTCCATCACGTTATTTCGCCCCACCACTGCGCACATGCAGGTTGGCTCGCTAGTCACGATTTATTCGTGGAATTGCGTCGGCTCGAACGAGAAATTTGTCGCCAATTCGCGCGAGACGTCGTGACGTAAACGCCGGCCGCCCTCCACCGCGCAGCAGGCGTTGGCCGGCCCAGTTGGCCTCCGCCACGCCCCCCCCTCCCCTCCCCTCCCTCCCCAGCCTGCAGCTCCCACGCCTCTTCCGCGCCTGCGCCGCGGGTGGAGGGCGGCCGGCGTTTACGTCACGACGTCTCGCGCGAATTGCGCGAATTTCTCGTTCGAGCCGACGCAATTCCACGAATAAATCGTGACTAGCGAGCCAACCCTGCATGTGCGCAGTGGTGGGGCGAAAATAACGTGATGGAGCCTGAAGGATCGTGAAATTGAAATTAAGAGCTCTGACATGGAAGGATTAAAATGATGATACCGTGTTGCAATTGTTGCTTCAGGGGTCGTGAATGCTTTGCATTTAAGTTGATAATATTTACCCTTGACAGTAGAAAAAGCATAGTATTAATGTACTTGCAATGTTATTGTACTTACTATGTTATTAATTAATATTGTTTTCTTATTGCAGGTAAGTGAAGCAAGCTGCCTTACATTCAGAAGCAGAATAGTATTCACGTAAGTAGTTTGTCATTAATTTGTAAATTATTTATTATTATTATTATTTATTATTATTATTATTATTATTTATTATTATTATTATTTTTATTATTATTATTATTTATTATTATTATTATTTATTATTATTATTATTTATTATTATTATTATTTATTATTATTATTTATTATTATTATTATTTATTATTATTATTTATTATTATTATTATTTATTATTATTATTTATTATTATTATTATTTATTATTATTTATTTAATTATTATTTATTTAATTATTATTTATTTAATTATTTAATTATTATTATTTATTATTATTTCTATTTCTTCATCAGCCATTTATGACCACGCTACATGTTATCCCCGGAGAGATTAAAGAGTGTAATTATGGAGATCTACTTTGCGGCTGTATCCCTTGGTATGATAGGGTTGTTAGGCCTTGAATTATAAATTCTGGGGGTGATAGAATAGTGATGGGTAATCGTGACCTTTTTGTGCCATCCCATCATTTGCTTGTATGATTGAGGGGGGGGGAGGGGACCACGAAAACGCTGGTTAAGATGGCCGCCCGGGAATCGAACCTGGGTCTCGGCGACTGCGAAGGCAGGGCGCTACGCTCCGAACCACTCCGCTCGGTTTATTGTTTTTGTTACTATTATAATAATAATTATTATTGTTATTATTAAAAATATAACATATATTGAATCTGCCTTTCGCCTAAATTGTTTTTCCCTTTCATTGAATCAGAATGACTCGTTAGCATTTGTAAATAGATTATATGAAATTTGACGTGCCTGCTGGTTTATCAAAAATTAATTCACAAGAGGAATGAAAATTACTGGGCTTTTCCATCTCTCTTGTGTAGATAGGATTTCATTTCATTTATCAACCAGTTTTGCGTGATGGATTCTTTAACTCTACATTTCGCATGGTTAGCACGTCCTGCAGTACGTTATCGATTATTCATTATCGAAGGATCAGCTGCCTTGGATATGAATCGCAACTCGAATATAAACATGATCTTTGAACCACAGAGGCTGTGTCCCTGAAGTTTTTTCTCCTCTTTTATACCCTGCGCATAAATATGAAACAACACGAGTCGAAAAAATTGTTTTGAGCGTCGGAATACTTATAATTAACACCATAGATGCTCAGATGTTTTTTTTCTTTGGAGGAACGTTTATGCTTCTTGGAAGGAAGCAGCGGATGCAGTGCCCAACCATTTTGATACATTCATATTTTTTTTCTTTGCTGAATTTAAACTTACATTCATTTATTGACTGATAGTTACTTAACGTATTAAATTGACGTTCTTAATGTCTTTGGTTGTAGAGAAGTTACTCTTAAAGAGCACCAGTTTGACATGTCCAAAACAACTGAATGACGCATAGGACAATGGAATTGCAAGAAATAGTGATGAAGCCACTTAAAAGTGAGCTAACGTAAACGCACCCGTTGCCGAATTGAGTGCATGGACATAACCTGCAGTTATTGCCAGCTATAGCCAAGCAGTAGCTGTCAACGCTGCTCCTTCGTAAATTGATCTTTCTATACTGTAGAGATAGAGAATTAGTAGCGACTATGTGTGAACTTGTCCGGGAGGGGGGGGGGTTAAGCTCCAGGACTATGGACTGTCCCTCCCCCTGGGGTTTGCTACTGGGGAATCGAATTCACTTGCGCTTGCTGAGCCTATTTTCTTGCGTACTTCTCACCTCCTCCGTACATCTTATACTCCGATTTAAACAGTGTTCCTTCAAGGTTACGAGCTGGAAGGGAAGGGAGACACTGCCTTCCAATCGGATGCTCCAGTACCGAAAGTCGTAACGAAGCTCCCGATCGAAGGACAATGTCGCCCTTTTCTTCCAACTCGTGACTTTGAAGGGGCATTATGTTTAAATCGGAGTACGCAAGAGACTTTCGCACAGCGTGGCTATACCAATCCTGCACCTCGGCTTATACCAAATTTAGTTCTGCGCAAGCGCAACTCGACCTGCGCATGCGCAGAGGCTCAAAGGTGGCACACAGCTTCACGATGTGCAAAAAGGCCCTAATCGTGCGCCGCGCAAGTGCGCGATTCGACAAAAAAGTGCAACCGCTGCTGCCGCTGCTGCTATCGACACCCTGCGTTCGCGTACCAGCTGCGACGGTCTGCCACCACCGCACGGGTGGACGCAGTCACGCGAAGGCGCTCAGAACCCTATTTACACTTCTAATTGCTGTGTCTTACGAATTTTTAAATCAGTTAATCAAAATTTTAATTCACTAAAGAAAACTACGAAAATTGTAAAAAATATCCAAAATTGTGTAGGTGGTATAATGGTTAATGTTTTAATGTAGGTTCTAATATGCCACACAATACATTATGAAACGATACAGTTATGGGTATTCATTAACGTTTGAGGTATATTGCGTGAGGCTGTGTGGACGATTGGGTAAAACTTCGTACGAGTCTATATTCCCATTACGTAGCGTTTCGAACAGTACTTTTGCTGCGGCTAATGATTACTATTAGCAGTTTCACATTGCTTTGAGTATTTACGTGGCAACTGGTGGGCAGGATTCACCCTACACCACCTGGCTGATAGCCACCTAGGTGTTAAAGATGGGACTGTGCAAGTTCAAGCGCACGTCACAAACAAACCGTTTGAGTAAAGTTAGAATTTAATTTTTATAATTTTTGCGCAACCATCCTTGTAGTGGATTAATAATTTGAGGAATATGTGATTATGAATCAATGAATGAATACGCAGCGACTGAGGAATGTCAGACGAGGAAAAGCAAGAACCGTACTGCGAACAAACTAATCCTCTAAAATGTCCACATAGGGAAGCAGATATCTGCTCCTCTGTACCGATACGTAGAAAAATGCCGCGCTGGTCAGTGCGCTATTCAGGACTTCAAAGAATATCAATGCATTTAAGAAATAAATGTGTGGTTGTTTCCTTTTGAATAAGATAGTGTTACTGTTCATTCTGTAGGTTTCTACTCAGAAGAAGCAATAACAGAAGCTACTCGTTCAAGCTAATTTGTGCCAAGAATGTCTTAAACTTCCAACACTTTCCCGCTGTGGTTTCAGAGATATTCAATATTGTAATGAAACTATCTTGCTCCTCAAAATACCGGTTCCTCTAACACTGGAACTCAAGCCTTGAGACAGAGGTCGAAGCGATGAGAAAAGGGCTCGAATATAACTTTCAAAAAGAAGTGTACATTTTTCAGAATTTTTCTTCGTACTTGATTATCTTAGCATTTTCCGAAATCTTATTTAACATTTAGAAGTACTTTACCTCAAAAACGAAAATAAAATGTCTTAATGTTGATTCATTTGTTTGGCCAAATACATATTCTAACTGCGTGTTCGAAAAGATTAAATTTTCTGAAGTTGGTATAATCACACCACTTGAATGGGAATTACATACCTTTAAAACTCGGCCCCGTAGAAAACGCGCGGGGGTAATTTATTTATACCTGATGGACCGGGAGCTAGCGGTTTAAAAATGTCGGTCATTACACCACGTTTCATAATTCATACAATGGATTAGCAGCCTAAAGAAAGACAGCAGTTCGTATACCGGTCACGTAGCAGCACATTCCAGGGCAGATTGCAGGCGTTTTGCAGTATTGTACAATTCGTCTTTACGAATCGTGTAATAAAGAAAAGGAGAAAAAACTTGTAATAAGAGAATTACACAAAATTAAAAGTTGTGAAATTGAATTGAATTGTGTAATAAAATTGCATTTTGTGTAATGCTCTTAAATATTCAACCTTCGTAAGATAGGTTTTCGCGGCATAATATAGCATAAATTAATTTAATTTTAATTATGTTGGCTTTTTCGCGTACTGTAACTCAGTAAAACATTTTGTTGTTGGCTGTGTAAATTATGTACCCCATAGCCCTGAGGAGATGAGTTTGGAAACGTTGGCAAACTAGGGGTTTAATTACGTGTCCAACCCCATTAACTATTCCAAGGATTAACTGCGAGCGTGAATGCAATAACTGGAGTAAAACCTCAGTATTCCGATCTAATTAGAGGTGTGGCTTTTTTGATTTGGAATTGCTCGGCTTATCCGAAAAATGTATCGTACATACACACATCTATAGTAATACCAGACGCAATGCAATGTAGCACGCGATGTGAGAAAATGGCAACTTAGCGTAGCATCATTAATTAGATTCAGTTCATTACAACAAAATATTACCAAACTTGATTGTTCCTCTAAGTGAAAATTAGCTACATGTACGTGTGATTAACACCGCAGTTACCAGTGCAATAAAAGTTTAATTTCGACAACTTGTTTCAATAATTAGTGTTAAGTTCTGCATTAATTATGAAATCCTTTTTTTACACTACAAATATGCATTTTATTTTGTTTAATTTTTCCTCTATCCCGAATTTTGTTCAAATTATCCAAAATTTCGAATTAGCGGGGTTCTAGTGTATTATAAAAATAATCGTCTCCGAAAATGCCCCTGCGTGCGTCTCTGTGGCTCCTCGTGGAGGCTCGAGGTTTGCGGTGCGGCCGCGGGGGCGACGGAGGGCCGCGAGCGTCGTTCCGCCCAGCGCCGAAACGCGACACCGCGACAGGGCGCCGCTGGAGCTATTGCGGAACCCCCGGGCCGGTAGCCGCACTGCGGTCCTCGCGGGCAGCGGACAGTGGGCACGGGAGCGGTCGAAAGGCGACAGCCGCCGTTAAATAGCGGCTTTATTTGTCTTGTAGTTTAATTTGTGGGGAGCGGTCGTAGGTCGCCGTTCTGCATTTGAATTTTGGACCCAGGCTTCCTTCAACCCTCCGGCGCGAGACACTTTCGGGCAGGGGCGACCCGTGGACGTCCCTTGTTGCGCCTGGATGTGATTCTCTCCACCAAATCACCTGGAGTTGATTTCGCTACCAGAGCTTCTCTATATTAATAATGCCCGATCTACCTATTACATTATGCACTGGTAGTAAATTATGCAGTGGTTGCATGATAGTAATCGAATTTATTTAAATGTTAAAAAGGGAGTTGAACTAATAATGAAAGGATTATTTAACAATGTAAAACCCGTTTTTTATGTTAATGGTTGCTCAATGCCGCGTTTTTGAAATCTGAATTCTAGACTACTAAAGGGCATAAAACTTAAGACAAAAGAATTGCAGTGCTTTTTTCCTTCATGTTACGCAAAAGAATTACGAGCTTTGGGCAAATGTGTTTCAAATTTCACAATATTGATGTAGTACCTACTTCTCTTGGATCATCAAAGTTATTAATGAAATGTCAGTACTCAGAGTGAAACCGAAGCATTTATTTTACTTTCCCGCCTTACGACGTTCTTACGTAGCAAGAAGAAATCATTGTAATGCTGCGACAAAAAATTGCTATTTTCAATAGGAAAAACTGGGATTCCCTGGCGCGTCCCTGGTAAAGGAAGTGTGAATAGACATTCGTTGACAAAACGTCTGTCTGGAAGTGTGTGGCCTGCGCTAGCGTCTAAACCATTCAGACGAGTTCCTTTAAAACTCGTATTCTCCAACCAATCTAGCCGAAGTCCAAGCTCAGCGTGATTGAAACTAATATTTTGATTTTGGGGGAATTCTATACATTGACTTATTATTTTCAAAAAATGCTTAAAGCTTTTTAATTTTTTTTCTTCGGTGGAATAAAGGACGTTTTAAACGACACAGATCATTTTCATTAAACTCTTTAAATTTTCGAAAATGTGAAAGGTCAAAATTGTTATGGCATCTTCCTAAAGTTATCACAATTATTTCGCAACTATAACAATTAATTTTACACCCTAGCGTAAAATGGTGAGTTTTCAAAAATAATCGTAAATTTTTAAAATTTTGAATTTTGTTAAAAAATTAACTGTATTACACGGGTACTAATATTTCTTATCATTTTCGACTTTTCATGAACGATTTTTAATGTGTCCATCCTTTATATGGACTTTTTAAAAATATTCCATCTTTTCCCGATGCTTTCTGCGTATATGCTTATTATCAGAGAGCAGTTAAGTTTCCGTTGGGGCGGAGTTTGTGCCACTGTCCGTGGAGTGCGTGGCGCTGGCGTCTGTGGCGGGCGGTGCCTGGGAGTCGGGTGACTGCAATCTACACCAACCGCAACCGAGCACCGACGGCGGACTTGATCGGGCGCCCAGCACCCGCTTGCGTATCCGCCGCCCCTCGCGCGCTGGCGATAGCGCCTTGCCGCTGAATGCGTAGCGCCCACAGTTCTCAACCGCAGTTCCACCTTGATGAAAACGGAACGCTGGCAACGCACCTGGAATGTCATGAAGCGACGTTTTCAACTTGCAGATCATTTTCACTTTCTTTGGCTCTAATTTTATTTATCTTGATTTGGCATTTCTCTTGAAATGTAATAGTTAAGTTAGGTCATTGCCATGTTAACTGGAAATAGCATTTTTGTACTCGATATATGTAGTTGATATTTTGCGAAATCTTAGCGCCGTCTTGGTTCGCGTTATAACACCGGATTTTTATGTCTCGAAGTGCTTGGGATTGGCCATTTAGAATTTACGAAGTGAATGCTACCCTAGGAAAAAACCCTGAAATAATACGAAAATGGGAACAAAATGTAAAATAATTTTTGATATCATTAAGTAGTTTGTTATGAGCAGAAAACTATTTTAGCACAACTTTACAAACGACTCTAAATATAGTTTTAGTTTAAAACTGAAAACGGGTAGAAGTACTGAACTCAAACTAGCTTGCTACTAACATTCTAGCTTACATTGCGAATGCTACTGGGCTTGCCCTTTTCTGTGAAATCGGAGTTGGTGGGTGAGAAGCTTGTCATGTCAACTTCGCTTTACTGAAAATACATTTTATATTAAACCTTAATACGAAGTTGTTTCTATATGTTGCCCTTTGGTAAATATAACATACACAATTGATAGGCTGAATGGCTTTTTTAAACATAGGAAATAAGTAAAAGTTATGTTTCTAAATATGCACTATCGGATTAGAGGCGGGGGGCAGGCATCGCCCAATAATTTCTCCACCCCCGGATGTCTCACTGCGCTGAGTTTGTCTTATTTTGTCCAAACATTTAATTCCAAAGACCATCTTCGACAGACCCTTTTTTTCCGAAGAATCTTATTCCAACAGAACTTCATTTCCAGCACTTTTTCTAATCAGTAACATCCATCCTTACACGTATCCATGACTGCAGTAGATACAAATTGAACAGCCCACGAAGTATTTGCAGTAACATAGTTTTAGTGATAGCTTAAAATGAATTACAAACGGAACAATCAGATACAAAGACTACGTTGAATCAGCTTGATATGGTGCAGCCTATACGGAGATATGAGATCTAGAACTGGAGAATTTCCTATATTGTATCTACATTTGGTGAACATACAAAAAATTAATGGAATATCTGCGTGCATTTGGGCATAATCCTTCTTTCTTTAAAGCAATTCCTTCAGTATAGGATACACAAATAGTAGTGTTAAGAAATGCAAGAAGAAAAAAATTGTATTTTAAATTAAGCAAATAGTCTTGGTTTTTGAAATACCATGGAAACAAGACTTTTTTAAAAAAGTCTGTGGGTGATTTCGTTTTGAAATTCATGGAGTATTTAAAAAAATTCATTTTCAAAAATTGCTCGCCAACGATTTTAATGCACATTACAAAACGCATCGCAGACATTCAAACCTTATAAACAAATTGAAGGCAAGAGCGATGAGATATAATTTTTATTTTATACTTTGTGTTATAATTAAGAGATTTATTTGATGATTCTCTTATTTTTTAATTCTATTATATATTATATTATACTATTAATTTTTGAAGTCTCAGTTTTCGACCTATTGTCCTTTTTACTAGAGAATTCCACGATAGTCCTCACATGAAAACAAGGCAAACATCCTGGGTGCGCATCAGCTCCTACGCACTGGTATATTGCAACACCCAGGTGCTGGCACCACCTCTAGACTTGCGCCAAGTGGACGCAATACGCAAGATACTTGGAACGTCTGTTGCCTCACGCGTTCGTGAACTCGCGAACGCACGCACGACAGCAAGGGCAAGGTGGGGCTTCCTTGGATCAGTGACTTGAGAATTCTTGCGCACATTCTGAACGCGCGGTTTTTTTTTTTTTTTTTTTTTTAGCCGACAAGAGTATCCCTAGGAATTACGTCAAAGTATGACGAGTTACTGGTTTACGAGTTACTGGCAGACGTTGCACGAACGTCGGTTTAATTTGTCAAATTAACCTGGAGAAAGAAATAAAGGAAGCCCGGTTAATGGAATTGTGTAAATCACCGTGTCAAGTAGAAGCTCAGTGTCAAAATATTGACGGAAAATCTAAAACGCAAGTCTTATCCTGTGTACGCCCCGAAGGACAAATCAATGAGGGCATAGTATTACTGTTCGAGAAAAAAAAATCACATTAGTGCAATTAGATTGCAATTGAAGCAAATTAATTGTTTCTTGCAATACCCAGCAAACCTATGAAACGCCTGTTTGTAAATCGTATCAAGGTTATGTGAATCTGTTAATTCTCTATCGAATTATATGCTTAAATTATATTCCTCACGCAACTTATTACATTTTGCTATTCTCTGTCTTAGAAACTGTCTTAATTTTGTAGATAGACCACGAACTTGCACTTTGTTTACTAGAATCTGACTTTGGTCGAAAAACGCGGAACAGTAGTTAAAACGAACACAACGTAGAGTGTAAGCTCCCACTCGAATTCATATGAATATATGGAAAAAAATAGATACGCTCAAACATAATGTTCCTTAAGATTGAGTTCATTAGAAACTACAAATTTATATTGTAAACCCCGGTGAATAGAGTTGCGTAGATTGTGTAATGAAAATCATTAGAGATGCGAACCAATGTTGCTAAAATACGTGATTTCAAATTATTTTTGGCGCTACTCATCAGAAACCGGATTTCAATTATTCAATGAAAATATTGTATTCGCGCGGCTCACATTAAGAACACCTGAAATAGAGATTTGGAGAATTACTGTTGGGTTATTGACATCAATACCTACACTTCGCTGATGTGTCGTACTCTTCACCTCGAACGGTAGTGTGTACATGCTTGCGAACCAAGGTTAACTGAAAGGAAACAACGTCACACGTGTTACGTTTGAACGATGACTGTTCACACAAGCTCTGTCTTACGCAAAGGGGCTCATGTGATTACAGTGCTCAAATGTTGCTGGTCACATTCTACAAAAATTTAATATGTAGATACGCTTGTTTTTGTAATGAATTCAGAAAATACTTACAGGTCTCTTAACGTTCAGGTGATGATGAATAGTAGTTTGAAAGAGATCGAAGAAAATCTGGTGCGAAACTCCACGACTTCGACTAATCTCTTCAAAAATTATATACAGTTCTTTTCAAATGCTTTCATTAGTATAGTTAATTTTCACACATTTATACTCATTTTCCTAGTACTTCATATTTAATTAACTCAGCAAAATAATGTTGAAAACATCTAAACGTAATGAGGCATCAAATAATAAATAAACTAAATAGTGTCTTTCTCTTTCATGAGGGTTAAAACCACTTCAAATTTTATTAAATTTATTCTAGAAATTCCCGACAAGAGCCCTGTATGTAGATTCGTCTGGAGACTGCGTTCGCCCTGAAAAAAAAAAAACAAGCCGAAGCCCGAGGCCCTGACTGACAAATTAGTGGGCGAATGTCATGGCCGCAATTTGCGCGGCCCTTCTCAGACGGCGCCACCGTCGCTAATGATGCGAGAGCGAGAGCGAGGGCGAGAGTATATTCGCTACGAGACGGTGACGGCCTGCAACTGACCTAGTGAACAAAGCGGCCGCCGTGCAGTGTGGGAGCGCCAGTTGCGCTGTGCGGCGGCGGCGGCTCGCGGAAGATCACGCGACTGCCGGTGACGCATCCGCCAACTGCGATGCAGTCACGCGATCGTCGTCTGTCCCCCCCCCCTCTCCCTCACCGCGCTCGCCGCTGACTGCGCGGAGTTTCCAGTGCCATTCAGTCACCGCAGCCCGCTCCGCCCGCGCCCTGCTCGCGCGTTTTGAAGCCTCGTTTTCGTCTCGTCCCGATTCCCCGTTCTCGCTCGCTCCGGCTCATCTCCCTTGATCTGTCGTTCTCCGACTGTTGTCGCAGACTTCGTGATGACAATAATGTCACTTGACGGATGTCACTGAAAAGCCTCTAACTGGGAGGTCATATGGTTCGAGTCTCAATGTTGGTAGGATTTTCGGCGCTGGCTAGATAGCTAGGCCGAATCCAGCGGCCGCCTGGAGGAGAAATCTTGCGTCCGGCTGCTCTTGTTAGTTTCCCGTTGTCTCTTCGATTAACACCAGGCGAATGCCGGAGTAGTACGCTAACAAACGGGCCACGGTCCGTGCGCGATCTTTTTCTCTTAATTGTCCTATCCGCATCTCTTACACCTACATACTTTCATGTACTGAACTAACAGCACTAAAGATTTTAGCAGTTGACGCACCCGGAAACCTGAATCAAAATCCGACTGTTCTTCCTATCTTATCTCCACTTTCTCCGCATCTCGAAGTTCTTATCGCTTCGCTTCTCTCTACCCCTTGCTGTCTGGGCGAGCCTTGGTTCTGACCTAATCACCTTGCACTGCTCTGCGTTAAGTGTCTTTGTTTTCATTACTCTCTTTACGCCCCTCTCCCTAACAACCGAATTCACCATTTCACCCACAATCTCTGCCAAATCTTCCTCTTCCTTCAAGCCTCTTCTGGAGATTCTTCTAGACTCTTGTGATCCCACTTTCCTCTTTGCTCCCATCATTCTCTCTCAAATATTCTGACTCATTTAAAATATTCCACCAGATATTTAGCACTCCCTTCCAATGTTTCACTTTCTCCGATTAGTCATTCTTTATAAAGATATTTTTGTACTATCAACCTGCCCGCCCCGTTCCCTCTCTTCTCCCCATTTCACTTTCATTCGCATTTTCCCGACCTAGTAATGATGTTATTTCCCACTGTTGGCCGCACCATTCTGTCACCACTCTGCAAACTCGCTAATTCAGTGGTGTGAGAGCTCATATACCCTCTCAATCCGTTATAGGAATGCGACGTCAAGAGAATTCCGTAACTCGATCAAATTTTGAAAAGTAAAAAATACATCCCCCAATGCCATAATGTTTTTAACCTGTGCGTTTGTAAAACTAAGTTAGTAACCTGTAACATTAGTGTTTAAATGCGGGGGGGGGGGTATATCACGGTGGTTGTGTTCATTAACTTGTAATTGATGTCTCGCTGACAAAACAGTACTAATAAATTCAGAACAATTAACCCAATCTTTATTCCCCGATTGCATAATACCAAAATAGCATTAACAAAAATCGACTCTTGATGACGTTGTGCTGAGGAATGTTAAAATTATGCATATGTGCAAAATATAGTAGTTTTTTTTTAATTCGAAAGAATGTCAATCAAATAAACACATCGATGTGTAATACATGGATGTTCGTATAAAAATGTTGAGAACGTTTTTCGTCTCCCATGGCGGTTCACGCATTGCGTTGCTGAACAGGAAGTGCGGTGGCGCGCTCTAGTGAATGGCAGAAGAGTGCAGCGGACGGACGCGATGGCATTCAGTGAATTGGACTCGCAGTGGAGCGTCATTCGTCATTCATTTGCGTCCATCTGAGCGATGGAATGAAGCGATTGGCGTTTCAGCGTGGAGCTTCCTTTTGCTCTCACCTCGTAGTAAACCGTTTTATTTACAAATGCTTACGGCACCTGTGTTTCTTTGATGCCCGCGAAATTTTCATTAGTATGTCCACGGGAAATGTCACGATAAAATTTAATTTTTCCCTGAGTCACTGCATAATATAGTGTACGGTAATGTATTTAGTTTGCCAGTAACTAAAAAAATATGTGTTTTTGTCCTTAGTTTTATCATAATATATGAAAGGAAAAGTCATTCAATGTATCGGAACAATTGTAACTAAAATTCAATCTGAAAACCTCGGATCATCAAATGTCAAAACAAGATGTGAATTGTTAATCTGCTCGAAATGCACCTTTGTAAAAGTTTGTGAAAGATTTGATGTCTACAAGAAGTGTTCAGAAATAATAGAACTCCTGCTGAAATGCTAGTTACGTTATTATCCAGATATTGCGATGTCTCCATTCACATCAATAGGTTAGAGTTTTACGATGCTTCAGATCAAATGTGTGGAAAAATTATAGTTCCAATATCTTTCTTTTATGTGATGTATGTCACCCATTTCTCTCATTAAGTGTCTTTAAATTTATTACTGAGTCACATTTCATTGATTATTAATGTTCAAAGTTCGCCTATAATGAATGTATCAAACAAGCAGCAATCGTAGGAAGTATTCTCGTGCATTGTTTATTGACTGTAGGCAGTTAATTCTGATAATTTAAGTGCAATGCATCTCTTATAATTGATATCTTCGAATAAGTATAACGAACATTCAACAATTGATCTTCATAACTCCAAACAGAGAATTATGTAACAAAAGAAGTGATATTTCTGAAGAACTAACTGAATGTATCGCATTAGTTCTCGAAAGACACTGTGAAATGAGAAGCAATAAATTGTAAAAATGAATTATTTGCTAATTTCTGGTTGCGCAATTCAGTGAGTTTCTTTATGGATCTGGAGAAGGCGAGGTCATGTTTACCAGATTACGAAGTTGCAGGTGGATTAATACTGACATAATGCTACTAAATAACGTGAAAATGTCTTCGAATTCTTAGCTTCGTCATTTACACCTACTCGTAAGTTTTATTGAGATTTAATTACAAATTAGCATTTTCTGAATTGAATTCGCTGTATCATGCAATATCATAGTTTTCTTCATACAGTATTAAATGCATGCCGAAGTTTTATAAAATTTAGTTACATTGATCATTCCACATTGTGGAAAATAAAATGTGTAAATAATCGTAATTTTGTTTCAAACATCGTTGGAATTGAACATTCTACACTTAGTAAAGCGTCGATCCGATTACTTTTGACTTTGAAGTCAGAATTTGGGATTCGATCTGAAAGGTTCTAATGTATCCCAAACATCGATTCTTTCCTGTAAACTCGTATATATATATTTCTATCGTCAAGATCCCTTTTTGGTCTCTTGGAAACTCATTTTTGTAAAAAATTGTGATTAAAATGAGCATTTCTCAAGCTTTTGGCCAAAGAGGTAGATAAGGCCATTACACAAGGTTTTAAGCTCTCATCAAAGTTTATAGAAAGTTCTCCCACGTATTTTATGTACATATCACGGAATCCGTACATCCTAGTCCTTTGAAACCTGTTTTCGGGAATTATGTTAATTGGGCTAATGTACTAGACCTTCTCGACATTTTTTCTGTACAAAATTTACATGAGAAAACGCACTGTTCAAGGCCTGTCTTTGGCGGTTGCTGTTAAGTTGAAAAACTGGTTAGTGCAAAGATCATTTCACTGCGATTTCCATTGGGAGCAATACTATTTTTTTCACTTCTACTTCGTGCTATCGGACACCGTGCACCACCTTCAGAACTAATTTTTTTCGCCTTAATTTTCGTGAAATCTAAATTTCCCCGAACATTTTTCCACTAGTCATTACACAAACTTGAAACCAGCATATACTTGGTTATTACGAGTTACCCTGATTCATTTGATAGTTTTGTCTGCCAAAATTAGGAATATCGAGAAACTAGATATTGAGAATTAACTTGCATTTTAGCTAACTCTGTCTTAAGCAGTAAATTCGAGATTAAGAGTATTTGTTGTTGAGATGGGCATGTGAACCGTGCAGACGTGGACGTCCTGTTTCACCACGGAGGTTGTCAGCCTCGTCTGACGCGCTGTCGTCGCCGCCGCCGAGCCCGTAGTCCTCGGTTCGACGCCCGCGGCCTCGACCCGCTCCGCTCCGCTCGTCTGGCGCGCGGCCACTTTCGCCGCCACGCGGAACCGCGCTCGCTCTCACGGGGGCGGGGGCGGATGTCTGGCCGCGGTCCAGCGCCCAACGCCAACTGGGCCGCGCGTCAGCCTCGCCGCCCCGCGCCGCCCCCGACAGGATTACGCCGGGCGGCAGGTGCGGGCGACAGGAGGATTTGCGCCCTCGACCTACCCCTGCCCACCCACGCAGCAGTTCGATCCTGTCGAGTAGGAGCGTTCATAGTTATTTTTGCACCAAGGTAGTTTTAAGGGTTCTAATGATCGAGCGGCGATATAATGCCAGAGGGATTTTTGTCGCCCGAGATCATTTGAACCAGTTAACACCCGTGATACATGCATAAATAATTTTTTTTAAATATTTTTGATTCAGATTTTTTTCTTTACTACTTAACTACATGTTAACGCGACTCTGTGACTTTTTATATTTCCCACGCATAATTACAGAGAGTCAGAGAACCGCAGCGTCATTCAACTGTTTTCACATTCCCCTTGTAACCACAACTCTTTCGATGCAAGTAAGTAATCCAGCGTATGACGAGTGCCGTGTCGAAAGCAATAACTAGCTACTACGTATCGGTAAAATAATAAAATATTTATTGGCCAAAGCCCGTATAAATGATGTTTGATGTATGGGGATGGGGTGCAATCGGTGCAAGTTTTCTTGAGCTCCGGAATCCCTTCCATATCTCCTTTACTGTTCAGATTTATGCCCAAAGGTGGCTGTGATAGTTGTTGACATTTGTTCGATCCCGTGTAATAGAAACTACTTACGGTATATGGGCTGTTGCTCCCAGAGAAAACGAAAGGCATTAGTTCTACAGGTTGTTATTATTTCACAAAATTTTCATTCCCTTGCAGAAAAAAAACACAGAATTCAATTCTCCATGCAACAGATATCTTATAGGTTAGTTTTTTAATTCGATTTAAATACTTATTTTCAATTAAAAAAAATACTCAAATCGTCTGGTTAAAGTTGCTCCAGTTTTTGAAATATCTACTCCTCACTGCTCTTGCTTGTAGAAACATTAGTGGTTAAAAATCATAGCAGAATGTGAAGTTATGTTTACTGACTGGAGTCAGTGTTAAGCATTTTTTCAATGAATCGGGAGTCATTGGACAAAAATCCTTGTAGATAGATACTTGGACACGCTCTTGTACTTCAAGAATTTTAAGGCTAGTTCTCGAATACGGCTGGCTCACACTTTCGTGCTTGTGCCTTCACTGCTCTGGAGCGTGATTTGAAAAGGTGCTAATGGTTAATAATAAATTCAAGGAACAGAAGTATTGTAGACCGGGGGAAATCTACGAATCTCCCCAACAGCAAACTTTCAGTGCAGATTTATTAATTGGATCGCTGGTGAGGTAGATACCTTTTTATTATGATAAATGTCATACATTTATCATTTCAGTGCAGAGTAGCAAAAGCGTCTTTAGTAGTTTTTTTCCCACACTATTCATTCTCTTATTCTTATTAGTGTCTCAATGGCAGAAGTGTTCAGTAGTCTAATTTTCATTGGCCTTCATTTGACCTAAATACGACTATTGTGGAATAGGACACGCATTGTCTTGAATTGAGTATGTCCCCGAAAACTAGTCCGTGCTGGCTGCTCAAAGAATGACGAATTACATAACCTATTAAACGTGCTCAGTTACTAATAAAAGTTAAGTATTGTTTTTATCATCTTTGCGCTAGAAACAAACTACAAAACCCTGGTTATGGATTGTACTACAACACAAACGGGAAACGAGAGTAAATTCAAAACAAGTGCGCACTTTGATGCATTTCATTCCTTCAGGGTTAACCTTCATGCATTTCATTATACAAATTCCTTCAAGGTCCCATTAAAACACGAAGGAAAAACTTGATTTTGTTCGCACAGTACAGAACCATTCACAGGTGCTTGCACGAGTTAACTCTTGAGTCGCCATTAATTATTGTGAAATTGACGATTTGCCTTAAAGTATCCTCCAAACTATTTTTATATGTGCAGAGATAACTGTGGTGGTATTCCTTAGGAATTCATTGAATACTAGTTTTTAATAATGGATGCAACGCAAGACCTTGTGCTTCCTAGAAGGCTACAGTTTCAAACACGTGGACTCATTCATTCTATCGGTTACTTAATCGAATTGTTGACATTCCAAGCAATTACAGATGTTCGCGCTGACCTACTGCCAAAGACCTTGTGAACATGTGTGTCAAGAGGCCGTTTTTGCCACTGGCGAGGATGCTGCCTTAGTGTAATACTCATCCAGGGCTATTTTTCTCTGTATACTCTAAAAGTCTTTTCGAAAAGTATTTTTCAAAGTTAGTCAACGAGTCATAGATGTCAATATTTATAAATAAATCATTCGGTATTGTGCAATTCTAGTTATTTAACGAATTGTTTTCTCTTGCTGAAAAAAGTTTACTTCGAAGACTTTAGTTTACAATCGCAAATAGATATTTTGCTGCGGACTAATGAAAGAGAGAGTTTGTGCCATTGCAATTAAATCCTTGCAATAATTATTTCAGTGAATTTCGGGTATGAATTTTGGGTTGAAATGTCGAGAGGGAAAAAAATGTTAAATATTTTGCAATTTATTCAAATTTGTTTACAACTAATCTATTCTGCCAAATTTATAAGGCAGCTTGACTTACAATGTTTTTTGTATTCTTTCTTTTCATGAATAATTTGTAATAATAGAATGTACGAATGTCCATTGTAAAATACGGTACGAGGTCCATTGGACTTCGGACAATCATCAGTTCATCGGACAATGAAAATGTCGCAATGCAACCTGCCATGTTAGTATGCGAAGTGGATTCTGCGGGCATCCCTTCTCTCGCTTGCAAAGAGTTAAAAGTGAAAGTAAAGAAGTCCATTACCCAAACGAGGAGCTGCACAAGGACGGAGCTGGTCGAGGCACGACCTCCGGCCCGGGGTGCACCGACCTGCCACTTTCGCTAATGACGTCAACCTCGCACCTCTGTGTAGGCGTCAACGGCCGGTATTGCCATGGAGGCCAACACGTCAAGGCGGCTCCTCACATGCGGCATTCGGCGAAGCCAGAGTAGTGTGGACGGGTTGCTTGCGATTCGCCGAATTCGAATTCGCACCGAACATTCGGTATTCTTCCTGCCCACCGCGTGTCGGTCTTTAGGACACGTTAGCTGTTCGGGTTTACGCGTCTCCACACATGCGGCATTCGCCGAACCCCGAGCAGTGTGCACGGGTTGCTTGCGATTCGCCAAGCACCGAACATTCCCTACCCACCGCGTGTCGGTCTTTAGGACTCATCAAAGACAGCGAACAGTCGCCTAACACATCAGCTGTTGGGGTTGGGCGAGCAGTAGATCTTTTCTCGGCGAATTCGGAATTGTGAATGGCGAGCCGCCTTAACACAGGCAAGCAATCGCGCATGTCCGCGTTAGGGAATACGATGAAATGTGCACTTGAGCTCCCAACGCCCGCCCGCCCACCATGTGTGAAATATTTAGGTTTGTATTGCTTGAAAAAATTTTATTTCTTGAACGAATCCAACGAGCTTGATTGCATGAGCTCGTATGTCTTGAATATCTGTAGATTGTTCATTAATTAAGCAAAATATCAAATAATTGAACTTGGAAATGGGTTTGTTAAGGAAGTTTCGCATGTTAATAAAATGCAATTGAATTTTCCTTCGACTATTATTAAAAAATACAAGTAGTAATTGAAACAAGTAATGCGTTACTCAAATATAAGACTACTAGACGACTTCAGAAGTCACGCAGTCATTCTAAAACAGTTAATTTCTTACGTTTTTTTTCTTTCGAGACGCATTTTCTTGTTGAAGGACGAATTTATTCTGCCATTGTTATTTACGCTTTTCGCGAAACCATGACTGGACAAATCTTGATTGAAAAAACAACAAAAAAACTAGCTCTTCCACTCTGCACAGGGTCTTTGCAAGACTTGGGCTAAAAACATGTTCGTGTTACGTGTACATCACCGAACAGGCGTGACAACGTATTTCATATCGAAGAGATTGTTATTGCCTCGACCAACGCCATTTGCGAGGGGCATGATACGTCTTTTTTTTTCCTCGCGCGGCGGAACACGCATGCTCGCTGCGTTTCGGCGCGATGTGGGCTTGTTCTGGCCTCCGCAAACCCAGTGGTGCGAAACGGAGTTTTCAGAATAAATGTCATCTTCTAGAGCGTTCAAGGCAGGTCCAATATAATCACATTTTGCCAATGAAGTTGCGATGAAAAATTTCATTTAACGAAGTCACTCGTGTGAAATAAGCCGCTGAATGAAAGACAAAAAAATGTGTTTAGCAATTTATATTTTGACGCAATCCAAGATTCCCTCCAAACAACAACAACAACAACAACAACAACAACAACAACAAAAAAAAACACACGATCAGTCTGCTAATCAGTAGCATAAGTCACTTGTGTAACTTTTTTTGGGCTCCTAGCATGCCCTACAAGTTTGTAAAATTTATTATGAAGCATTCAGTATAATTATCACAGAATGTGCTGTAAACCTCTTCTGAAAGGACCACATTACCCGAGGGAGCCGTGCATTAAGATAATGGTGTCATTTTTTGTGATAGTTTCGGTCAGGAAATAATACGTAACAAAATTTATAATCTAAATAAATCTAAAATTAGAATACAGTGGACTTAATATTTTTGTCAAATTTATTCTAATGTACGATGATCACATGAAGTATTTCCTTTTTATTTCCCAGTTCCCTTTAACACGAACATCGTTGAATTAGTTTGGTGATTTAAATTTGTACCTTCATAACGCTGTAAGCTTCACAGGTTTGAGAAAATAGTGGAACCCCAAGGAATCCCCAAAAATTTCACCCGGTAGACAAAAAAACAAATTAATTACCATTTTTATTCATTATGTTTCACTCTTGCTATATCGCAGCAGCAGTTACTGGCGACAAAGGTGTGACCCGACGCCACAACCATCTGGACACGAACTAAAGTATTTCTGCTTTTAAAATGCATTAAATGTATGTCAATGAAACTTAAATGCTCGATTATATAATTACATCAATATTGTTTCTCTTTGGCCCTATCGTACGTGAACATAACGTATTGTCTTAGTGTATTTACTTATATGACTTGAAATCGAACGGAATTGCATTTTACGGCCTTGTTTGTTTTAGCTACATACACAAGATACTTTTTTTTTTTTCGCGCATAAGTCCACCGCGCGTGAGAATGATAGAAGCTTATTCCTGCAATCTTCTTGAAAAGCAAAAGTTCAGCGTCCCGGATGCCACGAGAATTGCTCACCTACTTAATTTTCATTATCTTTTTTTATATTTGTTGCTTTTTCAAAGAACAAATGTGTTATGTTGTAGCGCTAATATACTTTATCTTTGGTACTTATCTGCGCGTTGGAGTACAGTGCCATTGTGAATGAAGTTTATTACATATATATTGTACGTAGGAAGTCTAAAAAAACCGTAAAGTGTAACACAACTGTAACTCCTGCAATATATTAATCGCATTCTAGTTAGGCCGCAGACACACGAGCGCACTTTAAAAATGCGTCCGTTGCAGAATTTACAAATACGAATGGGACAGGTCTCATGAGCGCACTGCACGACGTCCGTGGTGCTCTGCTACTGTGCTCAGAGTTTTGACATCCGTGAAAATACCGACGTCCTCTCTATCCGACGGTAGGTCGGCGCTCGCCATACAGCGGGGGAAAGATCACCACCACCTCCAGAGCCAAAACATGCACTACACTTACTGGACTAATGGCATTGCTAGTTGATGTGCCCGGAATCAGTCACGTATGTCACGCGACGCTCGGGTGGCCGCACGCCTATGTACATTAGGACACGAAACAGAACGGAAAGTAGTGCATTCAACGAACTGATCTTTCATGTCAGGAAAAAATTAAATTAATGTCGAGCTTTTGGGCTATTTGCGTATTTTGGCCCACTGTGCCGCGAGGACCTTGGTTGGGTTGTCGCCCTGCGGTGCAGCGCTGCGCGCGGCGTGGCGTGGTGCGGCGTGGCGCGGCGCGACGCGACGCGGGGCGGGGCGGGGCGGTGGGGTGCGTGTCCCCGGACGCGGGTATCGAACCGCGGACCCTGACCGCTGCGTGTCACGCGATGAACGCGAGGCGCGACGAAGTGGAGTTGGGTGGAGCCGAGACGGAAAGACGAAGGCGAGTTACCGGTGATTGGTCCTCGGGGATAATTCAGGAAGCTGAATTATAGGGATCCTTAGAATGACCGAATTGTGGAACCACTTAAAACCATTGAAATATCGAACATGAGTATTAAAAATGAACATTAAAATAAATCACTACCGATACATTAAATCGCTACTGGGAATTTAAAAGAAATATAAAACGTTGCTTTAAAATATTGAAGACTCTTAGCGATCCTCATCGAGATAGAGATCCATCGCCATGGAGATCATCACGAGCTTAGTCTGTTCTGGTATGAATCCAATCGTGCTCAGGCACATTCGGCTTTCTGGTTCAGACGCTGTTGGATTGTGTTTAATGAAAGTGGAGCCGGTTGCTTACAGTGAAACATTGAGATTTGCATTATTATATGCAGGATAATGTACATAAAGACGTGTTACTAAAGTGTGTTATTGATCATGTGGAAGTTTGTGATGGAGAATAACTAAAACAAATTTCCTGGTCTTTTTAGTAACAGGATCCTCGAACTCTTAATAATCTTTTAATTTGCTGTCTTACAAAGACTAAATGTGTGCGATGTTATACTACATTCCTAACTGCATAATTAATTACATTATCATTAAACTTGTTAATGTTATCATTTTAATTTAGAAATTTCAAATTTCTACTACATTCTACTATTACATAGGTTTTTATTCTATAACGTATTTAGAATATTTTCAGCATTCAAAATTTATAATTTTTCTGAAATAAACTATTTTCCAAAATTTAGCTAAGATTCCAAATTTTAATTCAAATGTTTAATCTAGGTTCATATCGATACTTAAGATCTTTTACTTATCAATAAGTAAATTCACGTTTTTCGATAAAGGCGACCCTTGCGACGGGTGTAACGCTGTTCTCCGAATTACAAAGGGAGCTCGATTATCGAAAGGCGACGTAAGAGCAAGGAATGTCCCCGAAATAAGTTCCCACGCGTGAGGGTTCATTCCAGTGTCTTGTTTTTTTTCCCGGCCGGGAGATAGATTAGATCGTGGAGTCGCTGCAGCGAGTGCTTGGGGAGGCTGCTTGTTGACTCCAATAGCTCATTCCGTCGCGTGCGCCCAGGGGCCGTGATCAGGACGAATTTAGGCTGTTGGCCCAGCCGGGCCAGAGGTCTTCGGTCGCCTTGTTATACCCCAAGCCCGTCTCCGGAAGGAGAGCCTGCTTGATAGATCGATTCGTAAGAGCGCGGCATGCCTTCGTGTTAACGTACTCGTTCGTGTTAATGTATTCGTTGGGAGAGAGGGAGACGTTTGAAGTGGAACGTGGGAATGGAATCCTCGGAACAATTGTTGATTGTTCGTAACCAATGGCTTCTGACTCGGCGATAATATCAAATACGCATGGTTATAAATTCCTGTTCTTTACATAATTTTATTTCTCTCTCAGAATAAATGATAAAGAGTAAACTTGAGATGGAATACACGAGATAAGTGCGCTTTCTTTAGTTCTAGTCAAGGTTAATTAAAAATTGCTCCTTAGTTTTTAGCATTAAAAAGCGCACAGAAAGTTGGTCAAGGTAAATAATATTTTGCACACTACTTAACATGACAAGGATATTAATTGTCTTGGGCATATGGATCCTGATGAATAGTTTAAAGTAAATATCTGCGTTCACCAGAAAACATTCTCTTTTGGAGAATATAATTCTGGTCATTTCAAGTTCCAGTTTTTCGCATGTTGTGTAGTATTGAAATCCCTTAACAATTAAATATTTACATATTCTTCAGATCGAAAGATAAACGTAATTTCCCCTACTCTCGTATATAACTGAACACGTATTTCCGGCGAAATAATCATTTCTGATCTGTCAACAATAAGAATCTGGGAAATCTTATTGTGGAAGTGGTGGAGCGAGTCATGTGCCCAAATGATTTACATTCATTTCACGAACTTCTACTTGCGTTAAGGTAGTGGTACTCATTATTAATCTTGTCAGTCTGCCAACCCCAGAATATATTGGCATGATACGAATTTTTTTATCGTGTTAGAATGTCTAGAAATTGCGACTCAACATTTTTATTTAAATAAACATAACTTACATTATTTTTTTGATAAAGAGTTGCTCTATTGCGAGTGCAACTGAAAACGTGACTGGCGTGCCGCCTTCGAATTTGGACGTCCATGAAACTTCTGATAGAGAAGTTAAAGAGATTCCGTTCTCCCTCGAACTCATTTCCATATCCTGGCGTGTTGTCATGATTTGAATTAGTTCTTATAAAAATGTTTCTATTAACTGAAGCCGAACAAAGTAATTCATTTGCGATAACTATTTCTAACCTGTATCAGGACTTTCTCAACCGTCACTTCCACAGGCGTATCTACGGTACGGCAGTCACGGCACATGCCATGGGCGCAATTTAGAGCACGTTCATCTGTTAAAACAAATAACGACAACCCTGTGAAGTATCCTGACACAGGCGCAGTCTTTGCTTTCCATAGGCGCCTCAATACCTAGATACGTTTCTAGTCACTTCAACCCAGGATGTTGCGTCATCTGGCTGGGGGAAGAATGCATTTCGCGGAGTGATGTATTCGCTCAACACGACCATCGACATAAGAATCGATTTAGAAACTGCAAACAATTGTACACTGACCTGAACGGCGTAAACCCTGAACGCGTGAACGAACACTTTCACAAGTCCTTCATACCGCCTCCAGATCTGTTCGCCTGCCGTCCGATCTGCCATGCTTTGGCTCACATTTATTTTGGTGAGATATTGTCAATTTAAATAATGTGACTCCTTAAAGTTGGGATCTACAAGCAAATGAAGCTCACAAAATAATCACCCAATCGGGTTGTTAAATACCCCCCCCCCCTAAAAGTCGTAACAAAGTTCTCGATATCTGCGTCACAGTTGATCTACCTAGTGTGGCTATATTTAAATCGGACGATACGCATTATGAACGAGGTAAGACGTGACTTTACCTCGTTAAAGTGCCGTTTCCAGAACATGGTTGCGTCCTGAGAATACGGACAACCACCAGACGCCCCGAGACAATCAGGAGTCGTGGTTTGTTTTTTGTTTGCTCCCGAACGAGGCGCCATAGAATTGAAGCCGGAGAGGTCAATTTTGGTCCGCTCGAGTAAACTGTCACGTACCCCGATAGTGCGTGGCGGGCCCATAAAATAAGCGCTTGGAAGCGGCGGCGTTCGCGACTGCGCCGGCGGATTTGAGCAACGGGGGCGGGTGGCGCGACGCATCCGTGAATAGCTTTACGACCGCCGCCCTGGCTGCGGAGGGGATGCGCGGGTGGCGGAAGCAGTGGGGGGAGGGCGACGGGAGACAGAGACGGAGGTAGTCCTAGACGAAACACCGTGGTTGGGGGGCGAAAGAACTTCAGTAGGGGGACCATGAAGTGCTGTGCTGTGTCGAAGAACTGCTCGAGTGCGCATGAAATGGTTTCGTTCTTTCAGCAGGGCCGGCGTGGCAGGCCCTAAATGTGGTCAAGTGATGTTCTATCAATTTTGAAATATGCCCCAAAATGGAACACACAAATAAACTGTGTTTGCGATTTACAAATAAAATATTTTTACGTAAGTACAAGAAACTACTACAAAAGTTTGTTTCCAAAATTATTCGGATCCCTTATTGGGAGAGGATAGCAAGAACTCTGCTTAGACTACTTGTTAATCTAGAGGTGTGCGAATCTGACGTGTGCCCAAGCAGACTAAACAAAAGCATAGCAGTGTAGTAGGTGTTGGCGATTTTTAGTGACTGTGCGTCAGACTGCAGTAGTTGGGAACTTTTAATGAGCAGATGGCACCGAACTTGGAACGTAGCTATTCGGCTGCAAATCCTTTTCGCCATGGATTGTGCGGAAACACTTTCCTAGGATAAGAAAATATCGTAATATAGCAGTAAGTTTTATAAATGAACTGCGAAAACCGAGTCGCTACTCGTTCGTCATTTCTTCTGCCTATATTTGTCGCATAAGAAAACCTGCTGTCGAAAACGCTAATTACATGTTGACACAAGTGGCACTCGCACTTTCTTTACGATATGAAGGTCACAAAACACTGTTCATTCAGAAAAAACAACAAGAGGGAACATCGTTACATTAAAATACGTAGTATTTTGCTTAGTATTTGAATTAACAGGAAAATAACTTACGTCGAGTGGAGTGAATTGTCAGAGAAGTAGTTTTTCGTATTCAGCGACAGTTGCAAAGAGAAATAAAGGGTAATGAAAACTGACTACAAGGCACGATGCTGGGCAGAATCCTCACTTGTTTTAAACACGAGTTGCTAGCTGAGGAAACACGAGTCAGCGTTCGCGTCAGCATCATGCGTTGGAATGCTGCAGAGTCTGAGCTGTCACAATTATAACGCTTACTTTTTAGCTCGTCAGCTCTCTCGGATGTTGCTGTGAATGTCTCTTGAAGTTCATCTTATTTAACTTAGAACAAAACGCTGAAGTAGTGACACATTTCTTGTGCCAAACATTTTTAGAGGACTTGTTAATGCATGCGAGTTTTTAAGCATTGAAAAGCAACCATTTGAAGTGACATTTCATGTGACGCATCCACCTCTTTCACCTTATATGAAAAACAAAGGAGGATTGTGCTGCTCTCGGTATCCACAACCTTGCAATGAGGAAATAGGAGTTCGATTTTCTTGTAGGAATAGAAGAGTATTAAATAATAAGATTAATATCTAATCGATTATTTGTTGTTATATTAATGTGCATCGATTAATCGCACCAAATTAATAGATTAATCTTATACAATCAATTACTTTTTCACATGTTTTAAAACATCTTTAAAATAGTTAATTTTTACATTAATTAATCGTTTAGTAACTTTGCATTTTCATGATAGGTTTTCTTAAAATAGGCTACTACTCAATTTTCAGCCTTGTTAAATTTTATTAATTAAATTTGTGTTCAAGTCAAATTTAGTTATTTTAATGAAATCAGAAAAAGGAAGTTCACCAACTAAAATAATGATAATGTTTTTAAATTAAATGAAAATAAAGGATGCAATACAGTTTTTGCTCCAATAAAATGCAACTGCTTAATTCAACTTTTTTTCTTCTAATAAACTACAAAATAAATAAAATTCTTTATATAGCCCAAAAGTAATTGTTTTGCAGTGGGAGAGAGATAAGCAGACGAGGAATTTCGTTAATTCAAGTAGTTCAAGGAAATTCAAAAGTAAAGTTCTTTAAAAAAAAAAAAAAGGGTTGCATAAACATGTAGGTCATTCACGACCACTATTGGATTTGACGTACCTATAAAGATGACATGATATGGTAATAATGAGGGTGGAAAGACACACACACACCCATGCCCGAGGCGGGAATCGAACCCCTGATCCTTCAGTCCGAGTTCGCTAAAGACACTGCTGCCTTAATCTTTGCCATCCGGACGACACTCATATTTTGTTCGCATTAAAAATTGATATTTGAATTAAAATAATAGAGCTAAAAATCGGAAATATATATTAATCGGTGTAAAAGTAATCCATATTACCGTTTCGATTAATCGTACAAAATATTGAATGATTATACTAATGGCGATTAAATTTCCTATCTCTGATTTCCGGTGGAGGTCAGTAAAACTGCCAGATAGTAACAAAATCAAATACCTCTTGTGGTAAATCCCTTGAGAGTGTCGAGGCGCACTAATTTTAGCATAAATGATACTTTCTTTTCTTACATTGCTTTCTGAGTATAAGTAAACTTGTAAATTCTGATTTTTAACTTTTTACTGAACTTTTCATTTCATTACATGTGTGTGTAATCCTCTTGTGATAGGGGTGCTGTTCACACCACGTGCCCTCCTGTCGTCACCACTGAGAGCAGAAATCCCCTCTCCTCTCCCGCATCCTCCATTAAAGCCGAGGGCATCCATCATTTGAGGCGCCCGCCCGCAGTTGGTGTCTTCTTCGCGCGCGGCAGATTGTTTACCCTGCGGATTCGGCGGCGGCGGTCGCTTGTCGCCGGGCGGTTGCGCTCAAGTGTTTGATGGGTGGCGGCGGCGG
>BOPP01000415.1:196758-221629 GCA_017312745.1 Gryllus bimaculatus
GCAGGTGGTCCCATTAGCGCACGGTTCAAGGTTTTTCGGTTCTTGCTACGCGGTTCTTGGATCGAATTAAAGCGCTGTCTGGAGGAGAACTTCAGCGGCCGGCTGCTCTGATCGGTAGGTTTCCGTAGTTCAGTTTCTTGAAAAAAAGAGGCGAACTAACGGGATACGGGCCGCGTGCGATCTTCCCTTCGTCTTCCTTATCCTATCCTTACCCCTTACTTACACCCACTTACTTACATGCACTACTACGCGCGCTGGGAGACCGGTTAGGAGCTTAGAGCTTGTTCCGGCTGGGCGGTGCCCCCTGGTGGTGATACCTGGTTAGAGAAAACCCCGTGTGCAGTCGGCGCTAGAGCGTTTAGGGGGAAGATAGTCTCTACCTCCCGTGGTGGAGATACGCACTGCACTTACGGGACTAATTACCTTAGCGGTTGACGCGCCCGGAATCGGGTATCGAATATCGAATTAATTTTGCTACTCATCGCACTCGTGCAGGGGAAGTTTAGAGCTAACTTGGGACATTTGCTACTTTAATTGCCTAAATATGGTGTTCTAAATGGATTTTTTATTCTTAATCATCAGTTAATACTGAACGTGTCTTCTCTTCAACAGCTCATTGTGTGAGTGTGTGTGTGTGTGGGGGGGGAGGGGAGCACAAAGCATTTTGCCTCTACGACTTCCCAAGTTCTAATGGTTCTATGAATGAAAAAAAAACAACAACAAAAAACTCGCCACGAATATAACTTCATTCACCAAATATTATTGGAATACATATAGACAGCTAGTGATTATTAAAACTTAATTTTCTGCATAGAATATCAAATTAAATACATGCAGCTCAGAAAATCGTCTGTTTTGTCCTAGACAATTTCAATCACCAATAGCGAGATGATTAAAATTAATACAGTTACCCAAATTGTAATTTGTAATATACTTTTATCTGCATTTTATCTTTACTAAAATTCATTATCTTAATTCATGTATGAGAAATAGTAGTATCCCCTGTACTGTGAAAAGCGTTGTCTTCATCGACGCCTGCAGTGATTTTCCCTTGCTTGCGAACTGGCCGGAGGCTGAATAAATGAAGAGAGGAGGGGGAAGTGGTGTGGCTGAGGCGGGCGCGCGCGCGCTCTCCGACCGAACCGCGTGGCGAAGAGCACGTGACGTGTGTAGCAAGCGCCCTCCCCCCCCCTCCACCAACGCCCACGCAATAAACCGTAACAGTTATGAGTCACGTGCCCCACTGCGACGACGAGGCCGGAACACGCGGGGCTTTGACTCCGCCGCTGCTCTACGCGTTTCCGGGTCGCTGCGCCAAGCGCTCTTCAACTTGCGAGAAACGATGACTGCCGTGGAATTTTATACATCGATGACAAACGATAAAATAAAATTAAATGCGGGTGTCTTATACTTGCGATTTTAATGCTGTGAATCGTAATTTGACAACTCTGTATTTAAAATGAAAATATTAGCAAATATCTATTTTATATACTATTTTAATCGTTATTACTTTGATTTTATGACAGAAGCAGGGTCGCTCTAATACGGTTACATCCTTTTTCAATATTTCGAGAAATTGTCGAATTGTGTAAATTGGGTGCTTTTTTTATTTGTGTTAATTTTACTTTCTGAAAAAATGTATTCTTTTTTTGAAAGTAGTAAACAATTTACATGTTTCGGGAGGGTTTGTTTCTGCAATGCAAATCTTCTCATAGAAAGTATTTTTTGAAACCAATTTTTGAGTGCTTATTTGCATCAGCCATTCACAATATTTATATTCATATATAAAATTGTCTTTAGAGCTTCTTTTCGTAGTTTCGACGTTTCCTCGCTGGACACTCTGTATAGTTCGTATAAATTTTAAAGAAAGAAAGCTATTGGAGGCCAGCATACAGCCTTTGCAATGACCATTTTCTTGTCCTGGAATTTTTAGAAATTCTCTGGACAATTATCGCTGAATGCTTGTCCACATCTCGCCTTGTCCATGGAGTGCTCAGTCAATAGAAGCCCCGAAGGCGTACCTCTGTTGCGCCTGCTGTCAGTCATTGACCCTCTGGGAAAGGCGGAGGCCCGTTACACAAATTCACGCGCGCACACGTCGCCACCTGTGCCCGGAGTCAAGGGAACGGGATTTCGTAGGCGGGGGAGCGTTTGTTTGCGAATGAGAGCTCGCATGACGGCATTTTGACGGTTGTGCATTGGAGTTCCTAATACAACGTATAAAAAGTGTTGTCGTAAACTCAGAATATTTTTTTATGGCGCAGAAAAGTTTCATATTCAGTTCATTTCTAGAACTTTATCAGAAACAGAAACGAGTATTTCATAAATCCGTTTTGCAATTACAAGAGTTACATACTATATGGAGAGGATTTCTATAAGTGAAATTTCGTGACACATGGTTAGAATATGATGCTATGTAGATTAGTATGTTAGTGTATATTTGTGCAATTTGGTCGATTTTTCTGTTTGTGCATATTCGTGAAATTATAGGAGCATATTTTGCACATTTCGTTAAAGTAGGTGCTTTTCTAAAATGTTTCATGTTTTCATATAATCTATTTATTTGTGACTGTTCATTGATTAGAAAGAGCTTGTCACAATTTGAGTTATTTCTTTTTTTTCTAGAGATGATAAAATATTTGTGCAAATGTAGGATATTTCTTGAAATATATTTTAAAACAGACAAGAAAAAATAAACCAGACATACAATGTGTTTCACTTTAGTTCATATTCATGTCAATTATTTCTATCGCGGAGTGGTTAGGTTATATTAATTTTGCACAAAAATGTATCTTTCATTACAAATTGTTCAAGTTATTACTTTCCTTTTGGATGCTCGGTATAGTCTCTAATTGTATAGAAATAGTTGCGTAGTAGATAAGATTTTACTTGGGACTTACTTTTGTATGGAATTAAATGGTTTAATGTCATCTGGCATGGTGTTGTAAAATAATATACATGTATTATATGTGAATTTTTTGTAGTGAGCTGTTGTTACTGCCACCGGATGAATATGATTACTACGTCGAGTGTTGTAGTTATAGATATATCTCAATGGACAGAATTCCAGCGCACTCGACAAACATGAAAATGACAAAGAATTTTACCAAATAACGTGGAAAAATATTTGATAAACATTTTTAAATATTTAAAAAAATTCAAATATTTAATTATTAAATTTGTAATTAGTTTGATAATTTTACGAATTAATATAGTTTAAAATTTCAAATTATTATTAAAACTGCGAAATTCCATGCCATTTCAATGTCCCGTAATAAGATTCACAGCTAATTTCATGCGATGAGACCTGTATTTGAACTGTGCGAGGTGTCAGAGCTATAATAAAATGCATGATATGTTCTCCAGGAAACTCTTGAGAGATTTTGAAAATTTCGAGTGAGCGAATGCCCTGAATAGATATGTTCGATGAGCGCCGGGTCAGTCGGGGGGGCGAAGCGCTCCTTGACCTGATTGGCCCCCGGCGGAGCGCCGTCTGCTTCCCTCGCTCCAGAGGGCAACAAGGGGAGCAAGTGGCCTTCGATTGCTCAGCAATGGGCGCGAGCTGAAGGTTTCCCGCTCAATTACTTCGCCCCTGAGAAGAGTTTATTTTTACCCTGTGATGATTTGTATGCGAAAGGTAGAACTTGAAGATTGCGGCAGTAAGAAGTTGAATATTCTGCGGCGATGGTGTGACGGTTAGTGTACCGGACTGTTATACCCAAGCTCGCGGGTTCAAACCCGATCGAAGCCGTGGATTTTTAGGGCGACAAAATCCTTCGTACGCCTTCCTTCGGAGGGGAAGTAAAGCCGGCTGTCCCATGTTAGTAGATTTACTTGCATGTAAAAGATCCTCAAGCCTAAATGACGCCTCTGAGCTAAATTCAAAATCGCCTGTTTCTCGCCCAAGAAATACCTCCTTTCTCTGCTAGTTGATGAAAGGAGCGTAGCGAAATTTGCGTGGTCAGACGGAAGAGCGGGCCTGATGGCCCGAGTCTCGCCACGTAAAATAAGGCAAATTCAATTCAAAATATTCTGAAATTGATGAAATCTCTTTGTTTTGATGAAATCTCTTTGAGGGTCTTTTTTTTCTTCAGTAATTTTTCTTTTCCAAATTTTTATTGTAAGAAAGCTTGATGCTTGGAGACTTTTCCAATTCACTCTTTCGCAATTTTATGGATCACTTACATAATTAACTCATTGTTAATGGATTGGGTAGCAGAGTTTTTAATTGTATTGGGAAAATCATTTCAACATACGAGGAGAACGGAGAACATGCTGTACATAGCGAAAAATTTTCTCATATATTGAGAAAGGTTCTTCGAAATTTAAACCAAAATCAGTTGCCATATTTGTAAAACGATTAGAAACAGTTTCGTATCTTGTAGCCTGTACCCAAATACTGTAGATATATCAAATTTACAAATGTAAGCTATCAGATATTGATAGCTTAAATTTGTATTACTCCAGCAGCACTCGAAAGGTTCTTACAAACCTTTAAAATTAGTATTTTGTCTCGAGTGTCCCTTCTTTTGTTCTTGATTGGCAGTCCACTAGTGAAGCCACTAAGGGACAAATACTCAATGTTACAAGAGTGACCGATAAAGAATACATCGTGCAAACAAATTCGAAATTAAGAAGGAAATGAAACCTCACATTCTTTCTACTAAAACTCCACCAAAAGATGCTCCAAAAATCTTTATTTAAAAATGCGAGTAAGTTTCAATTTTCATTTTTCACATTATACATCTGCATCACCCCAGCCCTTTGCTGAGTAAAGAGTTGTAAACGATTAATTAAAGTTTTCGAGCACTTACATCGCTATGATCATTAGCCCCGTTAGTGTAATCGACATGTTGTTTTCGCGGGAAGTGGCGGTGTTCCTCCCTGTTGGATGATATCTAGTGTCGCCGGCTTGCGGGGAGTGGCTCTCCATGAACCTCCCCCACTGGAGGATCTCCCCAACCGTTGTTAGGGCCGTACACTGTTTGTGGCCCGTCTGTTACGAAACTGCTCAGGCATTCGCCTGGTATAGACAGGAGAAACTACGCAAAACGCGGTAAGAGCAGCCGGCCGTTAGAATTATCCTACTGACAGCAGCTGGTTGGGCCTAGCTATGTGACTAGTTAGCTCACCTGAAAGCATTTTGAGCCACCCCTCTGTCGGACAGCTTGCCTAACACTGGGATCAATGTCCTTATTATACTCGTATATTGTATATTATATATTAATATATTATATTATATGAGACTAGTATCGAAAATATGTCACAGTCGAAACTCAAAGGTACGATGTCCCGGTCAGAGTCGCTGATGAGAAAAAGGGCATTGCTGGCCCTGATCTAAACTCAGTCAGTTTGGAAACAATGGTTTTAATACACCGAAACTACTGTATGAATGAAATAGTTCTGGCGAGAAAACCCCAAAAGCAGTCTACCGGTGAATTGCGTGAGCACTCCGTATCTCTACCAAATGCTTACGCAAACGACGTTATCTCCTCCTTGTAGATACCACTGACATCCACACCCACTATATAATCACTCGTCTTCATCCTCATATCTCAACACACATTTCCGTAGAAGTTACAGGTGATGGACTTCCAAGAGATCCATTACAGACAACTCAACAGGGCACATCGTGGTATTCTTATCCCAAAACGTATTCCTTAGAAGTGAATTATCTATTCCAACCATACTGAGGTTATTGAAAGTAAGAAGTTTGTACAATTTTCGAAGTGGGAATTATAAAATTAATAATTGGTTTTTAATTGTAAGTAGAGGGATAAAAGAGTTCTGCCGGTAATTGTATCGGAAAGCTAAGAAATCTTAAAAAATGCGTTCATTAACTTAGCCAAAAAACGTTTAGTCGTGTTGCGCATTTTGCCTTTAAACTGTAATGTGCACCGTACACTGGCAGTCAAACGTATGTCAGTGAATCCTTTAAGCCAGTGGTCCCGTGTCTTTAATCTCTGCGTCCATGGGTACCAAATAGCTATGTACCATATACTGTATTTAGCAACACACTTTTGTCTTGTATAAATCATGCAAAACGGTCGAATTTTCTCTCTTGTACAAAATATTCGAATTGGAAGCGAGTTCTATACGAATGAGTGATTCTATTTGTGCAATGTCTTCTGCCATCAACCACCAACCTGATTGGGGTTTTCTGGGGTTACTCACTCCCTTAATGCGTACGCGTGCCGGGTGTAAACGTAGAAGTTTAAGTTAGTTTGGTAGAAGAGCAGCTGTAATGAATGTAGTCTTACCATTTACTTGTTATTATTATATATAATATAATATATTTATTTTGGACACAATTGGCGTCTTTGCCAGGTGGTAGCCAATTAATTACACTATACATATAGTGACATTAAATATTTCATAATAAATACAATAAAAACAGTGAAGTAATAGTAAATATAATGTATTACATAGAACCGTGTATACCCCACCATAACAAGAAAGCCTCCATTTCACGCGTACATATGTGAAACTCGGACACTCTGTGCGCACACCCAAACACGCACGCATCACGCACAAGTACGTACACACACACACACACACACACATTATATATATATATATATATATATATATATACTATCAATATTAATTGTTGTCATAAAGGAATGTTCATATTAAATCACACACAACACACGCAACTATATTCCCTCGTGAGCGAGCCGCCGCCCCTATTGTTTCCCTGTGTTCGCGGTTGCGACGCCGCGGCGGGCAGGCGACCGGCCGGGCCGCGCCGCATCACGTCGCCGTGGGCAAGGTCGCTGTGGCGTGATGTTCGCCTTGAGTGCGCTCGCCGGTGCGGAGGGGGAGGGGGAATTGGCATAAGCAAGGCACGGCACGGCACGGCACGGCACGGCGCCGCGCTCCTGGAGGCAGGCGATCGCCTGCCGGTGGCTCAGGGCTCAGCACTTGACCCGCGGGTCACACCGGGCGGGGCGGGGCGGCGCCCAAGCCAGTGGCCCGCGCTATTTCGAGGCGGCGTCAGGCGGGAATAGGACAGGGCTGGCCGCCCGGCGCGCGCGCGGCGCGGGAGGGTGCTGGTGCACGTGCGCTATAATCGGATGGCCGTCGAGCTGATGGCGCGCCGCTCGCAGTGCTCACGGGGATCCGCGAGGTGCGGCTAAAATGGAATGCGTATATTATTACTGAAATAGCAAGCGGAAAGGCATTAGGGCACGATTAAGTGTGCTAGAAGGCGTGAAAGCAAGGGAAATTCTTATTTGAAAGGAATAATGTTAACAATTTTTAATGGTAATTAAAATAGTTTAAATTCGTTAAGTAACTTCAAATATTACATCAGCACTTGCGTACTTCGAAGGAAATGCTTTCTTTATCTTCTTAATCGGATTGTATATGAGCGCCGTATTTTATTTTATACATTCCATCTATTAGAGGTTGTTTTTCAGTTTCTCTGTTGGAAATTATTCTTAGTGGCCTTTGGTGTGGTTATTAATTTTTTTTTCACTCGCGACTCTTATCTCTATGACGTATTGTGAACTTTCTTTTGAATCCAGAAATGGCTTCAGTAGAAACATTTATTGTTTTCGTTAGTCAAACGTGTCACACAATCGCAACGAATTTGGAAGGAAAGTATCTCAAATGGCTTTTACTCTGACGCAATTGACTTTTCAGAGGTCCGAAGACCGACAAATTCTAGCGCCCGGCTGCTCTGATGGGTAGTTTTCGGTGGTGTTTCTGATTACCGCAGGCAAGAGTCGGAACGTTGTCCTAGCAAACGGGCCACGAACCGCGAGAGATTTTTCCGTAATCTTCCATGTTCTACTCACCCCTTACACACATACACATACACATACACGCGCGCACACACACACTGTCTGCCACGCATGTTGTGTGATCCGTCGGGAGCTTACTCCTCGTGCCGACTGGGGCAGTGTCCCTAGGTGGGAGACAACTGGATGTGGAAAGCAACGGGTTTGCAGCGCCCAATCTCATCATTAAGCATGGGATGAACGCGTCACCTCCCGTGATAAAATGAGTACTACACTTACCGGCCTAATGTAACAGAACAGCGCGATGCATCCTTACCAGCTGACGCACCCGGAAATAAGAAATAAAGAAAAAGGTAATATACATAAGAACTACAGGGGGGCTTGTCTCTAGATTGGAAAGGGAAATCCCTCTTTCCAGCTTCTCAGACGGTGAGGCGGTCTCAGGGCGTAGCTTCTTGGAGCTATTCAACGGTCAACTGCTGCACGGGATTGGCACCAGATGTGACGTAGCAAGTAAAATGACTGACGAGAAAACTTCTATTATAGCACTGATTAACATAATGGTGTTGCTCAATGCTAGTGAAGTCTTCTCCTTTTGGCCACCCTTGAAACAGGCGCCGGCGCCAGAGACTACACTGCTGAGCCACCTGGCCGTGCGTTGCGTCGGGTCGAGCACGTGAGGCAGCTTGAGGCACAAGTCTGTGAACAGTTGGCTCCGTTCCTGCGGCCGGCGCGGGCAGCGCTTCCGATTGAGTAATCCGCAAAAACGAACCGCTCTCCGAAAATGTTTATGTAAGAGCGCGTTTACGCAAATGTTGGGGAGAGTGTTGGCAGCTTGCAGGAAACGCACTCGACAATGGAGCATTTAATATGGTTTTGAAGTGCGTTTCAAAACTTTTTGAATTGCCGGAAAGAATTGGTTTCTTGTGTTTTCAGTTCTTTTTCACATAGTGTACTAACGAATGCAAATGCTCTTGCTCAATGGTGCACTGTATGTCCCATTTACAGACAAAAATCTTGATAATGAAACCAAAGGGTCAATACTATCTTTCGTTATGGTAGGCTTTCTTTACACGGACAATGTATCAGTATGGTGCAAGTGTTATATGATACGTAATCGAACTCGAGTAATGTATTCTCTGTAAGATTTTGTTATTAAAAAAATTAGTAATATAAAACTGCGTGAAGGAAAGATGCATTGAATCAATAAAGAATAACATTCACTACAGGTTTTGAATTTTGTCTTCTGACTCATTACACGAACTAATGAGAACCGATTTTTCATAACCGATAAACACATTCATTGTAAGAGTGATATAGAACGGATAAAGTTTAATAATTAATAATAATAATAAATATAAATTAATAATATTGTAACAACGGCGAATACAAGGCCTTATCATGCTAGGGTTACGTATGTTTTACCTATTACTCTTACTCCTGACTGAGCGGGAAAAATCAATGGCTTGCCGGGTTGTCGCTACAAATGCCCTAGTTTTGGTCGTCGACGGGCAAGACTTCATGAACGGAGTTCGTCGAATACCAGTTTTTAATTTTCCCCTCTTCTTTTTGGCTGGGACTCGGATTCGGGTGTATCCTGAAAGTCCGTGCACGTACAGGAGTCCACACGCCTCCAAGATATTGTCTAGTTTTCCCTTCCGATTGAATATTTCGTGTTTCCGGGAGAGTTTACTGCGGTGGTCGTAAGTCGCAAGTGCAGTACTTCTGGCGTCTCGGAAGGTGGAGGCGATCTTCCGCGCTAGAACGTGATATCCGGCACCCAACTACACGTCCGGTTGTGGAGCTTTCTCTCCCCGGGAACTTCCAGCCCAACCGGGGCAGGGCACCGCCTCAGCGAAGAAAAGCTCTAACAAGGTGGGCACGTAGGCTGCTGTACTCGGAACTCGCGTGAACACCTGGAATACGCGCAGCCACGAACGCTCATCTTCAAGAGAATCACACACAGGACGGTCTTCCCCGCCGGTGTGCGACCACAGACGTTCGTGATAGCCCGGACGGATGGAGTGGAAGGGGGACTGTTACGTACCCAAACGTGATGGGGTTCCTTTACGAGGCAAAACGTGTAGGACTTGTTCATGCGCACCTGGTACTCGTAAAATCATTGGGCTGTACCCAGTAAGAAAGCGTACGTTGTACTCAATGATCGTCCCTAACCATATCTCACGTACGTTTTGTCATGTACAGGCACGTCAGCTTTTTATGCCAAAATCCTTCTATAAAAAGTTTAATATTTAACCCTCGTGCATTTCGTAGTAGGGTGGATTCGTTTCCCAACCTTCCCCATATGTTATTTACTTGTATATGAAACGTTCTGGATCTTGGCAATGGCACTATTTCTATAATATTTTTATGCCAAAGATGTGGTATGGAATCTAATTGGCGTACATGACCAATGAGCAGCAGTGACGAGTTGACGGTCGCAACGTATGCAGTTTTACGTAGGAATTTTTTAACTGAGGTGTGCTTACAAAAATTGAAGGTAGGGGGTAAATAATTTCGTCTTAATGTTCAAGGAAATATGTATTGCGCGCATGAACATTCTCTCTGCTATTTTTCACCTTAAATTCAGAAAAGTGTGGTTATCTATCACGTATTGTAACCGTTACGCGGTTGGAATATTGTCGGACTTTCTTACTTTCTTCACAAACTGTTATTTGTCGTAGATCTTTCACTTATGGATCATTTAAAACATGTTTGACGTGTGCCCACTGCACATTGTGAATAAATGACAAAAAAGTCTTTTGAATCGGATATTTTGTATAAAGTTTGTTTTCGGTTGTAAAAAGAAAATTATATTTTGGAATTGTTGGAGGGTTCTTAGAATTGAAATGTGCCTCCGACGACCCGACGGCTTTAATTTAGACCGCAGATTTCGTGCAAAAAGTGTGAAATCTGTCCCGACACGCTTTTGTGACTTCTCAGTCTCGGGCTAAAAGGAGTGTGATTGATCTCCCCCATGGAAAATTGAAACGTCTCTGCGAGTGCGCGAGTTAAAAAAAAGAGGGGGCGGGTCCCACATCCCAGACAGACGTGGGATGTGCAGGTCGGCGCCGGATTCCTCTATTGGACAGAGGTAGAACACCGCTACCTCCTGAGATAGATCAAAACTTGCGGCACTAATATAACCTTGGTAATTCGATGCAACCACGATAGTTGCGCACCAGGAAACAATACATCATCAGTCGTGTAATGTAAGATGTAGTAAACGCTCTTCAGGACTGGACCTACGTCTAGAGTGGAAGTTGGAAGTCCCTATCTTCGGGCTCTAAGAGCGTGCATCGCTGTGGGCGGGGTACACGACGCCGGGTGGAAGACTGGCGCCGTGCCTAGCATCCGTGCGCGTGCGGTCTACGTGCGTGCGTGCGTGCGTGCGTGCGTGCGTGTGCACCTCGCGCGGCGGAAACGGGTGACGACGGTGCAGCGCCGCAATTGTGTAGCGGCGCGCGGCGCTCGGGGAGGACGCGAGGCCACGAGGCGTCGAGGGGGGGGGGGGGCGCCACTAGCTGCGTCGCTAGAGCGCGCTTCTCGCGACCTCACGCGCCCATGCACACGAGGGCAGAGACTCCTGCTCCAGCCTCTGGCGTGATGTTGCTGCTTAGTGCAAATAAACTTGAGTTATGAAAGAGTGAAAATAATATAACAATATACAGTGTAATAATAGCAATAATAATAATTATTATTATTAATAATAATATACAAAATAATAATAATAATATACAATTTAATAATAATAATAATAATAATAATATACAATGTAGTAATAATAATAAATACGGAAATATACGTCGCTCTAAAAAAATGTCATTCCTGAACCACGAATTACTTTTGCGTGTCTATTGTCTCATCTTTTCTTTTTGAAAGCCAAAGAAGAGTTATCTAAGACATTATAAACGTAATTAGCGTGATGTAATATTATTTCATTGCAGGAGTTTGTTTCGCAAAAGAACATTGAAAGTTCGGTGTCTTGCATTTGCAGTATTTTTACTTATACGCGCGCGTATAATTACTATAAATATTACGTATTACTACTACATATGTACGTGTAATATATAAGTAGTGTTGACAAAGTTATGTAAGGTTGAGCAAAAAATGGCCAATTTTCGGCAGAAGAACTCTCATTGCTGGGCCCTGATAATGAAAACTCCAATAAATCCAGTTGCTAAATGAACGACACAAAAAATATCTCTTACACGTAATGTGGCTAGAATCCCTGTTTTGTGGGTCTTGGATACCGAAAAATCAATTCGCAGCAAAACGTCGGTATGTCTGTGAACACTAAAAGCACTTAAACCATACCTAGGACTTTTTCAAAATGTATATTCCGCAGTCGATCAGGCTAGACTCGAAGCGCTGAGATTTAAAAAAATATTCATTAATTTTTGTTGTTTCTTTACTTGAAGCTCTCAATGACAGTCAAGATTTTCTCAAAAATTGCTCCAAATTTTTTCCGTATATTCTTTAATGAAAACAGACAAATATAAAGATAAAATGTTTCATCGAAAATCGCCATATAGGACGAAGTTTTACTCTTCTTTTATATTTTAAAAGTAATATTTCGGTTTTACTTTTAGCAAATAGATAAACTGAGAATTTCAAAGAGTTTACTTTGGGTGGTAACAGATGGCAGCTGGCAAGAGTATGTGGGAAGTTCGAATACCTAGCCAGACCAAAGAAAACGGAAACTAATACGGGAATGTCTGTACCATTTTTGTAATTCCACTATTTCTGCTACTGTAGAACATTGTTAAGGGCAACTACGTCAGTCGTCGAAGGTTTGTTTATAAGAATCTTTATTAATAGTTTCTATTTATCTTCCGTGAAAGAAAGACTCTTTTGGGAAGTTTTAAACGACGCGAACATTTTATCACTAATTTACATTAGGTTGACCCTAACCTGGATCAGTGATATAATACTTTTTATCTGTAAGAGGTTTGCCCACTCGAAGATCCATAGCTGATAGTCGTCTTCTTCACACACGATTACTCAAGAGGTTATGCTTGTCACGTAGGTTTTATGCTCTTCCTGTCTTCGAACAATCATTCATGTTCCTCGTTACGCGTACAACGTGACTAGTGGGCGATAACTATGTGATGAGAATAAGAAAACCGCCAGTCCTGTTTAAATCTTAAAAAGTGAATGTGGATTCTGTCGTTTCCCATTGTAAAAGATTACTTACAAATGGATTATTGACCAATTGAAATGCTGGAAAAGTGCATTGTTTGTTTGTAGGTGATTTACGTAAATGTTTATGCTTCCCTTGATAATAGACTTATAAATTCGTAAAGGATGTGAAGCGTAACAGGAAGGAATGGTGTCTTGGTATTTTCTTAGTTTCTCGCTGTCACCACGAGTGATGTCCCGTTTTGGAGCTAACAAACTAATAAAATCCCTGTGAACGTAAAAAGCAGTACGCGGTCTTGTACGAAGAGGTGTGCTTGTCATACAGAGCGCCAAGATCACTACCATCCGGAGGTAGAGGTGATAAAATGTTTTGGGGGTTTCTTGGGCGATTTTTGATGGTATGAATGGTTTAATGAAGTGAATTTTAAGATTTTCTACTTTTTTCGTGACTACTTAATGTGGAGTTAAACTTTTCGTTAATGTGAAGTTCAAATAAAATTGCCTTCATTTTACCGATATTGCGGTTGAAAATATTAATAATAGAGCTCCTTTGAAATAAAACACAAACGAACCAAAGATAGGACATAAAACCGTGTCCAGGGTAGGATTCAAAATCACAGAAATTTAGCAGAAAAGATTGTAGGATGAGGTTTTCGCTTCGACTTCGACGTTTTTGTTTTTATACACAATTGTTATTACCTTCTTTCTTAACAGCTTTTACAATTTTGCGGTTCTTTACAATCGGTACTGTGTCAATGTACTTGTAAAAAATATAAATTCAATTAATCACAAATCACAACCCACATGCTACTTATGAAAACACTGAGAACTTTCGTATTATTCCTTGTAACAGGCATGTAAATTCTTGTAAATGTTAATAAACAATAATTAATAATAATTAATAATTTTTTAATAATAAAAGTTCCTGAACCAAAAACAGTTTCAAGTCAATCAGCACTTTCTCTCTACCACAAATGAAATAAGGTGGTTTGCAAATTGATACTACCAGTAACGCGTAACAATATCAGCTGTGGTCCGATTTAAACATCCTTTTTAAAATGTAATTTAAAGGTATAATATATGGACACGTTCTTGTATGTATTTTCTATCTTCCCTTCGCTAACAACCTCCTCACACTGAAAATGCTTCACCGCGCTAGATCAAGACCTTCAACGCTACAACGAAACGACGTAACCAACAATTGATGGCAGATGAACTCTCGCTCTATTAATTTTACGATGTTATGCAAATGTAATATTTGTACTATCAGACCTGTTAAAATAAGCAAGCGAGAGTACATCTTTTGCTGATTGCCTTTCATATAAAGCAAAACTCATGAAATTTGGTGGAGTGGATAGGTGAAGTTTCTTTCTCAACAAAAACCTGTTGTGTTGTATGTACATCTCAATAATGATACTCGTCTCGTTGGCAGTGAGAATGCTGATGCAGCTGCAAAACTGATCCCATCATTTACATGCGCCGACAATGAAATTCCAGGCACTTTCCAAGACTTCAAAAAGTTTCTGAAGGACTTCTACCTCAGTTATTGGGACGTCAATTTTAAGTTGAATATTTGCAAACTCCATATAGTCGGACAATCTATCATGACCCAGCTCTCCCAAGAAAACACTTAAGGATTCCAGAACAGGCTTAATTACTAGACTAGGGATAAGTCATTTCAATCTTATTTTCTGCCATTTATTCAAGAGGCGAGATCCAGAACCCTGTCGAAAGGGTAGTGCAACACACTCAACATCTCACCTCTTTCTTGAATGTCCTTGTGTAATAATGTAAGGAAACTTCTGAAAATGGAAGGAAATCTGAAATCATTGTTCACTACCACCGACTTGTGTGCCAAGATACTAAAACTCTTAGAAATTACAAATATGAACCATGTTGTATAACTACTGAATATTTTGATTGTACAAAAGCTAGACGAAATATTTCAAGCAATTTGTAAAACTGTTTCAAAAAATTGTCCTTTTTTCTAGTTAAAACTGGAGTGTTTGTTTTACATTGTTGTATAATGATAGGGATCGCTGACGACACGCTTGTTATAAAGCAACCTTAAATCAATAAATGAAAATAAAATAAATGAATGGATATAAAATAATTGAATGAATGAATGGATATAAAATAAGTGAGTGAATGAATGAATGAATAGATATAAAATAAGTAAATGAATGAATGGATATAAAATAAGTAAATGGAATGAATGAAAATGTATTTTGTTAATTCGTTTCAGTGGGAGCGCGAGGCGGGCATGGCGGCGTCGGCGCGGCGCAACGTGGCCTTCATGCAGGGCTACAGCGACCTGCGCGAGCGCGTGCCCAAGGCGCCGGCGTCCGTGCTGGACGAGATCGACTACTCCCTGCGCGCCGGCGACCTGCTGCTCCCGGAGGCGGCCTTCATGCAGGTGCGCACATTTACCTCTCTACCACCACCACCACCACCACCACCACCACCACCACCACTACCACTACCACCACTACCACTACCACTACCACCACTACTACTACTACTCCAGAACGATCGCATTCCTGCGTTTTATCGGATACGGTAATGATGACGCACGGCTGTTGACCAATCACAATCGTCTTAGTTCATTATTCACGACAGTTTTTTTTTTTCTCTCAATCGCCTACAGAGAGAAATTACCAACTGCGCGCTCTGCCGCGGCAGATTGCAACTGTCGTACGTCAGGCGAACCACGAAACAGAATGAGAGTTGGTGTTTGTTAGTCAGAGAACACAGTGTACTGTTGCCGTTCTGGAAGGTAATAAGGCGCTCAATTTGTATTTTTTAAACATCAATTTCGAAGTCGTCGAAAAAGTGTAGTCTCCTACACGCGTAAAATGGCTATTATTCACTCGTAGAAATTGACACTCGCTCCCACGTCGCTCGTGTCGTAAACATCAACTCGCGAATAATGCCTATTATTTCACTCTCGTTGTATATTCTATTTCACTTTGTCCTCATAGTAAGATATATTTCCTGTACATTGCATGTATGGACATGGATTTCGAAACATGATTGATATGTGAATAAATTAAGTACATGGATACATTAAGTCAATTCAATAAATAATTGTTTATAAATTAAATTTTTGAAGCCGCATCCAGTACATGATGATCTGGGAGGTCCAAAGAACTGTTGCACTTGTTTCCGTTTTAGTCTCTTGTAGTGAGAATTTTGTTTACAATTTTTGAAATGTTTGGCTCAGGGAATTGAGGGATAGAAGTGAGAGAATATGAGGGCAACTGGAGTTAGATTGAAATCTAGATGTGTTTTAATGGTTCGGGGTAATTTATTTTGGAAAATCTCCATTTTTTGATATTTGATTTTCTAACTATCTCTATTCGTCTCCATTCCTCTCACCCTTATTGCCCCAGAAGGTATGTAAAAAGACCTAGGAATTAGTCCTCAAGATCGCCGAGAATGTGTAAGTCGGAATGTTGTGAATGGTAAAAAATTTGCAAAACAGTACGGCTTATTTCCAAAAATAAGGTGGATCATTGAAACGAAAGTATACAAAGTGTTAAACGAGAGGAAGAATGGAATATTCAGCTCGAGTAAGTCGCGATAACATTTTAGTAAAGGTGTCAAGTTTGCTTCGGTTTTTGAAATAACACTTGCAAAGAATGCATTGTTTACAGTAGGACAGAAATGAGAAGCGTTAGTATACTTTCTGTATATATTTTATACTATTAATGAAGTATCTTTTGTGTTTTACGAATTTACTATTAACTAAAACAGTATTCCAAATGCAGTGTCAAAAAGTGGGAATTTGTAAACGTGTTAATTTCACCACAGTATTTCCGTTTTTTGAGGTGTTGCGAGTGTGCACGAATGCGGAGGGACTCTGCTTGTGCAGGGACGCATGTGCAGCTGGGGGCACATCCGGGAGACGCGCTCGCGTGCCTTCATTCCCCCCTCCCCTCCCCCCTCCCCTTCTCCCTTAGCTTTTCTCCATTTACTTTTCCCACCCTCCATTCTCTAATCTCCAATCCCTCAGTCTTTCATCTCCTTTCCTTTCCCTCTCCATCATTCTCTTTTCCCACTGCTCCCGACCTCTTCTCCATCCTCCCACTTTCCATCCTCTTCCTTCCTTTCTTTCCATTCCATCCCGTCCTCACTCATCTCATCCTCGCTCTCATTCCCTTCTCCTCCGCCACAGCGCCCGCCGCGCCTCCCACGCACGCCCTCGCTCGTGGCTCCTTTCACACCTGGCTCACCACCCGCCCCTCCCCCCTCCCCCTCCTCTCACGCCACGCCCCAAGGATACGCGTTCACCCGCGCGTTGATGCCATCGCCGCCACCTGTCTGCCCCTCCGCCGCGACCTACGCCAACACACGGTTGCGTCATTAATGCCACGCGCATCGGAACTCTTTCCTCGTAATAATGAAAGGAAGTAAAGGTACACGTGTAATTAGAAGATTGGGCCATATGAGCTGCAAATATTTTCACTAAAAACTCTTGACAGGTTATGAGCCAAAATTGTATCCTCGACAATCAAATTTAAATAACGTAGTAATCCACGCGCACATACAAAGCACGAATGTTAAGCATTTTAGAGAATGGTCTGTCACCAGTTAGCATGTACTTATTAATATATTATTTAGGATAATTCGGTGCCCGGCTAGATGGTTTAACCTCGTATTTCTCTAGCGTTATTCCTGTGCTGGTATACGAAAATAAAATACCTAGCTAGAGAACAGATGAAATGGTGATTTAAACAAACAACAGTTTACAAAGATATTGCTAAACATATTTGTATATGACATACGGGAAGCTTAAAGTATGGGCAAAGAAAAAATAAAACCCATTTTATGTTTCAAGCTTTAACTCTGACAATTAGCCACAATAATATCGGATATGACTAATATCGACAAATTCAGATTGTTGCAAAATAAAGCAGTTGCTGGTCAACGCGATTGCAATATATTCTGTTTGCATGGAGTTAGTAGTGCATTTAAAACGAAGTTACTATTATCACGGATACTCGCGTAGTAATTTACTGGAAGGTTTTGGTATGTAAACAAACATTTGAAATTATGAACTACATGTCTGAGAACAATGTAAAAGTTAATTTCGTTCGAGACATCAGGAATTTTTTGCACAGCATTGCGTACAGCAATCGACAGCTTCTCTCGACCACTTTGTGAATCTGCGCGTGCGCGGAGGCTCGAGATTGCTGTCGGATGCTGTAAGTGGATTGCTGTATTACGGATACGAAATATTGGTGAGCTACTCTGCGCAACACCAGTTTGCGTCCCGAACCATGTGACCACGGCACGGCCTCTTCTTTTAAAAAGCCAGACCATACGTTGACCGGAATGTTGCGTGGAGAGTGAGAAATGTTTGAGAAACGTTTCTAAAGTGGTTAAAGTGACAATTTTTTACGGTGATCAATGGAAAATATGGTGTACACGATGAAATATGTACAGAAATGTTTTATATATATTTATTTCAATGACTTGTATGAAGGTGATTTTGGTATGTGACTGCATTTATAATTCTCCCTAATATTGTAACGCAAACTGGTACCTGAAGCTCATTGGCTGAAGTCGGATACAATTGTACAATAGCTCACTCATCTCTCTCCACAACGTATTGCTGCAAAAAGTCCATATGAGCCAAACATAAAACTTGCCTGACTATGTTGTGATGAAGCTTTGCCTGACTATGTTGTGATGAAGCTTTGCCTGACTATGTTGTGATGAAGCTGGATAGTGTTTTAGGTCCCATCAAAGTGATATTAGTGTCCAGAGCAACTCACGGTAACTTAAACGGGGAAGAAATATTAAATGTATCGTAATTAATGTAATCGAAGTTAGTGAGTTTTTGTAGTAGGGTGCCCTTGCTTTCATTTTAGGACAGTTCCTACTATCTGTTAGTTGACGCCTCCAAATCTATAGAATCGATGTACCCCAATGTTGATATTCAAATTATAAACCTCGTATTGCACAAAGTCTGTCATGTCATGAATATAATTTTTCAACACTAGTTAATGTTTATAACGATACGTAAATAGTGTATTTTGCGGATATGAAATATGGTTACGTGATATACATTTTAATGTTACATTGTAAGATTAAATGAACTTTACGCGTTGCAATCTTTTTGAAAAAGTTGATTCACAGGAAGCGATCCCGAGCATCGTACTTTCACAAGTAACACATTGTAACGATTCAGTATCCGTTTACCGAAGATGTGGAAGTTTATTTTAAATATTGCTTTTTGTTGAGTGATACTTGATGAACATATGGAGTCTTCATATGAATCTCAAACTTCCTACAACGAACGTCGGTCAACTGTGCTTTGTAAAAATACAATATACGCAGCAGCCTAGTTTTAGAAGAGTTTTCGTATTGTTTTGCAGAAGCTGAACTTCTCCCGCGCAGTGCAGAGGTCGCTGTCAGACCTTCGGGTGCCCTGCGAAGGTGATGCTGACGCGGATTGCGTCATGACGCTACCCGGTGAGTACACACGACCGTCTAATGGCTTAGCGTGACTGCTAATTTAACTGGTCACTCCGGCTGGTATTTTATTTATAACTTTTATTTATCTGCAAATTCATAATGAACTAATTTTTAAATATAATATAGTTTGGGATCGTCCATTCTTGGGCATTGAAAGTTACATAAAAAAAGATTTATTCTAAATAGAATAACATATTTTAAAAAAATAATGAAAATAAGAATTACGGTCGTAAATTAAATGTTTCACTACTGTCTTTCCATCTCGAAATGGCAGGGGCACAATCTCATCCAATATCTAGAGCCACCCCTTGTGTAGAGATATTGCTATATGAAGGGACAGCTTTGGCAACTTCTGCTCGGCCACTGTTGCCAACATAACTGTAGGTTATGTCCATGCACTTTTTTGTCTGTTTGTTCTTTTTCCGGTAACTCATTTCTGAACGGCTTCATAACTATATCTTGCAATGACACCGCCCTGGATGACGTTAATTTGTTTCCCGATTTTTCAAAGGGGGCCATTCTTAGAAACTCCTTCACAAACCGAAAATCCACCAAATGTAAAGTTGCTTTCCCGCACAGTCAGAACAGAGGCTGTTCCCGCGTTAGCCGCTCTTCTTGGCACGCACGTCGCTTGTAAACGCTGTCGATTGCGGGTTGTTGAACGCAAACGCACGACACCGCAAGGACGCGTTTCTGTCGCAGACAACGCGAGTTCTGCGGTTGTGTTCAGACAGCAGGTGATTCAGACCGCAGGATGGGCGTGTTCGCCTTTGAAAGGACCCGTGTGCCCAACCACCGATCGGCGTTTGTCTGCAATAAATCATTGTACTGATGGTGAAGTTATAAACGTTTTCTAAGCCACTTTTTTAGTTAAGTGCGGGAAAATTATTTTGAAACGTTCTTGTGGCGAGGATCGTAATCTCGCCTCGATGTTAAAATGTTTCTTGACATAGAATTGTATTGTATAATTAAAGTGAATGGCTGAAAACCAGAACAGTAGAAGTGACATTTTATAAATTCTGAGAAATGTGTATTATTCTGAGAAGTGTGTCAATATCACTGGAAAGTCGTGGTGCTTTGTTTCACCTAAAAAACCACGAAAATATATTTTCACTAAAATATAGTCTAAAATAAGTTTTCTCATAATTTATAAAGGGTTACTTATACCGGTCTGATTTTCACCCATTCAAATATTGATTTTTTTTTTCAGTCCATTTTTCATAGAATGCTTCCTTAGCTTATAATAAAACTAATCTCATATATTTGTTAGATTTTTTTAAGAGTAAACGGCTAGATTTATTTACCTCTAGATAAAAAGTTCTTTTGTATTTTTTCCTTTTCCGGCGTGGTATAGAATTGCCAGAGTGTAGTTTGATGTTCTACACTTGTAAGGTTTTAAATTCGTTCGCATTTCTGGATAAAAAGAGTTCTACGAAATGCATGCTACATTCACGCTTGATTATCGGAAGAACGAAGGTGGAAAAAAATAGAGAGAATGTGTCCCTGCCACGTTTTCCTGGTTTTCAGTTGCTTGTGATATTTCTAAAGCGTGATCAATTATGGCTAATGATTATGTACTTGCAACATGAAACGTAGCGTGCAAATAAATCGAAAGATTTCACGGCAACAAAACGTCATATTGACATAGGCATTCCGAAAAGAAGAAGAATTAACAATTTTGGAATATTGATCTCGTATCGTAATTCAACTTCAATTCCTTGAAATAAAAAATGTTAAACATACTTTAGCTTGTTAAGAGAATTTATTTCCACTCTTATTGTGCCTTGAACATACATAAATCTCAGCGACATTAGATATGCGATATTAGAACTTGCTCTGCATGCTGCACATATTACTCGGTTCACTGCATTATTTTCTCGAATGAAATGTTTCTTGACATTTCTGGTTTTAAATATTGCTTATTTTTCAGTCTTAGTCTTCATGAATCAGAAATTAAGAAATATGTATTCTGTATACTTTCTTAATATTCGTATGCTTTCTAACTTTTCTTTTTATGCGAAACTGGCCATTGGTGTTTCTATAAAATACAATAATAAATGCATACTTTTCATATCTAATGGCAATAAGGATGAAGGAGGCCAACTGAATGATCTAAACGAATTCACCAGGAATGACATTCACGCATCAAATTAAAAGTCCAATAATTAAATTATTTTCCCTAGAAGTTTGAAAGATGGAATTCGACTTACGATCATTTTACCCATTTTGGAAACGATACCATTGATAATCCTTTCCTGATTAGGAATATCCGAAGGCGAATATTTTACACCGCGGAGAAATAAGTTTGATTTAAAGGTTTTGATTGTTCGTTATTGCTATACCTCCCCGTGGTCGTCTTCAATGGGTGGGTTATCAATAAAGCAACATCGACTAATTGTGTGTCATGTGCCACTTACCAAAACTTTTTTTGCGATGCTTTTTTCGCTGTTCATTGCTGTGGTGAAACGCTACATTTTAGCGTATTTCTTTTCTCTTCGCGCAAGGTGTTTTTATTTTTTTCACTTGCTGCGTCTTAATGACACGGTTGCTGCTCCCCCCTGTCCTTCACGCTGATGCAAATAAAGCGTTTTGTTTTGCACCTGCAAAAGAACCCTGCGTGACGAGATAAGCTGCTTTGGCTGCAAAGGACGTGCGAAGTTAATCTCGTCTTTCAGGCTCGGCTCGAGCGTGGCCTAGAGAGTACGCTGTGAAATGAAGGGTACACGATCAGAGAGCGTATTTTCTCCTCTTATTGCTGTGTATCAAACACGAAGCAGCTCGGTCCGTGCGCATCTTTGAAAAAGTGCTTCTAAAAAAAGATCGTACGCTTTGTAAGTCGGTGAATATGCCGAGCTTTTCTAGGATCATAACGCACTCTTTGTGTGGTGTTAATGGTTTAGGACGCCACTCGCCTACTTGTACAGTATTTTAAAACTTTTTTATATTACTTGCAGCAGTTTAAGACGGATGTGTATTTTTTGTGCGAATTTATGCCTGTGGAAATTGTGGGTGACTAATGTTTTTTGCTTTGCCAATGAATTGTTTTGTTGAAAACTAGCGCTTATGAACTCATACATTTCTTGTAAATAAAATAAACAGAAAATTGAAAACAGAAGATGAAAGCTGCTAAAACCAATTTTACACAATTTTTCTCAGTGCACTTCTATACTGATTTCTTTACGAACATAAGTTCACATTACAAGGATTCAGTCCACCATTCACTTAAGTTTTGTGACAAAAATTAAAATTTACATTAATCATAATTCGCTGTGTTACTGACAAATGTCGTCTTCGTTCCATATCTCTGGTACGATCGGTTAAAGTTTTTAAGAAGAAATACACATATTTTCATAAATTCACATGCAGGGGCGTCATGCTGGGTTTGAATTTTCTCTCCGTAACTTCTAGAATTAATAATATATTAAAAGATTAATTCTGTATGCAACTCTGAAGGTGGTCCACCAGAGTTGCAGGACGAGTTCCTGGCAACAGGAATATTCGGTTCTGGAATATTCAGTCGGCGGTGGATGCTTAATTTATTGTCCTACGTACCTGCACGCAGTGCCGAGAATATGGATCAACTTACCTGTGAGATTTCCATGGTTTCCAGCGGAATCGACGTGTAATGTCAAGATCGTTATGTATCGCGACGAAGGTAGATAAACCTGAAAATTTTCGTTACTTTATTATATTTTCAAAACCAGATTTTCTGAAGCTATGAATTTACCTCGAACTTCCAAATTATTATACCGTGGATTCGAAAGTTGAAATAAAACTAACATTAATTATTACTTTTTTCTAGGAACGTTATGACGTCCTTTACCTGTCGTAAATATTGTCCAATGAAAAAAACATTGTTTAAATTTATTTTTTTTATTTTTTGGAAATCGTTTTTTGACATCACCTTCGTCGGATTCATATTAAAAAAATATTTAACGAAGAAGAGAAAACGATCAAAGCTTTTGAATTTCGTTGCTTTTTAAGCGCTTTTTGCATACACACACACACACACACACAATGTAATTCACTGCCATTCCGCTACAATTGAGTCGCTTTTTTCAATTATTCATTCATTCATTCCTTCCATCCATCCACATTCACTCCATAAGCCCCTTCATAAATATATTCCATGTTATTTGGTATTGAAATATATTATGCATATTATACTCTACCTACGGTTACGCAGCAGCACCGCTCTCCAACTGTTTGACGCGAAAGTTTTGATCTGCGAAGAGGTGCTGCTCCTCTTGAATGTGCGGCCGGCGCCTTCCGCGGCCGAGTGCCGCCGCGGGGCTTCCCTGCGCTGGCTTCGCCCCGGGCGCTTCCAGTCGACGCGCAGCCGTCGCCGCCTCCCAAAGAAACCCCTTATTTTCGACTTCGAGACGCCGCTTCCCCTCCCTTTCGGGGACTGAAATAAATGCGCTGTGGGGGGTGGGAAGTATTTCGAAATGGGGAGGGTCTAATTACTTGCGTAGTGTTTCTGAACACGCTTAGTCAGTATGTGAAGTTGTGGGTGGGCAAAGTCGCAACGGCAGGAATTCCGGTGAGTGAACCGAAGCGAAGGAAGGCTTGGGGGCATGAGGAGGGAGTGAAGACGGGGTGGGTTGAGGAATGACCGTAATACGGAGAATGCTGGAATGGAGCCTCGGAGACGGGATCGAAGAGCAGAGCGGGGATGTGGGGGGTGGATGGTTAATGCCGGGGACTTAGGTTAGCCATGCGGTGTAGTTAGTGGGGCAGAGAGGGACGGTGTTGTGGGATACCGTGTTATGCAATAGAATTACGTGTGATGGAGTGGAGTGGGGTGGGTTAGGCGGAAGCGGTGGCAGACGTTGGCAATCAGATTCATGTTTTTTTCCGGGGATGACTCGTCCTGTGGAGTGTTCCAATGTTGCTCATTCAGAGATGATCTTCAGAACCAAGGTTGTCTTAAGTGAAATTGCAGCTGATCATATGTTCTGTCATGTCGTGCACCGGGATAAGCTCTAAGCTCCCAACCGGCAATGGTGGAACTGCACTACATGAATTTGTATGCGAGAAAAGACGAAGATGAAGAAAAGATCACGCGCGGTCCGTGGCTTGTTTGTTAGGGTACTGATCCGGCATTCGTCTGGAATTGATCGAAGAAAACTACCGATCGTAGCAGCTAGCCTCTAGAATTCTTCTCCAGACATCGGCTGAATTTCACTTAGCTATGTATCTGACATCTATAATCTCCCATAGTCAGGACTCGAATCGTAGGTCCTCCCGTCTAGTCTGTGTCCGACGGGCTGAATCAGCAAACAACGACCCGCAGATAGCGCTGGGCTGGGCACGCCACGTGGGCCGCCGCTGGAGGAGCCCCGTTGCAAGGAGTGCGTTGTGGCTGCGGCGTGGGCGGGAGTCGGCGGTCACTTGCGACAGCCCTCGTCTGACGCACCACTCCGTCGCCCGGAGAACGCCCCCTCTCTCCCCAGCTCCGCCCCCTCTCTCCCCAGCTCCGCCCCCTCTCTCCCCAGCTC
>BOPP01000415.1:222283-332195 GCA_017312745.1 Gryllus bimaculatus
CCCCCCCCAACTCCGCCCCCTCGCTCGTCCCAAAGCACCAAAAGCGACCGGCAAACTGAGGTAGGTCTGTCCGGGTCAGCAGCATTTGTGACAAGTTCTAGAAGCAGGTGTGGAAATCGCTAAAGACGTAAACCCTCTAGGAATCGCGCTCTTTCGCCTGCCAGACGGACCGGAACGGCTTGCCAGACGAGGGAGTATTCTTTCGAATCGTGTCTGAAAAGCAAATGTGAATATTTAAACGAGTTCTCTGGAAATGATTTTGAAGTGAGATCATAGTTTCATCAAACGTTTACTAGTCATTCAAACCTCTGAAGTACCTTAAGATATTGACAAAATCCGGTAAAAGTGACACTCAAATGAAGTGATACTCACTTGCAGAAAATCTTTCCCAAACTGTGGGAATAGTACGGGAATAGCGTCCAATGTTCGATGTTCTTGAGAATACGTTGCATGATGGCCTCGTAAGAAACATTGTTAGCTAGAATCAACCGACCTCTCATACTTCACAAAATACAAGACTTCAAAAACCATTAACTTAAAGGCAAACATTTTCAAAGGACGGCTTAATATGGCGGGACACTTCTTCCCCTCCTAAATTCCTCTTTCTTGCTAGTAAACATGTTTACTATCACTCAAACCAAATATTATTTTAATTACGTTCATATAGTTCCCTGAGTTAAGGAAGAAAAACGATAAAGATAGTAGTTTTGCAGGAATATACAAATGAGCGCTGACCTCACGATTCTGAGAAATTAAATCCTTCTTTTATCTTAGTAGGAAATAACCTCTGGTATACATGGTTGCAGTTTTTAATATCGTAAGCATGTTCACTAATGTTCCGCTCCCAAATTTCTTTCGGTTTCGAGCCAACAACCTGAGGTATTTAATTATGTCGTTGCACACCTTATAAAAATGCCAGTGTTAGGTATTGACAATCACAAATTATTCGTACATATCTTTCGAAGAATATGAGAAAAAATTGAGCTGTAGGGAGGCAGAAAGTTTTGTTCTGTTTTAGCTCTCGAATGTAAGAGCAATGTTTTTTCTGTGCATACTTATAATATGGGAAACTTATTTCGGCTTCGCCCTTTTTATATGTTGCGTCATTAAAGTTAATTTGTATTTTTTCTTCTTCTCTGCCTTTTCTTTCTGTTAAAGTTTCGAAAATTGTAAGAGTTTTCAACTTATTACGAAAGATAGATTCACTTTACAATGAAATCTTTTCTTAAATATTAAATTATTTAAATAGAGCACTGCACAATGTTTTGGAAAAGGGTTAAGTTTTCGCGTAATTTTGAGGGGAAAGCATGACAGTTGTTTTAAAATGCTCAATTACGACTTTTTTCAAGCGCCGCCCAATTTTTTTCTTTGCTTTTCCCGAATAAAAAAAATTAAGTTTGCTTAATAATGTGAAAAACCAATTTCATAAACACTTACGAAATTGTCAAAATTGTAAATGTTCTAATTGTTTCGAAATTATTACTGAAGAAAGAGATTTCTTCCTTAATAAACTCTTTCTCAATATTAGACCTTTCAATCATTTCATATCCTATTTTTTTTAGAATATTAATGTTTTTGCGAAATGTTGTTTTGAAAACACACAATCATTGGGGTATTACGAATACATGAAAGCCTCAAAATAGAGCTCTATGCACAATAGTAAGTGGTAACGCATGCATTTCTCACATTGGATGTTGAATCCCAGTCTGAATAAATACTTTTTTCTATGAATTAATACTCAACTCGATGCCATTAAGTAATTGGCGTGTAAGCTTTGAGAGTACCTTTAAGATGTGCATTTTTTAACCTCTGGCTAATGTTTCTAAAATATTACGTGACTGTTACCCGTAGTTGGAGAAAAGTGTGCTGTTGTAACGACACAAGTTTCCTTGCTCTCCCTCATGCTCTCTACCTTCCTTATCGCTTACACTTGGACGCATCATCCTGGGCCCCCATCCCTCGGCCCCTCCCACCCGCGCCTTAAATGCCACCGCCACCGCCATTTGGCCGCCGGCGGCGCCACCAGGGCCGGAACACGAGCGCGTTAAAGGTGAAGCCGTGGCGGCGCCACCTCCGCCAGTCTCTCCCTTCACTCCTCCTGCCCTTCCCGCCCTAAACGCACTTCGCGGACTTGGACACTCCAAGCACAGCGCCTTTGACGTCGGCGTGTTAATACCTTACATATATACAACTTTCAATAATTGAAGTTTGAAAGTTTCAAAGATTATTAATGTAAGTAAGGTTCTGCCTTACGGCTCTGCCCTTCAGCTCCAATCCTTGCTATGTGCATTGCGAACGATCCAGGACATTCCAGACATACCGTTCTTCACTTTCATGTGTTAATAAGTTACATATTTGTTCCTTAAAAAATATGTTCAGACTGAAAATGGGAATTCCGAAAGATGGTGAGTTAAGTGGCGTCTAGGCCTTACAACCTCGGCGTTCAGCTTCCCTATCCTTTCCGATCTAAACGCACTTCTCGGACGTTGCCAACATACTTCAGGCACTGCGCCTTTGCCTTCGATGTGGCAATTAATTTCACATTGAGATAATTTCCACAAAGTTATCGGTTAACGAAGACGGTAATTGTCCAAATATAATACACTAAGAGGGGCTTCCCCCCAAAAATCTCACCATTCAGGTCTCACCCACTCTCTCGCTAACAATGCTTTTTGTGGGCGATGCCAAAATTTTTCTTGGCAGATGCCCCACCATTAAGAAGAGTAATCAGATTGCATGTGAATGTTACGTATTTTATATAATTTTTTATCGATATTTAGACGGTGGGTTTTAAAAGAAGTGGTGACATTAAAAAAGACAATATTTTAATACTATTTTTTAGTATAATAGTATTTCGTTTTTTGGTTTAGGCAATCATTAGATCTAGAATTTCTTTTATTATTCATGGTCTTTTGTAATTAAAAAAGATGATTTGTTAGTTTTGGTTTTCTAGCAAGCATTGTGATTTTCTAATCTTTTGCTTCTTTCGTAGAACATGTTATAACTACGTGTTAAATAATAATGAGCTCTCAAGATCTTTTAGAAAAAAAAATACAAGCTCTTAGAATTTTTTAAATTATTTTAAAATGACCAATATATATTTAGTGAAGGTATAACGACTAATTCAAGTTTCAATTTTTCTAGTCTTAGAAGTAGTTACAAACTGCTATTCCTCCGGGAAAAGTCATATTACATCGCATGGAACTTTCTAATACTCTATATTACTAATTGTCTATGAGCTTATATTATTATTATTATTATTATTATTATTATTATTATTATTATTATTATTATTATTATTAACTTGATTTTCCACATTGGACCACTCGAGTCGTTCCACTTCACTTTTTACTGTTCATGGTCGACTGTCGAAGGTATCACCTTGAGGTGAGGATAAATCCTCGAGTTACAATTCTGAATGTTATTCAGAAAGGTGATAATGAGAGATGGATGATGATGGATGATAGGGGGTGAAAGGACGAACACAATACAACCATGCCCGAGGCGGGACTCGGAACCCGCGATCTTTTCGGTACGAGATCGCTACGGCACTACTGCCTTAGCGATCTCGGCCACCGGATCGGCATGAGCTTATATATTTAAAGAAAGTTATGCAGCCACCGGCCATGTTTGGTTTTCTTAGATACTCAGACACTCGGTAAAAATCTAAAAGCAATGAAAAAGTTTCGATTTTGACTAAAAAATGAAAAGATGTGTTATTTAGACTGCATTCTTATACTCCGTACGTCAATGCTTAAAATCAGCTAACGTCATGCGACACAACGCTCCAAGGAAGAACCCATCCGCCATTAAATATTTGCTTTTTATGTTTTGCGTTACGTAACAGTAACTTTTTCGACATTCTTGGTATGTATAGGACTGTGGAACGGTGTGTTCATATGTACATTATTGATGGTTTTTATCGTTCTATTGGAATCGGAAAGAGCTAGCTCCCTTGTCTAAAGTTAACGGAAGACAGCGGCTTCTTAATCGTTCTAGGTATATTAATCCTCATTTTGTACAAGCAGGGTTTTTGCACAAGTCTTTAAAGTGTTTTAGCACACGCACATTACGTTGGAGGTTTTCGTGTATGTTAACGAGCGTGAGCGGTCGAAGTGAGCCTTCTATCGCTGGCTGCGTGCGTGCAGCGTGAGACAATGCGCTGCGAGGAGGTACTCAAGGACTCGCTTGCAAGAAGCTCCGTGCGTAAACTGCATCGCGATTGTTGTATCTAGCGCGACTCTGTGCGAAGGTAAACAACCAGACAAAACACTGTCGCCTCCACACGCACAGCCTAACCAAATTGACTCTTCCACAGGTGTACAAAAGTTTGATTGAGCTGGCGCGACTATTCGGGATGTTTATTAGATTGTGGTAATCTGCTAATTAAGAATGATTAGAAACTACACAATAATTAAGCTATACTAATTGCTACTTGTGGTAGCAAATATGCCTTTTAAAAAGTCCACACAAAATTGGTTTCCAAAATGTATATCGCACACTGCTAAAAAAAAACCCTCTTGTACAAACTGCAATAATGGTTTTAAAAATCACAAAAATATCTTCACGAATTCTACAATAGCAGTATAGTATACATATACAGTTCATCGGTTCTCTACATACTAAGAATGTCGAAAAAGTTGCTATACATATCGCAACCCGTGAGTGGCAAATATTTAATGGCGGTCGGCCTTTCTTGGAAGCTTGCGTCGCGTGAAGTGTTGTAGGCGCAGGCGCGCCAAGTATGAGAATTCAGTCGTTAAGCGCTTCGTAACAAACGGAATAATACAAATATTTGAATTTTAAAATGAAGAGCGAAACTTTCATTACTTTATTTATTTATTTTAGAGTTCTTAAGTACGTGACGAAACCATAGACAATTTTCACATGGTCGGAAGTTGACTTGTTTTCTTTAAATTTATGCGCACGTGAGAAATGAGTAATGAAGAAAACTAAAAATGGAGACTGTTGGATCTCTAATACCTTGACTATCAAGAATCTGTTGTGGTTGTGATGCATTGGGACAAGTTTAATAAAAGTAATATGTGAAGTATGTACTATATTTATATTGAAAGTTCTTAAAACTATCCGTAAAGTCTTACCGTGGTCTTAATTAATCAGTGTTTAGTTTTATGATAACCTGCTCTTAACTCTAATATCCGGCTGTTTGAACTCCTTTTGCATTGTGTATCAAAGACATTTTTAATTGTACTCGTACTTTTGATCACAACACTTAGAAATACATTACTTTGATTTTTTTCCGATTAAGTTTTCCAACTTCAGTATGGTTTTACCTGTCTCACTTTACTTGCAGAGAAAATATAAACGGTATCTTCATGAATGTAAAAATTCAACTACCATGAAAGTGATGTTTTTTTGGTCGAATATAATATGAACTCCAGTTCAATGGAACGCAATAAACAAAATACTATCACGTTGCGTATTTATTATAGTAATTAACGAAACGAGTGGATAAAGTTGGGTAGTGACTAGTGACGCGTTTTCTTCTATACCACGTGTGCAATTATATCCCTGTATCCACATGTTAAATGTAAACGAAAAAATATTGAACGTAACAATAATTCAAATTTTGCGAACTTGACCACATCTTTACCTTTTGAGACATACATTTGATTATGTATTGCCTTTGAAAAATATGTATTTTAGTGGGCTTTGCATTTTTTTTCAAGAAATATTTGCAAATAGAAGGTATTGTACACGCTACGGATAAAATATTGGCTAATAAAGTCATGAAATCATTTCTTCCCTCGAAAAACAGAGGCAGGCTAAAATAAACTAGTCACTTTCAATACAGGTTTCCTATAGTGTACGTTTTTACAACAGATAAACACAACTGGTGTTTAAATTTTTTACGTTTGTAATTCTAAGACCAAATGATTTTCATGTAAAACATTTAATTTACTCTTGTTAAACATTCGACGTTCTTGCATTAGTTAGCTAGATTAACATTCACTTCACCAATTTAGTTTTATTTATTCGTTGTTTATTCTTGTGTGTAGTTGTTGTATGTACGTAATCTGTGATGTACATTTCGCCGACTGGAAATACCTTGACACGTCTGTGTTAGTTTCTTAATTAAACGATTTGGCTCCTTGTCCAAGTTATAATTGGTAGATGTGGAGTTTTAATTGCACCGTAGAATTTTAATTGCACGCATGCTATTAACGTATGAGATAATAGATTTTTCGTGGAATTAATGAGCATATTTTGTTCATTAAACGAAAAATTAAATTTTGATGGTTCAAACCATGATAGTCGCTCAGTGTCATCCAAAAGCGGTTATCAGAAATTAAACTACTAAATGGTTCAAACGAAATGCAAGCGTAGGCGGAACCTATACTTCCTGAAGAAGCAACATACGAAACGCCACTCTTAAATACATTCGCATGTTTCATACGCAAATATTTCTCGCCGTTTGTGACGCGGCAATGACGAATCCATTGTTTGCCGTTGCTCCGGATATGGAAGGCTATGACTGGTATTGCTCGAACAGGAATAAGCGAATGGCATTTTCCATCGGCACGAGCCTTTGTTCGGAAACGAATGCCATTAAGTGTTTCTGGGAATATTCTGCACATGCATTGTGAAATTAAATTTTGTGCCTGTGAACATGACAGAGCAAATACAAATTGATCATTAACAGGTAAGCGTAAATTTCGCGTAAGTTAACAAAGAAATGCATTCGCTCTGTTCATGAAAACGTGACGCAATTAAAAAAGTCATGTTGCATGAGCAGGGTTCTATTTTAAGCTGTTGATTTTCAGTCCAAAGGCAATGCTGTTTACTACGTAGACGGCATGTCTTGTTTTTTAAGATACTTTGACAACAAATGAACTTCGGTAAACATTTTCTTGGCTTAAATAAAGGACGACATTTCACCTGCCAATCTTCCATTAACTTCAACATTCACCAAGTAATATTATTTGTGTTACTTCCGCTTCAATACACTCTTCAAGAATTATGTGTTTTTCCTAAATTAGGGTTACCCACATACTACAGTAGACGATTTGTGAAAAAGGTCTGGAAATACAGAATTCCTTTTTTACATAATCTAATTCACGCGAGGAATCGTCTTGTAATTCAGAAATTGCTTCAATCTTTCGCAGTACACACGCTGATACCGCAATCACTACAATATAAATTCTATTCAATGGTATTAATCTGTATTGGAAATTATTTTTATATATACGAGATATTATTAAACTAATTTTCCTAAACATTTTATGATCGCCCGTTAGCAGATTAAGAGAAGGTGCAAAAATTTCATTTCTTTAGAGAGAAATGACGAAAGAAGGGTTCTAAGTTCACTCGAGCAAGAGGGCGGAAGCGACAAGCACGCGATCCCAGATTGGGCCCGTAGCAGGTGTATTGTGGGTTGCGTCGAATGAAGCTGCAGGCGAAATGGCTCGTTGCAAACTGCAAATGAATCTCCGTCGTTTAATGGTGGCGTAGGGCTGTATATAAAACGGGAATGACCAAAAATCATTACAGGAAATGTTTGCACGTCGTGTGAAATTATTTATGCGATGTCTATTTGTTGAAATATTGCGAGAATCGTACTCCACATTGGTTGCTTATATTGCACTTTAACGCCTAGTTTTTAATAGTACTCTTAATTCTATTATATATGCATATTCCTAAATGTTTAACTGTACACCAGTCCTCAAATGACCGCACCTGTCCATATTTGTGAGTGATACGGTGTGTGCTGGCGCTTCGTTCTTCCAATCGACTAAAATTATATTCGTGCTAGTCGCTAGTTTCATACTGAATTATTTATTACATCTGTAGGTAACAATAGCTGGTTGTAAACGTCAACAGTGCATTAAAATACTAATTTGTAAGTAGTAAAAAGAGAAATATCGAATAGTTGTTTCTGTAAAACAAGGTTTATTATTTAATTTAGTCTGTGGCATTATTTTTGAGTTTCGAAGTTGGCAATACCTAGTATAGGTAGTATAGGTTGACTTCAGCTGTCATACATTTTTTCTGCATTGGTCACGAGACCACATGGTTTACATCGAAAATTAATTATCGTCAAACAGTTTGTGGTTATGTGTGGAACAAAATTTTAATTTAGGACGATTTCCACTCATAGCCCAAGAGAAACAGTACTGACAATATCATTATTTGTGCTGCACAATTTTTGAGCAGAGTTGTGAAATTTGCAGTAGTTTTTCATGGATTACTTCTCGGAATGCCGGTTAGGTTCAACATCATCTGATTCCTCAAAATATTTACTACGTTATGAATAAAAGTAAAAAGTATTTTTACTGAATAACTGCCCCAATAACTTTTTTCAAGATTATGCTTGCGAAAGATTTTCCAAAAAAGTCTTAACTAATTTAAACTTATTTTATTCGAAGATTAGGCCGGTAAGGGCAAAATTCTTTCTTACCATCTTGAATAGAGATTTTCAAATGAAAGTATTTTTTGGGGGGGATAGGGTACTTCAACTCAATCGAACATACAACCTTAACCCAAATTTGTAATGAAACAAAAGAAATGTTTGAACTGTTTATTTCTGATGTATAGTTGTTCTGCGCTTAAAAATGAACGAGACAGGCAATACGAAGAAAGGATAGGTTTCAATTTCTTTTTTCAACGTGCATACTACATTTACGTACTATTGTTAGCTGCCACCATGTTATACCAAAGTGCAGTTTAAATAAATTGATCTTATCTTACCAATAAAACTTATAATGCTATTAGCCCAGGTACTTTTTCGTAATACTAATTTCCCTGATCTCTTTAGTCTGAGTCTTTACATTTTACCTCGCCACCAAATCACATTTTTCACATTTTTACCGATGTTTTGCTTCCCTAATAATAGCACAGAAAGATAATTTAAATAATATTATAGAAGAGTAGAACCTCATTCTGTACGCAAATTTTCGTTGAAAAATGAACATACACCGCCAGAGGCGCAAAGTTCAGGTAGTTTTTATAACATTATGGCGAACTATTTGGACATCTACTCTTTGTATAAAATAGTTTTGAAAGTGGATATTGCTATATTCAGGAAAAATACTTCGAAACGGAGGTCGATATATACTGCATAACGTATCTGTATCGAGAGGATCGTGTTACGAGGAAAATATGAAAACGGTTGAATGATGCTATATGTTCTATTAGGGAAAGAATTACGGGAGGGAAGTATGAAAAAAAGTTAAAATTCTAGTTAATAAATAAATAAGTATATCTGAATCATTAAAATTCGGTAGAAAATAAAATATAGTATATACTACGGGGGTTTACGCCCTTGGCGCATGGGGGGCCGCATGACGCCCTTGGCGCATAAATAACTGTTACTTAAATGCCTCACGTCAGAGTGAATGAACGTATGTGTGTGTTGTCTGTTCCAGTGGTGCGGCGCGTGCTGTCGCGCAGCGGCGACGCGGCGCAGCAGCTGCGCGCGTGGCGGGGCGCGCAGGCGGCGCTGCGCCCTCTGGCGGGGGCGTTCCCCGCGCAGCTGGCCCTGGCGCGCGCGGCGGCGGCGGCCAACGGCGTCGCGCCCGCCGAGGGCGAGGACGGCGAGGGCGAGGACGAGGACGGGGCGGAGGGCGCGGGCGCGGTGGGCGCGTACTGGGTGCGCCTGCTCGACCCCGACGACTTCCTCGACATGACGTTCGCGCGCGCGCGCCAGCTCTGGGAGCAGGTGCGGCCGCTGCACCGCACGCTGGCGGGGTTCGTGCGCGCGCGGCTGGCGGCGGTGCACGGGGAGGCCGCGCTGGCGGTGGACGGCGCGCCGCCCGCGCCCGACGAGCCCCTGCTGCCCGCGCATCTCACAGGTGAGTTGAAATTGAATTGAATTAATGCCTTCTTTTACGTGGGGAGAGTCCTGGTATTCAGTCTGACCACGCAAATTTCGCTACGCTCCTTTCACCAACTAGCGGAGAAAGGAGGTTTTTCTTAGAACAGGCGATTTGAATTTAGCTCAGAGCCCTCATTTAAGCTTGAGGATCTTATACATGTAAGTAAATGGATCTGAGGATCTTATACATGGGCCAGCCGGCTTTACTTCTCCTTCGAAGGAAAGCGTACGAAGAATTTTTTTCGGCCTTAAAAATCCACGGCTTCGATCGTTTGAACCCGCCAACTTGGGTACAACAGTCGGTGGGCACCCCACCGCACTCGTTGTGCTGAGATTTGAACTGAGAGGTCGTTCGCCGGGAGAGGGGGCTCGGGGCGTCAACTGATGTCACCGTACTACCTCTGACCGGGAGGGCCTAGGGTTTCACTTCCCACGGAGGGGCAGGAATTTCGACACGAGCTTCTAAGCTAGGTTGGTCGGCACCGAATCTCACCATACAGCGGGAACTTACGGAACTAATGACCTCTGTAGTTGACCTACCCGGAATCACTATCAATCAATCGAGTCAGATGACGTAAATCGACTGTTACTGTGTCATCCAATTGAGGTCTTGATGGCATGGTAGGCACATTTAAGCTCTGTTCGATGACACGGTAACAACTGATCAAACGTCAACGGACTCTAAATAAATCGAAGTATACCCGGATGTAACTTTAATTAATGTTTAATTATCAATCTTAATAAAATGTTAAATTAATTTTAGCCTACTTGCACTAATATAATAAACGTAGAATATCGAATTAAAACATTTCTAAATTACCTAATTACTACTTACTAATTTTTCGTCGCATTTTCGATCTGGCTTGATATTATTCGAATGTGCTCGAGCCGTTTCTATCTCGCATGACAAATAAATGTATTTTCAAATTTATTATCTTGTGGCTACAAGAATTCTTTCTCAAGGTGATAAATATCTGCAAAACGTTAACGAAATAAAAGAGCAGCACCTCACACGCAATGCCTGGTCCCGATTTTTTCCTTTTGTCTGGTCCCTGGTCTGGTCGTAATTTCTTTTTCTTTGTTCAGTTTTCTCCGCACTCTTGCAGCTGAAATATTCTGTTTTTTTCTTTGTTAATTTCGTGCTCATTTCCCTTTTTGCGTGAAAATTTCGCGCCCGCACCACCTGATTTTTTTTCCTCTCTCTCGTTGATTCTCCTCCTTCCTTTCCCCTGCGAATCGTTCTGAGAGCGCTAAAGATTCATTCAGAATGAAGACATAAGCATAACGCATTGACGTAAACATTAACGTAAGTGATGGACTGAAGTATTCATCATGTCTAACATAAACGTAAGCAAAATAAGTGTTTCTATTGGCTGTGAGATATTCTAGTTTACTATTGGTGGGATGTGAGAATAGATTTCGAGGTATCAACCGTGTCCATGACCCATGATGGGATTTTGTGCACGTCATAGCGTCAGCTCTATTGATCTTCTGCGCATGCGCAAAAGATAGATTGTGCACCCTCGAACGTTAAAGCGCCAACTCCCTGGCACATAATATTAGTCCATCTATCGACTTCCATCCTATTTCGATACTCGATTTTGCGTTGTTTTGTGATTGTTTCATTGGTTATGTCTTACTTAAGCATAAGCACAGAAGCTTGCAGCTCGCAAGCTTTGAAGTTAACGTCTGCCGTGTTATGCGTAAGCGAACGCGTTGAGAGTCCGCTTATGGATGTAGTGCTAAGGCTGTGCTTGCGTTGTGGACGGGCCTTAACAGCCGCGCATGTGTGTGTGTGTGTTCAGGCTCCCTGCTGGGCGACGACTGGAGCGCGCTGGCCGACCTGGTGTACCCCAGCGCCCGCCTGCGCGCCCTCGACCACGCCCTCGACGAGAAGGTGAGTGGGCGCACGCCCGTGCACCGGCTAGGGGGGGATGTTTTCGAGGAGAAGCGTAGATATTAATACATCGATGTTTGCTTCAGATCGATATGCTATAGTGCTAAAAAAACACATCACCTACAGATAACGGTCATTAATTTTTCCTAACCCAATATTTAACAAGTATTAGTGAAAATCAGTTATATATTTTATGGGGATTGATTATATGACGTTTCTGATTCCATTGACTTCATAACTAGCTCGATTATTGCCAATAAAGTGGTGTATTTTCAGGTTGTCGATCGCCAGATGGCACGAAACGGTTTGCCTTTCACAACCATTCTACGGTTTAGTTATTTCATGATTATTTGGAACGTGGTGATATTAGAAAACTGCAATTTGAATCCTGACTACAAGGAGCATTGATTAGAAAATTAAGATGAGTCAAATTTAAGGCTAAAAGTTATTACATAGGGAGATCGCCGTTCATGTGAAAGTAAGGAGAATTAGCTCTCATAGGATCTTGTACACTACCAGCCTGCGACCGACTACGCGTGACAAACCTTACACTTAATTTCATTGCGCATATGTTAGATTCACTTTACACCCGTATATGCCAAATTAATACAGTGCCAAGTAAGCTGCAATGTTTTCATTCATGGGTATGCACTCGAATATTGATTCAATGGTCCGAATTCAATGATTGTGCGCTAAGTAGAAATTTCTTTGATTGAAAAGCGTGATTCCTTCTGTGATTTATCAATAGTTTATGAAACTGCCACTTCTAAATCAGAAAAATTAAGTAGCAATAGATTCTTAAGTCGCATCCATTGCAGAGCTATGGAAAATCACCAGAGGATACAAAGCAGAGGAAAATCACAGATGTGGATGACATGTGAGCACGAGTAATCAGTCTGAGAGTGAGTGAATAGCCATTCATCACAGTCTCCGTTTCTCTGCGGCTGTCTCCTTCAACTCCCTTCTACCAACGCTAGTGTTGGAAGGCGTCCCCGGGGCGAATTATGGCGCATGGGAGCAGGGGAGGGAGAGGGCGGGTAGCAAATGAGGTTAGGGACGTGAGCTGCTTGCGCTCAGCCTTGCAGTGTGCGCGGTCACGTACGGGCTGGGAATGATCAACTCCACGAAATGTGAACTTGAAATTGCATTTCTCTGGCGGACTTCAAAGATGTCCCGGAGATTTGAAAATTCTGTCCTAAAGCATAAACAATGGTTGGTATTCATAACCAAATCACCTCAAAAGTTGTTTCGGGTTACATTCAAACCAAGCAAGTACTCAGGGTGCCAGTATTGGTTATAAAGATGCATTAATTAAGGAAATATTTTTGTTAAAGACTGATGTTACTATAACGGGATCAAATACACCATCTGGCTGTTGTTGCTATTTTAGTTATTCAGTATATCTAGTTCATAAACAAGAGTAATTTTACATCCATTGACGTGACTGTCGAATATGAAGTTGCGTTGCCTTACAGGAAGGTATTTGATTAATAAAGAATTCTTTAATCTTAAAAAATCATTGCACCGTTAGTTCTCGGCGGGTGTTGGTGGAGAAAATTGTAAAAACTAAAACCCACCTAACGAGATCTCCAAGGACGTTAGAATCCAAATCGGCAATAACGAAATCTGTGAAAGGTTATTTCTTATTGTCACCAAAACCACTCTACGTCATATGATGAAACAGGATGTTGGGATCTATTCTGCTTGTCCTTCGAATGAATTACACAATTTCTATTTCTGTTTGTTCACTCGGCGTCTGATGGAATCACTAAATCCGGTTGTGGTTGTGGATCCGTGTTAAAATGCGAAAAATCGATGTTGTCCAGAGAGGGCCTATGTCGATTGTTGGGGGCGAGGTGACGAGGGCGTGCGTGGTTGCAGGGGCTGAAGGGGCGTGCCCTGTACGAGACGGCCCTGGAGACGCTGAACGCGTCGCTGGGCATCGAGGGACTGCCCAGCGAGGACCTCCTGAAGCAGGTCCGCTACGATGGCGAGTGTCCCACGCGCTTCGTGCAAAACTGCAGCAGCGCGAGCAGGTGAGGTGCTGGCTTCCTTTGCCTTCTTCGCTTTGCTTGCGAAATATTATTGTATTTATAACACAGTATTTTTCAATAGCTAGGGCAAAGCTGTATTCTCCAGTAGGTCTGTTAACCTGGACCTAAAGTTTAGAATATTTTGATAATGATGGTCGCCTTTGCAAGGAAAATATTTGTTTTAATTACGTTATAATGAAACGCGAAATCTGTAGTAATTAATTCATCGCTTAATTATTTTAAATTCGTTATATTTGATGAATGATTCGATTAAAAAGTTTGAAGAAAATACAATTCCATTTTTAACTGTTCACGCGCCCCCATTTTCCATTTGGCCTACGTTCTGTTATTTTAATTCTTTCTCTACATAGCAAGAATAGAAGTTGCTGTATTACGTGGGATTTCTTACCATTACAGATAGTAGTCGTTCCATTGCGGAAAGTGCAAAACAGAAAGTAGCCCTTTGTGTTCGTGGCCGACAGACAACACGGCATTGCCGTCAATTTGGCTGAGGTATCTCCCATTAAGTCACGGCCTTTTTTTTTCTGAGCTGCGCTGTAAAATAATTGCTGTTCCCTACACTTTCGAGATGCTCCTGCTATCAGTGGTTTTGATCAATAGGTCGCGATATAAGTCCTTTTATTGACAAAACTAAACCAAATGGATTAGTAGAAACTATTTGCATCGTCAATTGAGCTATAAATTTGATTCTTATACCATTATGGTCTCTTTATGAAGGAAAACTCTTCTCAGAATACGGATAAATATTATTAATCACGCAACTTTTCTTGAACCATGACCTTGCTTCCCCCTCTGGCACAATAAACAGTAGAGGGCAAAAGCTCCCAGCGAGCACTGATGACATTCCAAACACACATTCACTGGTTCGAAATATAAACTATTTTGTTGGAAACGAAAACGTCTGTAACAAAAGATGCCTAGAACTTCTGAGAAAGTTGAAACACACATTATTGAGAACATTGCGAAGGTACGACTGATTCTCCAGAGATTGGCATTGCCTCATAAAATCTAGTAGCCGATTTCGTAACTAATACGCCCTCTCTTGAATAAATCGTTGAAGAAGAGTTGCGCGAGTAATACTTGGCGCGCAAGGGCGCATACCAAGGAGCGGTGGCGCGGGTGGATTTCAGGGTGTTGGCGTGCGCGACGGCCGGCTGGCAGGAGTACGCGGAGGCCCACGAGGTGATGAGTCGCCTGGCGCACGAGCACCTGGGCGCCGCCGAGGACAAGAGGAACCTCATCCGCGTGGCCACGCGCTATTCAGGTACGGCACCTCGCACACCTTGACACACAAGGATTAATACAGATGTGTATTGTAAATGTGACAGGGTCATCATCCATAGTTGCAATAATATATTACCTTTACATTCCAAGCATTGCTCAATAATGTTACATAATTTTTATATCTATTTTTATATAATATAATATAATATATAATATATAATATATAATATATAATATATAATATATAATATATAATATATAATATAATATACTGTGGTGCACAGTTTAGTGGAGACCAATTCTGGGTTGCAACGAAAGTAAAGTTTGATTTAATAGCAGGCTTTTATTAGCAAGTTGAGAATTTGTTCCACGCTGTTCAACTGTGGTTCACAAGCTGCGCGCTTAAAAAGAATATTTCGGTAACTGGCTGCAACTTTCCGTGACTCCTTATAAGTAAAATAAACATCAACTCCTTCGTCGTAGCGTTGTAAGTGGAATACTGGGCAGTATGACAAACGTCGATGCCAAGAAACGCTTTTTGAAATTATATCAAAACGCGGTGTCGGTTTGCAAAATGATTTATAAAATTGTTCTGCTAACAATTCATTGCCACATTTAATTAATTAACACTGTTCTCGAAATAACGCGGTGTCGTTAAAAACAACCCAACATAAATGGTAACGATGCGATGTCGTAACGGAACTACGAAATGGTAATAACGCGGAGTTGCAACTAAGATTTGCTCTACAGAATGGTAGTATTGCGACTACGTCGTTGCTAGCTTCTCTCTACGAAACGTAGTAATGCAGTCGCGTCGTTTCTGAGCTGTGCTCTGTAGAACTATAGTAATGCGATGGCGTGGCTAAGCTACGTTCTGCGGAATGGAAGCAATGCATTGGCGTCGTTGCTAAGAAACGCTCTATAGAATTTTAGTACTATCGAGTTGTCGCTTAGCAAATTTCTAAAGAATTTTAGTATCGCGTCGTTGCTTAGCAACGCTCGAAAGAATAGTATATTATTGCGTCGTTGCTTAGCAACGCTCTATAGAATTTATAAAATGGCGTTGCTAAGCTACCCTCTATAGAAGTGTAGCAATGCGAACGCGTCGGTGCTCCACAACGCGCTGATAGGTGTGCGTTTGGTCCCCGTCCCGCAGCTACGCACGACATGCTGGCGTCTGTGATCCGGCTGCTGTCGCTGCACCCGGACCGCCTGGAGGAGGTGGGCGCGCTGCCGGACGAGGAGGACTACGAGGAGCTTTCGGCGGCGGCGGCGGAGGCGAGCGGCAGCGAGGACGACGACGAGGTGCACCGCGGCGAGGCGACGCTGCGGCTGCTGGTGGCGCTGCGCACGCTGCCCCGGCTGGCGTACCTGGCCGTCTTCCGCCCCTTCCGCCTGCGCCTGATGGCCGCCCTCGCGACCACGGCCCACCCGCCCCCACGCCCCCACCCGCGCCCACGCCCACGCACCCCACCGGCGACAATGCCACCGCCACCGCCTCCGCGCCCAGCGCCACAGCCCCCGCGCCCGTCGACCCCGTGGCGCTCTGGGCCCAAGTCAGGTGAGACACTGCGGCACGGCGCTCTTCCAGTGTTTAATGACGTCTTGCAAATTACCCATTCATGCGGTTTACTACTCTCGTGGACTCCGCCTGGAAACGTTTACAGGGTAATATTTTTTAAGAGGAATGTGTGAATCTACGTAGCCACATTCCTTAAATGTTAACACTTAATTATTCAAGTAAAATTGATTCTATTGGCTACACATAATGAAATGTGTAAATCATTTTTCTATGTACCCCTATTCACAAATGCTTTGACCAAATCGACGCGCAACTGCTCATGTCTTGTGCATTGCCATCAAGAGTTAAAAATGTCAAAAATGATTTGCTAAAGTGCGGGAATAGATTTTCAGCAAATGCTGATGTCTATAACTACAACACTCGACGTAGTAATCATATTCATCAGGTGGCATTATCAACAGCTCACTACAAAAAAAACTCATATACAATACACGTACATTATTTTACAACACATTGCCAGATGACATTAAACGATTAAATTCGATACGAAAGTTTAAGTTCCAAGTAAAATCTTTTCTGCTGCAAAACTATTTCTATACTATTAGAGGCTATACCGAGCATCCAAAAGGAAAGTAATATTAATTTTAACAATATTTAATTTATTTACCATTTGGAGTGTATAATTCTAAAGAACTTGTAACTAGTACTGTACTTCAGCTTCTGTGTCAATGACCCCCATCTCGTTCAGGTTTTCGTCCAGTTTCCCTGATCCCTGAGGAAATGCTGAGATGGCCCTCCTCGTTTTGCTTCTGGACATAAATGTAACTTAAAATTAACTCTTCTCCATTGCACGTTACACATAGTTTTTGGCTGTTTGTGACGTAAATAAGTGATGATTGAGTGTGTGTGTTGCGCAGGCGCGAGTACATGCTGGTGGCGGCGGCGCCGGGCGAGGGCGGCGACGCGGCGTGGCTGGCGGACGCGGCGCTGGCGCGCAACGAGCCGCTGCTGGGCCGCTTCCTGGCGGAGCTGCTGGCCTTCCAGGCGCTGGAGTACCTGGCCAGCTACGACCCCGCGCACCCGCTGCCGGCCACGCGCTCCGACGCGCGCATCCCGTGAGTGATTTGAAACGTCCAGTGTTTTATTTGTCCGTGTCCAACACAAGCCTAGGTTTTATTTTACATTCATTTTTTTAACAACTGGGTCATAACCACTGACGTTTTAATTGTAGGAACACATGAACAATAAGAACAGAGGCGGGATTCGAACCCGTGACCTTTCAAGCCGAGGCAGCTAAGGCACTTCAGCCTTCGCGACCTCGGCTATTCAGGCTGGCTATTGATGTTTTGTGGTCGATTTGGGGTTTTCGATGTTACGTTTTTGAATTGAAGTTTACCATACTAATTTTGTGAAAGTTAAAATTTAACAGACAAGAAAATGGACCATAGTTATTGCGTTGGAACGAAACGAAGGCGGCTTGTACTTCCTTCATCGCGAAGTCCATCTCCCGCTCGTGATGACCCTGTTGCCCTGGTGTTTCCTGCGTCCTCCCTCGTATTTCGCGCACGTGAGGTGGTCGCCGCGTGCGCTATGAGCGCAGCGCCCCCCCCCCCTCTTCCCGTACCTTTTTTTCGATGAATGTCGACGGACCATTCGAGATGACCCTGGACACTCGGGCACAGATTTGGTTAATTACGTAATTGTTTTTGGTCGATGTATTAACAGCGTTGTTGGATCGACGTTTTAATTTTGAAAATAGATGTTTGTTATCGATGTCGCATCATTAACAAGTGCACAGTTTGTTTAATAAGAGATGGTTTTTGGTCGATGTATTAACTGCGTTGTTGGATCAGTTGGTTTTAAGTTTGAAAATCGATGTTTGTTATCGATGTCGCGTCACTAGCCACATCGTGCCGCCTCTGCTCGCTTTGTGCGTTCCGTCGGTGAGACAAAAGTAAACAGGTCCATTTTGCACAATCATTCACTTGAATTCATCCGCTGTCTGGAGGGCGATTCAAGCGGCTGACCGATCTGATCGCCAGTTTGGGCGATGGCCAATACCAGATGAATGCCAGGGTAGTACTTTAGCAAACAGGCTATAAACTTGGCGCAGTCTTGCCTTCCTTGTTCTCCTCCCCTAGTCACCCCTTATACTTACGTTCACTGCACTACCTTACTAGTCGGGAGCTTGGTGCTTGCTCCGGCCGAGGCAGTGCCCTGCTGAAGGTTGTTCCTGGAGGGGGGAAACTCCGCAAGCAGTTGGGTTGATCGTCGCTGGACCACGTGTGCCAGCGCTGCCGACCTCTACCTCGCGATATTCAACTCGTACTACGCTTATGGAATTTATTTATAAACTTATTATACCTGTCCGCATCTCACCCCATCGCAACCGACGGACTTGCCCCAAAATTACCATTCTAAACAAAACGCAGTTAAATCAAACTCAATGTTACTTAGAACTGGGTTTACAAAAGTTTGAAAAGTAATTTTCAGTGGTAGCTGCATGATGAGCTCGTTGTATAGTTGCCGTTGACTTTGTCGCTCTTAGAATTCCGGAGTTGTGTGCGTATTTTTCGTGTGTTTATGTTCTTCCTTTCATTGAACGTGTGCATATTTTTTGGCATTTTCTTTGGAAAAAAGAAAAGGGGGGAAAATGCTACCATGTAAGACGCAACCCACTCGTCAGTCGTATGTAAATGCAAGGCGTTGCTCCAGAATAGTTATTTTAGTAACAGTATGAAACTAATAGGAAAGGTTACACTATTTTGGATTCTGTCAATCGATCCGGGTGTTTTACTTTGCATAAAAGTGATTGATTTTATTAACAGCATTACAATATTGTACTCGCCGTAAAGCATACCACTCACGCTAACAATTAGCTACATGCATATTGAAGGAATTGGACAATATTGAGTTTCGTTCTTAGAATTAAGAAAAGCAATACGACTAGTCCGGTTATACCAGCAATTTTGCATAAGGGTTTTCTTTCTTCTTTTTTCCCCTCATAAGACAACGACAAATGTTAAATAGAAATCTGTCTGGAATCACAATATTTGCCAGAAGAAAGGGTTTGGGATTGATAATATTCAGAAATATTTATAGTTTAATTTCTGAAAGTAATTTTTATCCATAAAATGGCAACATTTAGCAACTCATGTGCTGGAGTGATGTAGTGCAACGATAGTAGTAATCTTTGGATTCATGGGTTTGAACTTAGTGAGAATGGGGTCGATAAATACTACATTGTTACTTTTACGTACACACTTTTATTTATGTGAAACAATTTCTTAAATGACCTTTAAAAACGTTTATTGACTGTAGAGTTAAGTTATCTAAAGACTGCATTGAGAAATGTGTGAATCTATGTAATGTTCAGGGTCAAGAGGAATCGAGATCTATCGTTGAACCTGAGCAATGTTTATTGCAGGCATGAATTCCCGAAGATTGAAGTGAATTGCTTTCTTTCGGTATAATTTAACAAGTTTACAATTAATAAATATTTAATGTAGGGTTAATTTCTGACCAATAAAATATTTATTTTATTGTCTAAAGTTAAATGCATTAAGGGCTTGTGAAGACTCTGGAATATCGTGTGTTCAGAACTATCACTAGTAGGATATATTGTTTTATTTTATGCACATAAACCTTAAATTTGTTGCATTAAGAATTTGTTGCAAAAAGCTAAACTTTTGTACTTTTGCTGCTTGTAAAAATGGGGCCGTCCATAAATTAGGTTAGGCAAATTTTTAGTGTTTTAAATAATCGTATTCCCCCTGTGTAAACAATTTGAATATGATATTGAACGAAAACAAAAAAATTCGCGTTTCTATTAGTAAAAATAGATTATGGGGATTGTGTTAATGTTGTTAAAATTTATGTGATGGGGATTATGATTTATGGGGATTGTGTGTATGTTAAAATTTATAATAATTTCATCCAGTATTACCAATTACTTGAGACAACCTAAATAGAATGATGAAATATTTCCTTTTATTGCAGCAATTTGTACATAAATTATATTTAATTTAATTTTTTAATTTTTTCGTACAAGACTGAATAAAGATAATTTCTTTGTAGAGAAATTAAAAAAAAAAAAAATTACCTAACACTACACTAACATCCTCGTTCCCTATGTAACGTAACGTCGTTTAGCGCTTCCTTAAACTCCCTTCCCCTATTTAGCGGTACGCAATTTATGGACGACCCCTATGGGACCGAATAGTAAGTGCCATGTGTGTGTGTGTGTGTGTGCGCGCGCAGGGTGCTGATGCAGCTGGGGCGCGCGCAGCGGTGGCCGGAGATGCTCAACGACCAGCTGGACATCAACGAGATCCGCGCCGAGCCGCTGCTGCGCTACTTCAAGCCGCTGGCGCGTCTCCTGACGGTGGAGGCGGCGGCGAAGGCGGCACCGGCGGCGAAGCGGGAGGCGGTGGACCTGACGCCGCCGGTGCACGAGGCCAGCACGCCCAGCCCCTCGGCGCCGTCCCTAGAGCCGACGCCTTCAGCCGGCGGACGCGAGAAAGCCGTCGGACGGAGGCGCTGCCGGGCGCTACCGGACGGACCCCTCGGACGTCGGCGCCCAATGCAGATAAGCCAGGCGCAGCGCGGCGGCGACGACGAGAGGCGGCTGACGGCGCGGCGACGACGGACGTCCCCGCCGCCCCGGCGCAGCCGTCCACCAACGGACGGCCCCCCGCGCACGTCGTTGGCGCGGCGGGTCAGCGACGTGGGAACGGCGTGCTGACGGCGGTCGCTCGTGTTCTGGCGCGCTGCTGGGCCGCGCCGTTCGTGGCGGTGGCGCGCGGCTTGCTCACCAAGAGGCGCTACCAGCGCAACCGGCGCCCCGACGCGGACGCGCCGCCCAAGGCGGCCAACGGGGACGTGGAGGCCGCGGCCGCCGCCGTCCCCGAGGAGGCCGAGCCCGCCATCCCCGACGCCAACCAGGCGTAGCCGCGACGCGTCCCGGATGCAGCAGGCTACGGATCCGTGCAGCCCGCGACTCCCCGGGAGCCTCTGGTCAACAACTAGGCGATGTGCGGCGCGTGCCCCCCTGGGTCATTCAGTTTTGGACTTTTGCTACACCGGCAACCGGTCTTCGCCCGTCACCTTCCGGATGGAAATGGTGTCGGGGATGTGGCGACCCTGGGGGAGGTTCTGCCGGCGACTAATTGGAGACGCGAATAGTTCGATGTGGAGCTCGTGGTAACCAAGGAGGTTGGGTCCAACAACTGTGAACCAAGTGGAGCTTTCTGGTTCGCCTGCGGCAGTGACGTCGAGGGTTTTCCGAAGGAGGCTCTCATTCGCGTCGCCACGTCCCGGTTAGTGGCTGTGCAGTCGTGTAAGCTGCTATCCTGATGGAGGCTCACATCACAGTCCGAATTGAGTTTTTCGGCGAGGTCATGATCGCCGAAGGGCGGCAGACCGAACATCGATCACCACCGGAATAATCGCTACAGCAACAAGTTTCTTGGAGGCACATCCTTAAAATGCGGATGCTAAGCACCCGTAGCCTCCCAACTTCTGTAATAGTGTTGGTGGTGTGGTTGGACATGTCCTAAACAGGTGATTCCCGAGTAGATGAGCTGACAAAAACTCTTGGTTCACTTCAGTGTGCAAGGAAGAGTCCTCTGAACAAAGTTCTAGGCTCGTCGATCAGTCTCCCAGCGGTTTTTAAACGTAATCTTCGAAGCGATTTTCTTCATTCTACCATCTGTAACAGTCTCGTTCAATGCCACAAGGATGTTTTTTCTTAAACCTTGGCCAGAACGTCCACAGGAACCCAATTCCTCAAAGAAAGGCCTCTTTGATCACTGCCTCCAACTTCGTGCTCATTGTCGCCTCAGCCGCATCGCAGCGCCTCTTTCGCTACATTCCCTGTGCGAGCCGTTCGGAGTCGGCCACGAGACAAAAGACTGAGCGGCGCCCGTTGCGCGAATCGGCGGGCGTCCTTTATTTATTATTTCATTGTGTACATTAAAAACCTTCCTGTTGTATGTTGAATAAAAAACATCGTTTTTCAGAAGGCAGTGTGTGTGATTGAGTGCTGTATTCTGGAGAGAGGGAGTATACTACTCTCCCACTTCGTTTAGCAGGTTGTAGTAGGAGTAGGAGAGCTTCATAACCTGGAAGAAAGGATCTTGTGAGAGTAGTGTGTTTAAATCCATCGTGTGTACTTCCCTGTGATATGTTTTTTTTTTCTTTTTGTACAGAGAAATTGTTAATGTTATCATTGTATGATTAGTTTTTAGTTAATTTCAAAAGCATTAAAGGAATTCAAGATTCCAATTATAGTTTGTTTATTTCTAATTAATTTTGTCCTTTAACAAAACAAACATTGTGTCTTGTAACTGTGTTTGCACTTTTTTACCAAGTGTTATAGGAACAATGATTGTATTTTTAGACAGCCACTAGCAAAATCAGTTACTTTAAGAACAGAAAAAAGGGCTAAAAATGAGTCTATGCTCAAACGTTCTGATAAAACAGTGCGACTGCAACAGAGGAAACTCAATACTTTTGTCTGACCACATCAGCTATTATAGAACGTATCATAATTCACAATGAAATAAATTGTTTAATTAAGTTTTATTCATTTATATTGGTTCATAGTTTAATTTGAGGGAGGTGTGTACTATGTATCCTACTTTAACCACTTGATTCTTGAACTCAATTAAAATAATTCACTAAGGCTGTCTAAAACCAGAGTATGATAAACATGGTGAAAGTTTTTATTTTGCTCGCGTGTTTTATTTTGCACTCGGCCTATTAACCTTGTGTCCCATCCTTTTGTACGTGCAAAATAAATTTTTACTTTTACCAATTACATCATAAATGACTATTCTAACAGGTGTCTTATAATATAGATACTCCCTTAATTCCGACAACCCTGATTTAAAAGAAGTCGTCTTGTGGTAGCATATTTTACATGTGAGACTGTAAAGGAAAATCTTACCAAAAAAAATTACTGTTAAAGGCAGACAGAGACTGAGAGAGACTAATGTAGTCTCAATGACCAAAGAAGACTACTCAAAAGTAATTGCACTGCAGAAAGAGCAGAAAAATTGAAATATGAAGATGTGGCTATCCAACTTTTAAAGTATAGTATTGGAATTCCGAGTAATATATTAGTAATTTTGAGAAACTGTTATGAAAGCCATTATTAAGATAATATCAGACTTAATTGAAATGGTCAAGCGAATGTTATTAAGAAAAATTATGTCAAAGACTGTATACTCGTGAATTAAGTTCTTTCTAAGTTATGGTATATTAATTAGTGATATTTAATGATATGATTTACTTGAGTAATAAAAATTGTGAAGTACTAGCCTCCCCAAAAGTGCTGGGTGACATTTCGGCAATACGCAGAGCAGTAATCCGTGTGGGCCTTTGAGCACGCAACAGCATCAAGTACAGGACCTTGCATAGGTCCAGAGGGAAGTCCTCTGCTTCCCAGCCAGAGGTCCATACTGCCTCTGCCACAGCTCCTCCCTACAAACACCAATGAATTTTCAAAAATAATGGTTTTACAGAAAATTGCCTCATTTGGTTTCTGGGGAGGATATTTTGTTTTTATAAATTGATTATTTGCTCTTAGATTCCAAGAACATTTAGAAATTAGGCTCATAAGGTCCTCAGTAAAAATATATACTTGCCAGTTGACCATACTCCACATACATAGTAAACCCTCATAAGAATGGCTCGCTTAACATGAACATTTCCATAACATTAATAAAACTAGGGTTAATAAGGAATTACAATAATATGATCATTTATAATAATCCAATAACACATTTTTCCAGCATGAAATCTGAATATATTGGTCCCTTGGAATTTGCTATTACTGTATTCATTTGAGTGATTTCATGAGTCTTATTACACGTCTAGTGAGACCTCTTAGAAAGACCACACCTTATTAAAGGACAGATATTTCTGGGAATGTATATGGAAACCCTAACAGTACATTGTATATTGTTGTGGTCTATTAAAAGTACATTGTACTGTTAATAAACCACCCCCTTTCCCAGATCACTGACTAGCCTGTGAAAAGCAATTGATAGACAACTTTCAGGAAAATTGTAATATTTTACAATGAATTTCCAGTATATATAATGAAAATGGGTAACTTTGTAAACGTTATTCATGTGTCAAATATGCCTGACCTATCATCGAGTAAATTGGAACAAGAGGGGGAATTCTTGAAATCATGCCCCAATATACCACCACTGGTAAGGTATCCAGCTGCTTGCTCCATTTTGGTTTCATTTTATCTATGGCATATGGCAAGGGATATGAAAGTAATCTAACATTTAATTCTTTGAATTAACAGAGCCTTCCTTACCTTGCTCTCATGGAAAACCATCTTGTATTGAAGATAATCAAGGACGGTAGTGTGGTTTATTGATCTGCTTCTAACATGATTGTTATGGTTGGGTCCGGAATCTGTGCCAAGCACTCTAACAAGACCCATCGCTTGAATTTTTTTTAATTGTGTAAAGTGAGATTTTGAAGATGTAGACTAGCATGCATGCACAAACATATTTAGTATATTCTGGATAACTGAGATTCTTTATCAGAAGCCAACTACAGGAAATTATAAAACTGAAAATGAATTAAACATTTATTTTAACCAAGAAACAAATGTTTAAAATGAATTTAAAAATATAGTTATGTATGAAAAGTCATTTAGTTCATGAAAAAAGCAAATTAAAACTTGAAAATGTTTTTCATAATTGGTACAATACTTTCTTATATATTGAAAGAAAAAAGGAAAAAAAAGGAAAAAAAAAGAAAAAAAAATGAGGATTTCTTGAATTGATCACCCCTTTAAAAAATACTTTCCACAAGAAGCCACTAGTTGTCAGCTAATTCAGGTTTGTGTTATTATTTTGCATTGTATTATTTTTTTTTAAATTTATTTATTTATTTATAGTTGCATCAACATCGTGAATTGTTTTATAATAAGGTATTTCAAATATGATTAAAAGGATGAATCTTACAGTCTAAAATATTGCCGTAGGTATTTATCCATATTTGTAAGAGCCTTTGATAACTTGAAGGAATGAGGTCTTGCATTCATGGTATTGTTATGCCGGAAATGTGTAACAATACTGCATGTTGGTGTCTCTTCACTGCCTTAATCTTTTCCTGGGGGCAGGGTGCTATATTGAGCTACAGAGGCGATACCATGGAGTCAAGAACACATACTCTTGTAGTTTTGGTGAATGTTGAAATGTCTAATATTATTTGTATACTTCTTATATGGTTTCAGTTATTCTTATTATGTGAATTTAAACGACAAATCATCAAACAAAATAGCATGAATAAAGTAAGGTATAAACAAAATGGAAATTTGAGTTATAAAGATAGAATTTTAGGAAAAGAATTGGAGCCTTTTATTGTTACACCAGATTTGTGGATCATAGAAGTGTTTAGTGATAAAAATAGAACATCTAGCAGATAGTTTACAAAAAGGTGGAGTGTTTTTGCAGATGTTGTGAAAGTATCATTTTGCTTTAGTTCCCATTACTGTTGTTTGGTGGTGTTGAAACATGGATGAAAAGTGACATTAAAGATATTATTTGCCTGAAACATGTAAAAACATTCACTATCAAAAAGCCCCTAAAGAAATTAAACATAAAAAATTATTATTTGCAAACATTAACTCCTTGTCACTAATAGGTATATTTAAAGTTGCATAATTGATGCAATAACATTTTGCGGTGAGTTTGAAATAGTACAGCAATGATGGAAGAGAGCAGTTTGATATCCCAGACATTTACAGAGGACTAATTTATTATGTCAACAATTGAAAAAATCACTTAGAAAACACAATGTCATTTAAAGGAATTTCACAGACAATTCAGAATGATTTTGAAAATTTTCAAAAAATACTTTAAGGGCGTGAAATATAAAATGCAAATTGCAAACACTGCAAAATATATCTCTGTCCAAGCTGATGAAATGACTAACACAGCATGCAAAACATATTCTTTTTAGGATGTCAAGTGGAAGGTAGCGCTCACAGGAAATTAAATGCATTAGCTACGCTCTTAATAGAAAAGAAAAAGAGGCATGGAATTCAAGTCTTTAATTCTCAAGGAATTGATGGGAGTTTCAGCAAGAGCAAAGATAGAAGAATTGAATTACTTTACAAAAATTGAATATACCAGGTATGTTGAATGTTGTAACGGCATGTTATTATCATTTTATTTTTGTTCTGTCCCCCCTTAGTCACTACTACCAGTCACCATTTTTTAGCCATGAGACAGCTTCGTTTCAGATGTGCCATGTCCACTGTTGGTACCTATCTCATATTAGCAATAATGGTTCAAATAATTTGAACATTGAGTTAAAACTGCATGCATTTGAAAAGTGATAATGGTAATATCTGTAATAGTTACAGGATATTAAGTTTATGAATTATTGCATTTCTTGTCTAAGGCAATACAGTATTCAGTTTATTGTGAGAAGTAATTTCAAAACTTCAGGAACTAAAATGTGTGAAAAGAAGTAATATAAGATAATATTATTAACCCTTGATTTTTTCCCTCTTCTGTGGGAATATTTGCCACAGAGGTAGACATTAAAAGTAATTGATGCTTTTAGTAATCATGATATTCAGAAAAATTTATCGTTTTTTCCTACATGATCTTATTAAAGAGGACAGTCAAATATTTTGTTCTGAATTTTAATGAATATCTTTTGAGGAATTATCATGAAAATCCATAATAGTCTTGACAGATTTTAAAATTATGCATTTATAGGAACATTGTGAGGCATTGCTAGCGGGAGAAGAAAAGAAAAAAAAAAGTTTACATGATAAGGTTGCATGCCACAGCTGGAATGACCCTCTCTACTTGAAGGTTTAAAGCATACTGAAGCACTTGAGAAGGGAGAAGCTGCTTAGTGCACTTATAGTGCTCCCAGTGATAACGATACTTACTCTATCTCCCTCTCAGGCAGATGTTCCCACCAGAGGGATAAAACGTCAAAAATTATGTACAATGTGGCAGATGGATAGAATATATAACTGTGGGTTACTACTGTCCAATAAAAATATTGCAAATAAACTCCTATATGCAGAACTTGAAATAGGTTCTGGAGTTGTCACAAATAATGATTCTTTGTAGAGTTCTTTGAGCTTTGAAATATCTTGTCATATCTGTGATATTTTATTTTGTCTTTGTCTTGAATAAGCAGACTCAAGCTGGAATGCTTTCTTCTTTTACCTCGAGTAGAGTTGTAGCCCCTGACAGAATGTTTCTGCAGATTTTTTTTTCTTCCTCTATTGTATTTGTATAAACCATGTAGAACAAAGAATCATTTTTGTACTTGAAAGAACTGATGAGTTCCATCTTTAACATAAATTTTGAAAGTGTGGTTTCAATGACCTTGTCCATTTTTGTCTCTTGTGATTACCAAGTTGGTCATTATTAACATACAAGAATTTTGCAGATCAGTATACTGTATATTCGATTGTTCTTAAAAAATAACATTTCTTTTCCAAAATAATGGAGTAAAGAATTCTTTAGGGCACAATGTGGTCCTCTTTCTGTACACTCAATTTGTTTTTTGAATGACCATTCTTACAGTCGACCCCCGATTTCATGACTGTTTGTTATGATTTTTTTGTATTTACAGCAGGAAGTTTTCATTCTTTTAAGAGAAGACAAGTCTCTGATAAATAGCCATGTACTTTAATTAAATTTTTATTCCACCAAAGGCACATGTGCATGGACATACACTTCATAACCGAATAGCGGGTTATAACGCAGGACACAAATTAGCAGGAAGGAGGCCAGGGATGGACCCTCTCTTGAGATTTGGTATTTCCTACTAGCCAAGGGTTAATACTAGGGATCCAATTAACCCATTTATACACATTCGTTGTTTGACCAATGTCAAAGTAAGGACAGACCAATGTTATACTGTACGAATGTGTGTGTATTATAATAGTGACAGACACATAAGACCTCAAATTAATCCGTGTCTAAGTGCATCATGTATGGTTCCCACTTTGATATGTTTAAATAAAATAATTCAAATTGTAACAGAAAACTTTCCCAAGCGCGTCCTTAGGATTTATTTAGACAATGCTGCTGTCGATTTTCGTTCCTCTCGTCAATTAACACACTTGGTATGTTGAACGTCCTCCGTTATGGTCGCATTGTAGTTACGTGAGATAAAAGCAACAAGCAAGTAACGGAATTCGTTACGTGTTTAACGCCAGCAAAGCAACGAAGCATATTATTTAGTAAAGAGTTTATCAATGTTGGCGGGCATGAGCGGTTGTTCTCGTACGGGGAATTTAGAGCACGAGCGCGTAAAACTGTGTGAGAGAAACCGAAACGCATTTTCATGTATTGGGGCCGTTGAAAAACTGATTTGACATATTCTGTAGGTCCAGAATATTTTAAGTTAATTGTGGTAACCAGTGGTGCGGCGAGGGTGACATCCGTCCGGGGCGGAGGAAAAGTTCACCGCCTCCTTATTCAGGTATTTCAACAATATAAAAGAGTGACCAACGTGGCAGATAGTCAAAAATACAAATAAATAATAAAGAACGCAAATAATAATTAACACATCGAAAGAATTCGTACACGAGCAATTTTCAATAAAGTTCAATAATTTAACAATCCCTACGCGTATAAAATCAGTTTCAAAAGGGCGCACATATATACGATTAAGCTAATGTGAATTGGACGACTGACGATCCATCAATGAAGCTATCTTGGAATTGTCAAAGCGTCAATCACGGACTTTTCTGAAAGGACTTATCCGTATTGTAATCAATTTTACAGGTGTTATTATACAAGATTGTACACTTTTCTTTATATGATAGTTGGTACAGACGATGTTGCTAGTCACTATAATAATGAGTAAAATGTCATTATTATACATTCCATTAAAGAAATCGTCACAGAATAAGTAATGAAAAATTCCGTGCTCATTTCAATCTGTTGCGAATAGTAGGTGCGACAAAAATATGAAATGAAATGGTTCAAAATTTTACAAGATGTTATAATGAGTTATTGTGAAATTTTTCCCCTCCCTAAAAGGGCCGCCTCTGCCGCCCCCATTACGCTATGCCACTGGTGCTTACCTGTTGCCGTACCGCATAACCGAACTGGCAAAAGATGAAGAGTTGCAGACCAACGGGTAGCAGCAGTGCTCCTTTGAATGTCGCATGCATGGACTCTCCCTGCAATCAACAGAAGTAATAAGTTGAAGGCGACATCGTTCAATTAAGAGAAATAAAAACTTGACTGTTCTGAAAGATTATCTGACGCAATGAACGGAAGTTCTATTAGCACACTCGCATAGGAGTTCCTATAAGTTTACTTACTATCAAAGAAACTAACAAAACTGTATGTAATGAGTGAGTTCGAAGAGTAATCGGTGCAGGTTTGTTTGAGATCCGGAATTTCTAACCCCACTAGTTTATTTACTTCATTATTCTCTTTGATTTATTATTGAGAACACGTATTTCTTCTCCAAAAATGTATTGTTTAAACAATACAATTAAATTTTTGTAACCAATTGTTTGCACATAACGACTGTACTAAACATAATCAGTAATGAAGTAGCTCATAATAAATTAGCTCACGGCGTTGGGCAGTGACTCATCACTGCCTTCAGGGTTCGCCATAGTTTTTCTAACTTTATAGTGTTTCTTCCACTGTGAAGAGTGTTTCATTGTTCACACATAGAAATAGTTAATTTATCCCAAAGTTAGGGCACGGGCAGACTGGAACAGAAGCTTATTTTAACCGAAGTTCACTTGACATGTTCTAAATGACATTTAAATACGGGTAAGAATCAAGTTTTGACAAGAAAAACTCAATTAAAAATCACTTTCAAAATTGTGTGTTGTTCGTAACTTCAAAAAAAAGTTTTCTTGAAGTTACGAATCACATTAATGTTGTGTTAACAAGATATTCTATTGACGATCTCCGAATAGTTCCATTGCGAGGTCATCAGGTGACGTTCAACGCGTGGAGTTACTGAAATATTAATCATGTGGTCTCGATAGCTCTAATGTTCTTTGGTTCAGAGCTGGCGTAACGACAAAGGCGTATTTACTCAAGACTGGTAAATTGCCAACAACAACAACAACAACAAAGCAATATATCCAAGAGGTTCTCAAACTTTTTAAAGATTGTACCCTCAGACAAGACCAAAGTTGAATATCTGGACGATGAGATCTCTGAAAGATACTTTTGAAATATTACCTGGTTCAATGAAAAAGACATTTACTTATTTATAAAAAAAGTATTTTAAATTTTCGATTGTAATTAATTCAAATGCAAAAAAGGCAAAATTAGGAAGGCTAGCCTAATGAATAAACCACTTTAAAATCCCACATCAAAAATGTAAACAGTGTATCAGTACACCGATGCGTGCAATTGTAAGGTTCGTATAGGTATGCTTTTAAAAGTGTGAATACTAAAATTAAAATTTTGGAAGGATTTGATACCATGTCAGAGTTCAGTTTTATTGTATCATGTACCATCTTTTTTACAACACCCATTTACTCTTTTAGCGAAGCGAACTTTTTATTATTGACTTTGATGAATTTGTGAGATAAAACACGGTTTTTGGCAAATGTATACTGTGTACAAATAATACTACTAAATGAGGCGCATATTTATTAAGAAAAAAACTTTAAATAAGAGCCTTGTAATATCTTTATCTTGTGAGACCGCGTGATTTATTTTTGTGGGATGGGTCCTGGAGAAACCACAGGCGGTCCTTCATTGTATTTGCATTCCACTGGCTCTTCCTGATCTCTTCAGAGGCTGAGTTAGTTCAGAGAAACAACTGTAGCCACTGCAGCGGCTCTGGAGGTCATAGCGTTCAAGTTCGAATTTTTCGCCCATAGCTAAGTAGCAAGGTCGAGGTCAACCATTGTCTGGAGGGGAATTCTACCAGCTGGCGATTATGATAGGCAGTTTTAATGTGGTTTCTCAAATCAACACAAGGCGAATACTGGAACAGTACCCAAACAAACGGGTCACGGGCCACGCACGATCTTTCCTTTCTCATCCATGTCCCTACTTCACTTCTTATACCCTTTCACTTACATCCGCTACACTACTGTCAGGTAGAGCGGTACCCCGCAGGAGAGGATACCTGGAGAGAGATCCCGCAAGCCGAAGTGTAGGTCGGCTCTGAAACCCACGTTCCGGGGCGGAGAATCTTTACGTCCCGGGATAAAGCTTACGCAACACGAGGCTAGTGACCATAGCTGATGACGTGCCCGGAAACACCAATCAATCCGATCTTTCTCTTCTCCTGAATAATTTGGTGAAATTACGCGTTATTCAATTGAATTGAATCGTTGCCGTATTTTACGTGGCGAGACTCAGGCCATAACAGCTCATTTGGTGTTAGATTGTGTTTGCCTGACCACTCGCGGCGTCTCTTCGAACAGTGGGCTTCCAGAGGGTTCTTGTCAGGGATTTTTGACTCCTCTCCCCCGTACGGGACAGGGATCGGGAGTCTGGGTTGTTGGTGGAAGGGTTAATTTATCTGTGGAGAGAGGAACCCAAAAGGCCCGCTCTTCCGTCTGACCACGCAAATTTCGCTACGCTCCTTTCACCAATTAGCGAGAAAGGAGGTATTTCTTGGGCGACGAATACGATATTATTGTATCTGTCAATGCACTTCACGAGACTTTTTGTATCTGGTCCAATGAAAATATTATTTTATCGTAAATTCTAAACGAAGTGATAACTTCTCACAGAAGCATCTTCAAGATTTTTTGAAATAGCTTTAGTGAACTGTTATGGAAGTCCGAACAGGTATGGTATACAGTAGTATTTTTGCCGTCAAAAATTCTGTTAATCACTCCTGTAAGTTACTATTTGCGAGCACCTTCAACTGCACAAGCAATCTCAGCCAAGTTGTAGATAACGTACTTGTACGTCTCCTTCGAAAAGCTTTATGGAATTTCCAAACCTTACTACACGTTGGAAGAAGTGTTCAATCTCTCTTCGTCTGCATTATCAACGTCGTCTGCTAGTCGCAACCGTCTATCAGTGAAGTTGGATAGCAGAAGTGTAGCAGGCGACATCTCAGAAACGTATTCAACTCTTCAAATTACAGGTCCGACAAACGAAAAATTGCAATTGGCAAACTCTTTCAGAGATTTCTCGAGCGATTTTGTTAATGTCTTTACGAACATGGTTTGGTGATTTCAAATGTTGTATGTAATCAACTATAGACTCATAGTTTAAATAAATAAACAATATTTCGTTTTAACTATTTATGATTTGTATTGAATGTTTGAAAGTGATTTTCGTTTTCTCTACACAATTAGATTTTTTATTTATATGTTTAACTCTTAATTCATATTGAAAGCTCTACTTATATTCCTTGATATGTCTTCTATAGCATACTCATCGGCCATACTCACCCGGGTGGCGTGGTAAGCCATCGTGCAGATGATGATGGTGCTGCTGATCAGTTGCACTCCCAGTGGAATTCTCAACAACCTCTCTGCATCGTCAGCCAACCTGCACAAAGTTAAGTAATCTTAACAAAACGCTTTGTAAATTGAAGAAAAAGCTAAAAATGTATTTAATCTCCACTACTTTCAAAAACGTCTCCATCTTCGATCGCCCCCGCGTCTCGCATTTTTTTTTTCACATGGTGTTGGTCAGTTAAACGAAAGGACAAGCGAATCGGCACACGCCGCGGGCAGATGACAAGTTCCCAGAGAGGGGAAGCAGGAGTTAGAAAACTTCACGAGAAAGCTGCGGATAGGGCCCAGCAAACGTGTTATTATTTTATTAAGAGAAACATATTCAAAATAAAATGCGTTATCTTATTCAGAGGCGTATCTGCAATATGGTAGATATGGCATGTGCCATAGGTGCTATGTAGTGTACACCCACTAAAACAAATAACAACAACCCTAATTTGAAGTATCCTCCCGGGCGTAACTTCTATGCTTGCCATGGGCGCCTGAATACCTGGGTACGCTTCTGCGCTTATCTATTTGGTTTTATTTAACGTGAATTTTTTTCATTCATTCCTATTTTTTCATAAAGTCTTAAAATATCTGCAAAACTCATCGCAACACGTGGTGCGGAGCATATTCCAACGACAACGGCCTTCAGTGACATTCGCCGAATATAAGATCAATATCACAATATTCATTTATGGTGAAGCAGTGCAACATTGCTGCTTGACCACACTTCGGAGATAACTTGTGAGCCACACCTTGAACAAATACATTTTGCGAAGGTTTCCCTCCGCTAGCGATCGCAGACCTAACTGTACTGAACTTGGGACCTGGCTCCGCACGCGCGAACCTTGCACAGGCCTAGAACAGAGGCTGCCTTCACGTTTACGGGTATCCTCGTGAATGGCACGATCAGGTGTATTGAAGGCACATGCTTGTGTCATAAAGAGACCCACAACAGCAACAGTGTATCGCGAGTCTGACTCATGCTGGTTGTAAATCTGTCATCACCGCTACCTACTCCGTTAGGGCAATGGAGCAAGCAGAGGCGACGATAGATTCAGACCATGAAAAGGAGCGGTGCCCTCTTGTGAATTATCTCCTTCTACACTAGAGTTTTAAATGTAAAAGAGCTTTAAATACCTGCTTTCACGGTACAATTGTCGTGCACATTGGAGGTATAAAAAGCGTAAAGTCCAGACTGCACGATTTTTGCATGAAACCGTTTGATCATGTTCTATTTTTTCCTACAGAATATAGTTTGACTACCGACAGAATAGTTCACTAACGGATTTGTTTACGACGGAAATAGTCCGTCCTTTACAATTTTGTGGTTAGGGCCTGGCGGCGTCGTGTAGAAAATTTGCAGACCGTGTTAAAAACATTTTTACTTTTATATTTGTAGTTTGGGGTCTTGTCGTTTCTGTACAATGTCTGTTTGAGAATCTGCACGAAAAGTGTACCGTGTAAAAAGGCCGTAGGGCGTCTTCCCACGTCGCGACGGCAGCGCGCTGCCGTGAAGACTCTCGCTACGCGAAGCGGAGGAGGGGGTACGAGCCACCGCTAGCAGAGCACAGCTTTAAATGGGAGCCTTCCCACTGCGGCCGCCGGTCGCTGCGTTTTACCTACTGCGGTCCCTTTGTACGTCGTCGCCGGAGGGTCGGCGAAGAGCCCTGTCGCTTGACGAGCGCGCGCTGCCGTGGCGGCGTGGGAAGGCGCCCTTAGGGATCGTCTATAAACGCTAAAGAGGGTGGAAGAGGGTCGGCAGAACCCACCCCCTTCCACAGCGGCGGTGGCGACGTGGAAAGAGCCCTGCCGCTTATCGGCAGCGCGCCGCTGTGGCGACGCGTGAAGTCTTTCGTACGCACCGCAGAGCGGCCTGGTGGTCGCGCACGCAGCTGCGCAGGCGGCTGCGCACGTCGCCGTGCTGCGCGTGGAGCGCGCGCAGCGAGCGCAGGCCGTCGGCCACCGCGCGCAAGCGCAGGGCGACGTGCGCCAGCAGCGCGGCCACGGCGCAGTCCATGCTGGGGATCGCCAGCGAGTACACCACCATCAGCGCCAGCTGCAACACCCCACGCGACTCCGCACTCACCGCTTCGCTGGTGCTCGAGAAGAGACTCGTCGCGTCAGCGGTGAGTCAAGTCGTGAAATATGTTCAGTTCACTCGCCACGTGCTATAGTACGTGTGACCTGCTCTGAAGCAACGGGCTTCCCGAGAATTTGTGTACGTTGCCATAGCCACGGATCAGCGTTGCTGCTCGCCTGACTCGTACGAAGTCGCTCGAGAATTACGCTCAAAACTGTCATCGACAGTATCAATCGAAATGAAATGTACATCTGCCGAGCGCCTATGCGTGCCCACACACGGCGCAAACGTGGAGTGGTCTGAAAAGTCAGACCCGTGAATTAGTCTTGAATTGAGAGGAAGTCATATTTTGTTGCAATACCTATATTTTTTTATTTTGTGAAAGGTACATTAACTGCATCCCTCATTATTTTCCTAACAAATGGGCGTTCATCAAAATTAAACCCTTGACTTAATGTTTGTCCCTTGTGACAGTTTATATAATTTCTGTATCTTTTTTGTTACGTATTTTCCACATTATACTTTTTATTTATTTTTACACTTACACGTTACACTATTTCGCATATTTTCCTTTTTTAATAGCACACACACACACACACACACACACACACACACACACACACACACACACATATATATATATATATATATATATATATATATATATATATATATATATATATATACATGTTTCGCTGTTTTTATTGCAAATAAATCACAGCCCTTCATATAACCCAGCGTGAGAGCTTGGAAGCGGGTGTGGGCGCCCACCTGCCAGGCGTAGTTGACGGCGAAGCCGACTGGCAGAGAGTGCGGCAGCAGCAGCTGGGGATTCCCCGCCTCGTCCCGCGGCCCCGCCCACTGCAGCGCCATCGCCGCCGACACCGTCCCCAGGTACCTGCGACGCCAGGTTCACGCACTGCCTTCCACTCTTCTTTTTTTAAAAAAAATAGTACAGTAGAATTTCCATTACCTGGGGTCGGGTAATGAATCGGGTAATAAAATCGAAGAAAAAACGGATAATCGAATATTTTTATTAGTTAAAAGTACGTTAAGAAAAATATGTAAAAATAATATGTACTATACAATTTGCAATGTATAGTACTTGCAATGTGCTTTCTATGTTGCAATTTGTTCTGCAATGTTAGAGGGAATGTATTAATTTATGTCAATTTAACATAGTTTTACTCAACGAATATTTACAATTCATTTCAAAGGGGAAATAATCAGTAAATACTATAAAGCTATATTGTTAATATTTATCTCTATAATTTAGTAATGTAGCAAAACTATTCGAATTTTATGTGCAGTAATAGTTTTTTTCTTTTTGTTTAGTATTTCTCTTTAATTTCTGTAATTTTCCTTGATTGATTGAACACAATCGGGATAATCTAAATTCCTGAAAAACCAACACATGGCGATGAGTGACGGCGTTCGATGAATGATTGAGCGAGTTTCAAGTGCATTAAAGGAGAGGAGATGACAAGAGGTACGCTGGGCTCAGTGATGTTTGTGAGTTGTGCTAGAACTCGCAGTGCGATAAGTGATGGATTTAGACGAATGATTTGAGTGCATTTAATTGCTGCGGCAAGTGAGTGAGAGAGTGACATAATGATAAAAGGGAAGTGCGCTAGCTTACATAGAGTGGTGAGTGACGGCATTGAATTAATGATTCAGTGAGTATCAAGTGTATTTCGTTCCATAAGATTAGATGAGATGAGAAGAGGTAAGTTGTGTTCAGTGAGTTGAGTGAGGTGGGCTAGCACCCACACGACGATGAGATGAATGAATTGAGTTTCAAAAGCGTTTCATTTCTGAAATGAGATGTGTGAATGAGTGATGGAATGAAAGAAGTGAGGTGTGACACTCGCAGGGCGATGAGTGATGACGTCAGATGAACGAGTGAGTTGCAAGTGTATTTCTTTGCATGTGATGAGATGAAAAGAGGAAAATTTGGTTCAGTGAGTCGAGTAGTGTGTACTAGACCTCACAGGGCGATGAGTGATGGCAATGAGTGAATGATCAAGTCAGTTTCAGGCGCATTTCGTTGCGTGTGATGAGTCGAGAAGCGGCAAGTGAGGCTCAGCGGGGTGTGCTAGTACTCGCAGGGCGATGAGTGATGTCATCCAGTCAGTTCGAGGTGCATTTCGTTGCGTGAGATGAGTCGCGAAGAGGCAAGTGAAGCTCAGCGGGTTGTGCTAGCACACACAGGGCGTTGAGTGATGTCATCGAGTCAGTTTCAAGTGCATTTCGATGCATGAGATGAGTCGTGAAGGGGCATGTGAGGCCCAGCTAGCACTCACATGGCGATGAAGGCGAGCGTGATCTGCCGCGCGCGGCGCTCGAGGGCGCGGGCGGCGCGGGGCGGCGCGGGGGCGGCGGCCAGGGCGACGCGCAGCGCGTGCAGGCGGCCGCTGCTCAGCAGCAGAATCAAGAAGCGGATGTTGCTGCTCATCCCCACCTGAGAACTCAGCGCCAGCGCCTTGCGGCGAAAAGTTCCCCCTGCGCGTTTTAACCGGAGGCTGTTTCGGGTTTCATTGCAGGTACGTATGACGACTCCTGTTTATGTCTTCCATTGATTCTCAAGTTCATTCACTTACATGAATTCGATTAAATTGTGTATTTAATATAACATCAGTAAAAGAAAAGGTCTTACGAGACGAACTGAGTAGGCGTTGTCCGCGTTTTTAATTGTTATCATATTTTAAGGACAAGCCGACCTGGATGGCCGATGTGTGCAAGAGCGTGTGTCGACTCAAAGCTTTGGTCCGAAGAGTCGCGGGTTCGAGTCCTGCCTTTGGCAATGTTGTTTGTCTCTTGTTTTTCATTATGTGTTGTGCGGAGGGCTTCGTGTTCTGCTGACTCCAGATCAAAGGAGTCCACAAGTGTGTTGATGTGTAGTGCATGTTGGAATATAAGTCCCATTTTCCGCAACTAGGTATCTCCCAACAGCGTAGCATCGCCCCAGCCGGGTCAAACGTTTATTTCCCAACAACTGTAGAAGTGTAGTGCATGTGCTTGTAAGCGAGATAAGGGGTGAGGATAGGACAAGGAAGAGGAAGGAAAGATCGCGCGCGGTCAGTGGACCGTTTGTTAGGGTACTGCTGTGACACTCGCCTGGTGTTGGCCGGAGCCACTATGGAAAACTACCGATAGTACAGACCGCTAGAATTCTCCTGCGGGCAGCCGCTGAATTCGTTCTTTCTACGTTGGCAGGGTCGAAAATACTGCCACCGTCAGGACTCGAACCCTAGGACCTCACGATCAAACGCACAGCGCTGTCTTTATTAGCACATACGTAGTAATAAGGAAAAACTATATCTTCATTTCACGTAACTACTCGTAATTGCATTAGTTGTGTGTTGTCATAATCTGTTATAGTTTGTTCTTATAGGTTATTTCACAAATCAATTTTTTATTGTATAAGCTGTGCAGTGATTCGTTTCAAACTCAACTCGGTTTCTTTCTTGCCGGAGGTTGCAAACGGAGTTGTTCGATAGAGGGTTCACATATTTCTTGCGCATCTCATAAAATTCCTGGTCGCCTCTGTGCTGAGATACATGGCAACAATTGCAGTATGAGTGTATGAGTCATTATTGTTCCTGCAATCGCCGTCAGTATCATTACTAGTAATAAGAATAAATGTACTTAATTCCCCGATAAATAACTGGCGAATGACTGAGCAGTATCATATGAAACAGGCCAGGGTCCACTACCGTTCTTCCTTCCATTCTCATCCTTGTACACACAGAAACGCATGCGCCCTACTTACCCTCACAATCAATAAATTACCGTACGTGTTGGGAAACCAGCCTGATACTTAGAGATTATCCCAATTGGAGCGGTGCACAGTTGGGGAGATACCTGGAGGAAAACCCCTCAAGCTAACGAGCAGGTCTATACCGGATCTCTCGTTTGAACGAGTGGGGGGGGGGAGGCAGGAACTTCGCTACCTCCCGGTATACAACACGCACTGCCCTTAAGGGATGCATGACCGTAGTAATGGATGCTCACTCACCAGCCCGAGGCCCACGTCCTCCGCCACGTTGGCGAGGTCGACGTCCATGTGGAGGGTGTAGTGCGCCATGGAGAAGACGTCGAGAGCCATGAAGAGCAGCATGGCGGCGAGCGCCGGGCCGGCGGCGGGCGCGCCGTGGGAGGGCGCCAGCCCCAGCGAGCGCAGCATGCGCGCGTTGAACGCCAGGGGCAGCGCTGCCGGGGACTGCATAGCGCCCTGGCAAATAGTGCCGCCCTCTAGGAACACTGGATGCGCCGGTTACCTGTCAAGAGGAATCGAAAGAGCGACTAATCGGATATTATTTCTGCTGTAAGATGTGGCATGACAGGACATATCCAGGACAACTAGTGGCGTGGGAGGAAACTATTAGTAAACTTTGAATTTTGCTGTGTAGGTGGTCCTGCAGTATGTAATGAGGTTATCATTGAATTATCATATTCTGACAGGTTATTAGCAGATAAAAATTTGTAATATTGTGATTGAGATGTCAGTTTATAAAGCTAGGTGATTGTCAAAAAGAATAGGTGATTGTCAAGAATATATGGACTATCCAATGATATCCTAATTACTTTGCTGAATATTGCTGTAGAAATGGCGCGATTAAAATCTCCTAAAGGGATTTCGTCAAAGGTTAAGAAATATATTGGTGCAAAAAATAGGATGTGTGTAGCAAAATAAATGGGAAAATGCTAATCAACAAGATAGTAATGATTTTTTCTCAATTGTATAACCTTCGTGTAATGAATCTCACGAGCAAGTTCGAGCCACTTTCATTCCATCTGTCGCACAGCGAGTTGGTCCCTGTGTGGAGAGATCATTTTCATCGACGGCTCTTCCTTGTCGTCGCTGGAATCAATTAAGAAAACGGACGCTATTGTATGTAAAGAAACAGATTAGCTGTGAAAGTTTTTTGTTTGAGAAGTAAGTTCTAATGCCATAAAGAGAATACAAACTCAAGCTGAGTAAGCACAGATCAAAGAAGACGATATTTTAATCTTCGATATTTCAAAACATTGCTTTAAGTACAGACGATTTTAACGATTCTTATTCTCATCCTATGCATGTGTTTTTCTGAGGTCACTTGAAGTTCCGAAGTGTGGAAAATGTTACTAATTGTAATTAAACTAGTATTAGTTTAAACTCATATAACAAGCCCCAGTATACCAATGACGTGATTAAATTTTGAAAGAATATATTTCTTGTGTATCTGGATATTATTCATGTGAAATTGTGTGTTGGCTATTGCATTCCATGTGAATGACAACTTTTAATGTGCTAGCATTCACAAAACAATTTACATTTATTGATTTTTTTCATTAAAAATTATACTACACGCGAACATTTTATAACAGCTTCATTATAGATAGATGCGTATTCTATTAAATTTCTTCCTGTTATTTTAGTTTGAATATTGCTGCAAATGTAGAATAATTTCAATATTTATATGTTCCTTTCCTTAAATTATTTTTGAAATATTTGTACCTGAAGAAAGTTGACATACAAATTTTATGCGCATAAACGAAAACGCTACACTCAGTAAGTTTAGAAAAATAATGCATTACTTGTAGTTTTACATTTATTGGATGAATTTTATGTTCTGATGGAAATCAGAGTTGAACAGTCACGACTTACTATTTGAAAATGAATGCTGTATACCTATTTTTGGTGACTACAAAAAATAATACCATTCATTCTGCGTGAAAAACAATTACAGTTCTAAGTGAATTATTTTATAACACAAAACGATTACGCCGTTTTTGTTTTCATAAAAAAACCTTGTGGAAGTTTTTTGTCCCTATTCCTTCATCGAAGAATTCCACAAGATATCTGCCGAAATCATCGAAATTGTAAAATATTGTAATTAAATTTTGGTGGCATTGACAAATATTTTGAAACTTATAATACATTATTACACATTATGTTAATATCCTGACTATTTCAGTAAATTTAGGCACCCTATTTTTTATTTATCAATTTCTAAACATTTTCAATAACCATGGGGGATCTGATCGATGCAATTCCTACCTTGTAAAAATAATTGCAAACTTAATTTTTACCTGTTACAAAGTAAATAACCAAAGCCAAAGAAATGATTACGAATAGGAAGGGATGAAGATGGATGGGGGGGGGGTTGAGAATAAACAGAAAAGGATACAAACAAGAAAAAAATGGAAGAATTCTGTATAAAAATAATGAACTCTTTATTTGTAATTGTTATTTATTCTGACAATACATAGCAAGAGTCACAGAGATTTGCGTGTAGTTAAGGTACGTTGAACAACTTGAATGCACCTTCGGACCGATCAGCCGAAATGTATGCCTATGGGGAAGAAACTGGTTGCCACCTGTGAACATTGAGACATCGTCATGCCACAACCACACTGCCTTACTTACTTCTCAAGTCCTAAAGCCTCATACTTAATATTGTTTCTCAATTTAAGATAGGTGCGCAATATTATTTTGAAGAAATATATTTTAAATTTATTAGGCTTGAAACCTATCTTCCATCATTGGAAGAATAGGATAAAGAAGATTAGGCTTGAGATATTTATTAAAATATCTTATATGTTCTCATTAATTTTGACATCTGATAATTACTTTACAATACAAATGAGATGTACTGAGGAAACATAAAATTATTGCTTATTCCATTACTAAAAATAAAGTGAAATATATTTTAAATTCCAAGCATTAGAATATGTGTTGTCTAAGATTACGAGTGAGCAAAGTTACAACTGAAAAATTGCTACATGTTACTTTTAACGGAATTTATCAATAATTATTAGCTGAATGGTTTTGGGAAATTATTGATGAAAAATTAACTAATAAATAAAATGAAGATGCATCTAATTAAAGTTTAACTCTTTAGTCACCAACCAAATAAAACAAAATCATTCAAGTTGCTAGTGGTAATTGATCAGGCAATATCCAATATGAATTTTACTTCTGAACGGGGTACTCCGTGGCTGGATGACAGTATTCCGAGAGTGGGATGTAACTTCTGTTCGAGTCTTTCTCCCTGGGTATTTTATAAGTGATATTGTTAAATGTTAGCTTTGAATAAAATATGTGTCTCCAGAGTGCATATACTCCTTGTAATTTTGTGCAATCAGTACATGGGAATTGTGATGTAAACTGACTAAGATTACAAAAGAAATGTTGGCTTTGTGAGTTCATGCCCCCCCCCCCCTTTATGGATATTGGCTGGATATTGATATGCAAGTAGATATATCCATAACAAAGCAATGATGTCGCTGCAAAGAAGAACCACTCACCTTGGCTGCGTTGGTGGCGGCACTAATAGCTCCCTGAGCTGCTGCTCCTGCCGCCTGCGCTCCGGCAGAGATACCCGTCTGCGCGGCCTGCACGCCCGCCTGCGCCAGCTGCCCCCCGACCTCAGCGGCCTGCTGCACAGCGCCCACGCCGGCCTGCACGCCCGCCTGCGCGACCTGGCTGCCGACCTCGATGGCCTGCTGCACGCCCGCCTGGGCCATTTCCGCTCCGAGCTGCGCGGCCTGCACGCCCTGCTTCACCACCTCCATGCCGGCCTGCACGCCCGCCTGCGCCAGCTGCTGCCCGGCCTGCGCCACTTGGAGGGCGGCTTCGACGCCCTGCTGCGCGGCCTGCTGCGCCATCTGCGCGCCCACCTCCATGCCGGCCTGCGCGGCCTGCTGCGCGATCTGCACGCCCTGCTGCGCCATCTGCACGCCCGACTGCGCGATCTCCTGCCCGACCTGCGCGCCCTCCTGCGCGAATTGCTGCGCCACCTGCGCGGCCTGCTGCGCCACCTGCACGCCCTGCTGCGCGGCGTCCAGGCCGGCCTGCACGCCCGCCTGCGCGACCTGCTGGCCGACCTCCGCCACCTGCTGCGCGGCGTTCGCCGCGGCCTGCGCGCCCGCCTCGGCGAACTCCTGTCCGAGCTGCGCGCCCACCAGGGCGGCCTGCGCGCCCGCCTGCGCGAACTGCTGGCCCACCTCCGCCGCCTGCTGCGCGGCCTCCAGCCCTTGCTGCGCGGCCGCCAGCCCCAGCTGCAGCCCCGTGCCGGCGAACGCCTGCACAACCTGGGCGGCCTGCTGCGCGGCCTCCGCGCCCTGCTGCGCGCCCTCCAAGGCCGCCTGCGCGCCCAGCTGCGCCAGCGCCTGGCCGGCCTCCGCGGCCTGCTGCGCCACCTGCACGCCCTGCTGCGCCGCGTCCAGGCCCGCCTGCGCGCTGGCCGACGCGTCCACCTGCTCGTCCTGCTGAGCGGGCGCCGCCACGGCCGCCGAGGACTCCGCCGTGGGGTCCGCCGCGGGGTCTGCTGCGGGGTCTGCTGCGGGGTCTGCTGCGGGGCCTGCCGCGGGGTCCGCTGCGGGGTCCGCCGAGGACTCCGCCGTGGGGTCCGTCGCGGGGTCCGCCGCGGGGGCGGAGGCCTCCTCCGAGGCACCGACGGACGCCGCCTGCGCCGCCTGTGCAGAAGGGCGCCCGATTTCAGGTAACACATACGAATAATAAATTTATACAATCGAACCATTCTATCACGTCCTCGGAGGCTCGTTGGTTAGCGTGCTCGCATTCCACGGCGCGTCTTCGGGCTCAACTCCCACCCCGGCCGAAACTGTAACTGCGCGCTTTCCTTACAAATGTCCCAGAGTCTATTCCTGTGTGACGATGAGGAAACCCACCCTAAGGTCATAACGACCAGTATTTGAGGCGGAGAGATGTCGTGCGAACCGCAACCTTCGCTCATGGTTGAGAGGCAGGGCCACCGCTGATCAACCAAGGCCCGTAGCAGGCTGTCGAGCCAAAAGACAGGACAGGACATTTGTTATACATCATTTATTATTATTGTTGTTGTTATTGTTATTACTATTTGTAGTACGTTGTTTTTTATTACTGTTGAAACTTTTCTTAATGATGGACTTTTCTTAAGAGATGAAAGAAGCATTTGATATCATTAAGGTTCACATAGGATTAATTTTCAGAAATACCAGGAATTAGTATTTAAAATTGTTTGCTATAACACCTCGACGCGTCTTGTATGTTGTGTGCACCTTGTCAAGGGGTACTTGTTTTTACTTATTGGAAGAATCCCAACAAGAGTATCATCCAGAGATCATGCAGAGTTTAAGGTCAGTGATGATTTGTAGTATGTTGTTGTTTAGGCAATATTCTGGTGCAAATAGGATCAACAGGAATTCACTAAAACATAATATACTTTTTCATCTTATCGTACTACTGATACAGAAAAGGGACTGCTTGTCTTAAACGCTTAAAAAGCAATTGTGCTCATGTCTTTCTGTTTAATTTAGGATCGTTTCATTGGCTGTGATTCGTGACCGCGCTTTACTATAATTGTGTTATTCTTAAACTTTTTTAATAAAGCATGCTTTGAGTTATTCGACCAATATATTTATATAGCGTTTATGACTACGTACGGGATAACTGAGAATCATCACTTCGAAAAATTCTTGCTTTCGTGCTATTATATACCCATTTAATTTTGTCACGCCTTACCCTCAAATAATGGGGTTTCGCAACACAAAACCTAACGAGATCTAGCGAAGAGGCCCTGAAAATCCTCCCCAGCACTTCAAGGATGGGACCTTTCTTTCTCCCTGTGTTAAGAATGGTTGAAAATTCCAAAGACGCGCCTGAAAATTAAACATTTATAGCGCATAAATCCGCATGATATCGAGATACAATGTAGTCTAGAGGTGCTATATAAAATTCAAAAGGTATGAGTAGCTAAGGCACCCAATTTCTCAATGAATACCTCCATTGTTTATGGAAAGACATATAAGTCAATGTTAAAATTATACCATCCTAAATTAATAAAATTGTTCGTATAGTAGTCACGTAACAACAGTTTTTGTTATAATTTTCTCGCTTTGGTTTGTATAGTGGTAATGGCTAAGATAATGTATGGTCCCCAATAGTGAATAAATTCTATTCCGTCGAGACAATTTATTTCCTCGGCTTTTTCCACCTTAATAACTAGTTTATTCTAAAATGCGTATAAAATATTATTTTAGTTTCTTATATCATAAATTATAATACAGTTAACAATAATTTTTGTAATTAATTTAATTATTTTTAATTTTTTTTTTGATAATCACTTCAACCGACACAATTTCCATCATTTTTTATATTAATAGTTTCATTACAACTGAGCTTCGTCAGTCATTTTCCGAAACCACCTAATTAGTATTAGTAATTCATAATTCCAAGAAACGTGATTAACACTTGTTATTTTTAATAAAAAAATAAGTTTACTGACTATTCTAAAATATACATTTTTATATTCGACTGAAGTGTAAGAGGGGGATGGGGTCCCACATCAGTGACACAATACAAAGCTATCCCTCGTTCTGTTGAAATCTTTCACGCACAGGTCTGCTGCCGAGTCGGATTTACTTACCGCGATGGCGAACAGGAGAACGGCGAAGGTGGCGAGAATCTTGTGAGCCATGGCTGTGGCTACGGCTATGGCGGCGGGAAGGCGAGATGCAACGAGCAACGATCGTCGAGTGACGCCTAATCAGGCGATGGGCTTGCTTATAAGCACCCTGCGTATGCTCCACTGGCTACGCGCCCCCCCCCCCCACACACACACAAACTCGCTCACCAAAATACAGACACATACACACACACACACACACACACACAAACAGTGTATCCCACGTCGCTACCACCTTCTAAAGACAGATGATGTTACGGTTGCACAGTTTATTGTTACCCAGTAGACAACGAGCACGTCGACGAGAGGGAGAGAAAACATTGCGGCGCAGATCATACGGGATTTCAAGCGCGAAATCGCCTGACAAGTGCGGTAGAAAGCGGAGAAAAAAATACTGCGTATCGGCCACGCCGACGCGATCGAGGCTGGATGGAGACCGCACCTGAACCAATACAAGAGCGTTTCCAAGGTAGCTGGCACCTTCACCAGTTGTAGAAAGTGTCACACAGATTGAACCCATATGGTGGTTTAGTTGCCTCTGAAAATAAATTATCATCTGGTTTATTATTGCAGTTAGTGAAATTAATACAGGAAAAAGCACGAAGTTAAGAACTGTTAAATTTAACTAGATTTGTAAATAAAAAATATGAAAAAACAGTGATATATAAAGAAGCTAAGTTATGATTATCGAAATTATAAGATGATCATTTAAAATTAGAGTCAATTTTCATTTTATTTCTCCTACTCCTATTCCCCCTCTCCTGAATTCTTTTTCTTTACGAAAAATGGCCTTCTACCACGAAGAACAAGATAGTTAAACACAATGCTCATACCGAATTTTGAAAATATTTTTAACTAAACTTGATTATTTTATAAATAACTAAAATGAAATTGCATATTAATAATCACACTCCAGCCAGAAATATCGCATTGTATCAAAAGTTTATGATTCATTCGCTCCACTTCGTGACACCATATGCAGATGCGTTTTTGCACTTCCCTACGGCAGCAATTTTTTTTAAGGGGGGGAGGCAAATTTAGAGAATTATTTTTCAGCTGAAGACAAATTAGAATAACAGCATTATTCACAAGTGTTAATATTTTTATTCATACTCAATAATTGTTTATTATTTTCTGTTTCTATTCGCAGCAATTTGATTTCCCTTCATAACAGTCGTGCTTCTGTATATTTGCGTATTTTTTTTCCTCGGCGAAAGGCGAGGTTGCTGGTTCAACTCACCAGCTCATTCCAACTCTCGAAGGTTTATTGTGAAAAGCAAGGCATTCATTTTTTGTTATTCTGGTGCATCGCGTAGCACACTTGGTATTTGTCACGTGCTGACACCGCCTGTGGAATTTTGAAAAGGGGCGAGTAAAATGGCAGTAGTTTCTCGATGACGCAGTTTACCCCTTGCCCACAAATCGGAGAAAAGTCAAGGGGATTCTTGGAAATTCTCTTTGCAAGAAAGCGAGGGTTTGAGTACTATACTAGCAAGTTTTCTAGATATTCCACAGCGGGGGGTGAGGGGAGAGGAGGGCCCTGGCTACGTCCCAGCTTAAAAGGGCGTACCAACTGTGAGCATGAACTAAGTCACCAAAGTGTGCCACGAGAAAGGCTACGATTGTTTTGAAAGTACGAGATGGTTGTTGCCAGTATTGTAAACTGGTACGTGCCGTTCCGAGTCAAACCTAAGTATCTCAACGTGCCGTGCTGTTCAGCGCTGGGAGAGGATAAGGGAGTTCGTGTATCAAGAAAACTTGAGCGAGTAGTACAGTGGGCATTGGTAAGCGTTATAGCACGACAACAGCGCTTCTCTAAAACCCCGACTGCAGAGCATGGAGAAGATCGGTTCGCGATATAAATCAATTTTCAACAGTTTCCATCTCTCATGGCTATTTGTGAACCAAAATATGTTATCAAAGATATTACATAACATATTACGCTTGGAATAGCAAACGGGAGTGAATATAGAATATTTTTCTGTTGCATAAAAGGACACCGAGAAGTCTCATTAAATCATCTCAAAGAGTTACTTGTCGTGTGAAATTTTTAAACAAATGCGTACCTGCAGTGGAGTGCATGGCTGGAGTGCGTGTTCCCAACGCAACAGGGCACGTGCGCGACTCGTGCGTGGAGGAGAGAAAAGTGCAGTCGCGTTTAAAAGCAGACCCACCCGCTCGACACTCATCACTCGCCGTCCATCCTCGCCTCTCGCCCTCTCGTCGCTCAGCCAAGGCACAAATATTCGCGCGACACCGTTCTCTTCGACGCAGCAGTGACTTCTTCATTTTCATTTGGGGGCCGTGACTCACATTGGATACTAGCGATTCCGGGCGCGTCAACTGCTAAGGTCATTAGTCCCGTAAGTGTTATGCAGGTTGTTGCCCGGGAGGTGCCGGTGGTCTTCCCCTCCGGATGGTGAGATCCGGTGCCGACTTAGCCTTCGGATAGCGGTGTTTCTCACAACCAGGTATCTCCCTCCAGCGGGGAACCGCACAAAGCTCTAGGCTCTCGATCGGTCTCCCGGCATGTGTAGTAGTGTGCGTGTAAGAGTTGAGTATAGGACTGTGAAAAGGTAGGAAAGATGGCGCGCGGTCGGTGGCCTGTTTGTTAGGGTACTGCTCCGGCATTCTCCTGGTATTGTTAGGAGAAACTACAAAAAAACTACCGATCAGAGCAGCCGGCCGCTAAAATTCTTCTCCGAACAGCGGCTGAATTCGATCTTGCTGTTTTGCTAGTGTCGAAATTCCTGCCATCGTCGGTACTTGAACCCCAAGGCCTACCGGTCAGAATCACTACAGTGACATTAGTTGATATTCTGATTCGCCTCTCCCGGTCCATGACTTACCTACACAATTGAACGTACAAGGAGCTTTTACATATCACGGGTTGGGCTCTTGACTCTTTTCAGAATCCACGCGCCCTTCAGCCTACAATCGGGATTAACGCTAGAATGCATCCCCTCTTGACCTTTTCAACTCCGTCGCCTGACTGCATTGGGCTCCTGAGTAGAGTGCTCCCCCCTTTCCCCCTCCAGTTCTGAGATTTATTAAGTAAGAGCATCTTCACTCTGGAGACAGAACTAACCATCTTCAATCTTTACTTTGATATGAGAGCCTTGGGGAAACCGGATCTGAACTCCAGGTAGTGTGTCCAGACGCCTCCAGACCTTGATGCTAACGACATCCGAACATCACCTCACCGAGGAGTTCAGGAACGTCGGAGATGTTGCTACCAGAGTTGAACGGAAATCGTAGGCAGGAGATCCCTGCAGGGATTTCATTGTTGTTGTTTTTTGTTTTTTTCCGGTTGCTGATTATTGTTGTTTTTAACAGTTTTTTCCTCTTTTTCTTAGTAGGCTTAGAGCCTGATCCAGTGATAAACCATCTAACATTGTAACTAGAGAGATTAAGATTAAAAAGTATCCCAAGTTGGAATGAGAAAATATTATCTTTTCATATGATATAGTTTTAGTTCAACAAAGACGATTATGAACATAATGTGATTCCACATAATCCGACACGGATCGCTCAGCCAGTAAAGGAAGTCTAACGTTAATTTTTCCGAAAGTCAAGTTAAGTGAATCCGCACTTACCAGGCCGAGCATGTTTCGCAATAAATCTCATCTCAATTCAAGCAGCGTTGGAATAGGTGTAAATAAAAGTATAGGAAGATCATTTATATTAATTTCCATATTCTCATTTATTTTATTTAACAATTTTTTAGGATTATCTCTTCTTATATATTTACAACATCAAGTCACTTAACATTTATATTATCTTTACACTTATTCCTCTGTTGCATGAATTGAGAACAGATTTATTGCGAAAAATGCTTGGCCTGGTAGATGTGGATTGACTTACCTTGACTTTTGGAGAAATTAACCCAACCCGTTGTTTTGATATGCACATTTATTCTTCCGCAAAGCGCGGTACTCACAAATACGTGAACTTGGCGTGACATTACAGTTTCGATTGTTTGCCAACAGCAGTTCTCGCAGGTCTGGCAGAATAGAGACTCCTCGATTGGGAGAGAGGTTAATGGCCTTGCTTCTCCGCCCACATAGAAAAAAAAATAGTCTGACTTCCGCTTGGCTGTCGAGATTGACCATCTCCTTTGGGCGGTTGAGTTCTGACACGGTTGCAAATGCCCTGCCACTTAGTTTCCGATCTACTCGCACCGGGAGAGGTGGCTCAGGGCATCAACTGATATCACTGCAGCGCCTCTGTCTGGGAGGTTCTAGGTTCGAGTCCCGACGGTGGAAGGATTTCCGACACTAGCTTGTCAGCTAGGTCGAATTCAGTCGCTGTCCGGTGGAGACTTCTAGCGGCCGGCTGCTCTGAACGGTAGTTTTCTGTGGTTTCTCCGATCAACACCAGGCGAATTCCGGAGCAGTACTCTAACAAACGGGCCACTGATCGCGCACGATCTTTCCTTCCTCTTCCTTGTCCTATCTTCACACCTTACTTACGCACACTTATATGCACTATATGCACACATGCCGGGAGGCTGGTCGGGAACTTAGAGCTTGTCCCGGCTGGGGCGGTGCCCCACTGGTGAAAAACACGTTGTTGGGGAAAAGTGCGTTAGCTGACGAAAGGTCGGCGTCGGATCTCACCATCCATCGAGAGAATATTACCGCAATTACAATGAATTATATTTTGAAGACATTCAATGGACAACAAACTTCAAGACGTATGGAAAAGGTCACAATACATGACCAAAACGTTATGATGAAAAATGTTATTTTCGTCTTTTAATATATACTGGTCGTTCAAAGTTATTGTTTTATATTTGTAAAAAAATTCTAGCAGAAATAGATTATTTTCTTAACTCATATCTTCACCAAAGTATAAAATGACGATTTCTGAGATGTGTCGCTTCGATTGTGCATCGTCGATATGAACGGTTTTTACAACTGGAAATGCAGCTGGGAGATCAGATGTGCACGATGGTGTGAAGGGCGCTACAAAGCTATGCGACAGGGTGAACAGCTCGCTGTGACGTGACGAGACTAAAAGGGAATCAGTTGAGCGTGAACATCGGGTTGCAAGCGCCTGAGCAAATGTCCCAACAAATGCACTATCCTTTCATCACTGAACAAATGAGGTTTTCCTATTAGTCTCCATTGAAGTAAGGAATTGTTTTCTGTAGTGGAATCTTCTAGTAAGACGGACTGCATCGAGTTGATTTACGAGCCTAGCGTAAAATTCTTTCGGCATGTTGCCCAACCTGGTATTATGACATGACCTATAAGGACTTTAAAATTGAAATTTCTTACGACCTGGCGACAACAGTTTTTGAATCGATTAATAATTTATAACTTTATAAGAGACGTTTTTATATATACTAAATAGAAATTACATTCCGCATTATAAATTTTGGATTGAAATGCTTAAATTTGATAACTTAAAAACAAAACTTTATTTCTTACTTGTTAATATGTAATTAGAGAATAGAAAACTTGATTTACCTAAGAGAACAAAATACAAAGGGAATAAAAATAAGTATCATGGTTATTCATTACGTCTCGTATGAACTACAAACAATGACAATTTTAGAGTCAAACTTAAAGGTAATATTTACGCATAACTATTATTGCGGAATGCAAGGATTGTCATCAAAAATATTCTTGTGTACCCAATCTTGAAACTAGAGAAAGAACGCGAGCTATGTAAGGGTTGGTTTTTTACGGTCTTGCCAAAAATGTTTTCTCGTGGTTGAAGTAGGTGCGTCGATTTCGCCTCGCTTTAAAAGAAACCTACGCCATCAGTGTTAACAGTGGGCATGTACTCCGGGAATGCTCCCACCCAAGCACTACAATTGTGATGTGACGTCAGTGACAAAACATGTTACCAGAAATCGATGTTCAAAAGTAAAACATCAGTGTTTAAAAAAACATCAGCCAAAAATCATAGATGTTTTTTAATATAGATTTTTTTTATTTTTAGGGAAAAATCATAGGTCTTTTTAAATATAGATTTCTTCTTATTTTCCTAAGAAGAGAGAGTTATGTAATCGTGGTCCAGAAAACTTAGTTTTTCAAATGATGGTAGTACAGAACATTTAAATTTAATTTTTACTGTCTTGGCCTTAAGAAGGAACTTGTTAAGAAGAGAAAATTTTGTAGTGCTGCACGAAAAAACTGCCAATTTTCGGCAGAAAAACTCTTTTTACATGTCCCTGGTAAAGAAAATGTGTGTAAATTCAGTTGCTAAATGTAGAAAAAAAAATCTCTAACACGTGATATAGGCAGAATTCATGTTTTGTGGGCTCTTGATACAGAAACGTCGATTGACGGCAAAACATCTGCCCGTCTGTCTGTCAAAACAAATCTAGCGGCTAAACCGTTACCGTAAATAGTATAACATAACTACTACTAAAGGCGAGGAAGTACGTGGCTTTGGCACTACTAGGTATATTTCAACTTTTAGAATATTTGGAATGTGGGAATTTTTTGCATTCAAAAAAATCTCAGAAACTTAAAAGCATCTATCATAAGACATCGATGCTAGTAAAGCATCAACTTTAATGCATGGATGTTTAAAACATCAATGTTTCCATGAAATCATCGATGTTTTGCAAAGTTCGACATCCGTGATGCATACCTGGTCTCCATCAAGGTCAACTGATACATCGAGAGGCGATGTCGTTGTCCATCCTATACTGAAGAGATAAATGAGAGAAAACCATAAGTCACACTCCGCAGTTTTGTGATAGAGCTCGTTTAATGTTGAATGAAAAACAGCGGAAGGCCAAGCCAGCAGCCACGTGGGATTGTGCAATTGTGCTTGATACTGGAAATCTACGACATTAAATGGGAAAAGGCTTGCTCAGGGAGTATTGTGCCAAGGTGAAAACTCGAAATTGTGGTTTTGTGGTTGCCAAGTGTTGGGTTTCCTATCAGAACATTAAAAAAATCTCGGAAAAATTTGTTTGCGGGTTTTCAAGCATTGGTACGCGTTTTATGCCAACTACAGAGATGATAAATAGCTCGTTCGATGCTTATTGACCTGACGAATTTATTTAAACTATTTTTGTCAAATTCATTTAAAATATTCTAGAAGAATTCTGGAGAGGGTGTGTTTTGAGGGCTTACTCCAAAAGCACCTACAGCTATAAAACGCTGTGAATTACTAATTTGCCTTTTGAGCCAAAAAAATAAATCTACTGTTACAAAACATCGATGATAAATAAACCTAACTTTGTAATAAAAAATTTAAAAGATATTTTTCTATAGTGCCTTTCTCTGGTGAAGGGTGAAAGAGCCAGCCAACTGAATTGTGTTTGATATTTCTTTTTCAAGATTAAAATATTTTTAATTCCTTTTGCTCGAGTAAGGAACTGAGTCAACCAATCAGATGTCTCGCATCTGATTGGTTAACTCAGGAACTTTGATTGCTTTCTCCTCCTCGCTTGGGTCAAACACTGCCAGCGCTAATATATTTAAAGGCTGCAATTATTCAGTATTCCCTGAATCTGATGTTTGGCTGTGTTGGAAGTTTGTAGAGTGCAAAGCATACTTTTTTTAAGAAGTACGTCCACCACCGCTTGCACCCTTCTTTTGTATATGCCATTTCATCGGTCCATTATGTCTCGTATTGATCGGAGGAATCATGGAAAACTGCCGATCAGAGAAACAGGCTGCAACAATTATCCTTTAGGCGTAATTGAATTCTATCCTGTGTTTAAGCTGTCTTCAATCCTCCCGTCTGGACTTGAACTCGAGGGCCTCTCGGTCAACGACGCTGAAGGGGCGTCGGCATTACCCCTGACCTACCGCAGACGGTTCAGATTTATTAAGGCCGACAGGAAAACCATAGTTATTTGTTCAAATAGTGCCGAAGACCGTGAAATGATCAAGTTCTCACACTTACGGGTACGTGAATATGAAGGAAATCGGTGGTTTTGTTGAAACCCAGTACAATCATTAGATACGCCTCTGTCATACAGAGATTTCCTTATGTCTTCAGCCCCTTCAAGTAATGCTTTGTTTTAGCCCGGTCTGAAGACTGAATTGCGAATACCTATGTAATTTCAATAATAGCACGTGTATTCTATAGAGAACCGAATGTGTATTCAATACTTTATGTACTACACTCTTCACTAAATAGTGAGTTATTCGGTGATTCCCTCTGGATAATATGTGCTGGAGAGGGGGACTTCGAAACTTGATATTAAAAACTTACACAATTGTGTCTAAGGCAAAGAAACGTATTTAGAGAATAATCATTATCGGATTGTTAATTAGAATTAATAGAGGTAATAATATGCCGGAATGCGTCCACTGCTTAGCACTGGTTATCTCGCGATCAATAGCATTTCATCTCAAACGTTTCAACACTACGAATATCTGCAATGCTAACTTAGTGTAATTTCTCTCATGCTGAGTGTATGACATACTCTATTAATATATCTTTACCAAAATTCCTCAAACTGTTCTACAAACTTTTAGAATAATATCATTAAAAAATTAAAAATGTTATGTTCGAACAAAAATATTTTATAGTTTGATTACGAAATTTTACATGATACTCTTTAATTCCAAATAATATAAGCAACTGTTATTATCAAGACAGGTAAGGGGAGCGTCACTATTTCATATGCTATTTGCAGGATAAATATTTTGCAATACTGCTAAGACTTTTTTATTTTCCTACTCTTTGTTACATTGTTCACTATCTTTTATATTAATATTTTTTACGAAATCTAATCTAAGATAAATCTGGAAGTTCCGTACAATAATGGAAATTTGGATAAATTTGATTCACCGGAGTTTTTTGAGTCACTGGGGTCACGAATTTGAGTCACTAGGGTTGAGAATTTCAGTCACTAGTCACGAATTTACGTCGCTAGAGCCACCAATGTCAGTTGCTGGAGCGTACTCATCCTGCAGCATTACGTGAGACGTGTATTAGTGTCTTCCATTGCGTTCTGCAAGGTTTTGGTGTTACTAGAAATTAAATTCGTTTAGATTCAGAAATACTTGAAATACATTAAAATCTGTGCGAAAAATGTAACATATAATGTGAAACAGTATTTTCCAACCCTTCAGCGAAAACGTCTTAAAGCATAATTGACATGCGGTTGCAATTGTCATCCTCTGGAGGATTTTGCACGTTTCTGATCGTGTAGCGTTCGTTGAAACGATTAACCAAAGGAAGGGGAAGAATGCGCCATTTTACACAGCACTTGACAATAGAGATAGTTTGTAATTAAAATTGCAACTTTATGTAAGATGAAAGTAAGACAATTTTAAAATTAAATTATTTGTATTCCACATTTGAAATAGTAGAAATTGACAAGTGTCTTTAATATCTGCATTACTTGAAAGAAAGTGGTTAATAAAGAGGAAATATATCCACGAATTATGAATAAATTATTCTTTCGGTATTTTTAGTAAGAGTATTTTTATGCTGAAAAATATGTTTGATCTGTAATACAGTGATTACAGTCAAAAACTGAAGATGCATTTGAAAGTGTTATAAGTATTTTGCTGCCAGCCACCTTCATTGTCACATTAGTAATTGTCGAAGTGTCTGAAATCGAATGAAAATGCTGTAAACAAAAAAATTAGATTGCTCAGCCCCAATTTCATCAGAATTTGATAACCGGATTATTTAAAATATATTTTGCAAGCGTATCAGATTCCTTCGTTTACCAACCAATTACATTCCAGTTTCGTTTGTCCCGTCTACGTATTACCAAACTCCTCTTTCCCCCAAATTGCACACTTCCTTTTGCGAGCGCACGCATGCGCAGAGCGGTTTCTGGGGGCAGCGTGGCCCTTGGGCGCATGCGCCCGTCCATGGAAATCGTTCGTCAAAAGGAAGCGTGTAAATCGGCAGGGGGCAGGGACGCCAGATTGGAGAATTGTGTCCCCAAAATGGAGATATTTTTTCTTGGTGGGGAAAGAAAAAGGGCAAAAATGGACAGGGACATGTTTGGGGAATTTTGTGGGAAATTATTTTCTACCGGAATTGAGATACAAACATTATTCTATTAATTATTACGAATAAAAAAGAAACATTAGACGTTATTCTCTCTAATATCTATGTAGAAGGCTGGAAGACAGTATACGGCTTCGAGCAACTTAAGAGGTCGATGATTGATTTGAATTATTTGAATTTAAAGGGACAGCCAATGGAATCGCCAGGCACAACTCGTTCTTGGTTCATAATTTGGAGAATATTTTTCGTTTTAAAATTGGGGAATTTTGTTTCATAGCAGAGGTTATTTGGTCAAATTCTGTAGAAGTGGTGGGAAAAGAGCTCTCAACGCATCAGGCAACCCTGCCCGGGGGTAATTCCGGCAAGGAACGGGGACACCGTGTCGGCGAAGGCAGCGAGGTCCTCTTGGGGTATGGCCTTGGCGGGGGCGGGGGCGGCGGCGGCGGCGGGGACGGCGGTGAGGGCGGGAGGCGGAAACAGTGACGGAAGTCGTTTACTAAAACGAAACAATTCATTATCTAGACGGCAATAAACGTTTAATATTAGAACTCACCGACAAATGATGAAATTTCTGAGAAAGAATGAAGTCCTTTTTGACTTGTTGTTCGTCCCCTATTTATTTACTGCGATCCCTAAACATTGTTAAAATCAGACATAAGAGAATAACAAAAAGAAATTGACGTAGCAAAAACATCAAACAAGAATACAAGAATAGTTTAGTAATTAATTATTCATTGTGTATGATTCTAGAACATAAGGTAAATTTTCTTACAAAAAATATGTTTTGGTGATTTTTTTTGCCATCTCCACATAACGAGAACTTTCACGAAAGGACTCCTTGAGTTTCGTTATAAAATATTTATTCTGAATATCTGTTTGAATTTGCGAGTCTGGAACAGAAGTTTCGTAGATGAGGGTCAAGGTTCATGTCAGGACGATGCCGGATTTTCAACATCAGCTGAGTATGATTGTACATATGTACTTTTAACAGCTCTTTTACGAGGATGGCATTACCCTAACAAACGGGCCACGGACAGCACGCGATCTTTCCTACCTCTTCCTTGTGCTTTTCTACACACGATCAGATGCACACACTTCCACTATATTCCCTGTACACACACTTCCACTAATATGCATTACACTACCACACATGCCGGGAGACCGGTCTGGGGCTTAGAGCTTGTCCAGGTTGTACGATGCCTTCCTTCTGGGAGATTCCTGGGTGGGGAAAACTCCGTTAACCGACGATAGGTCGGCGCCGGATCTCGCCACCGAACGGGGGAAGAACACCGCCACTTCCCAAGCAATATACGAGTACTACATTTAAGGGACTAACGACTTTAGAAGTTGACGAGCCCGGAATCACACTCAATCAATCAATTGATGAGGGTTTTGCTACTGTGCAGCCAGCGTTGTTCCAACAGCTCCTCATGAGAGATGAACTGCCGTGCCTCTGGCTGTCATATTGTACTGTGGGCGAGAGGGGCGGGCCGTTGCATAAGATGGAAGGTTGTAGGGGCATGTGCGAGAGTTGCTGCCCTCTTGGCACGCTCGGGGAAGGGTCGTACATTTGACAGCGAAGCGGCCGGCCGGTGCATGACGAAGCAGGATTTGGGGGAGCGGGGGTGCGGCGTTCTGTGCACGCGATGGTCGTACGTAAGGATGACTCATTGTAATATCTATTTTCTTCCTTCTATCCTCTTTCCATCTACCCTTCAATCTATGCACTCATCCATTCCGATTTTCCGGGCTCCAATTTAGCCATCTTTGGAACAGCACCAATAGGCACTTATTCCGACGTATGTGCGACATCTCAAAAGATCCTTACACAGATTTTACTATCGAACATTTTGGAGATCGTATTGTTGAGGTTATTCCAATACTTTTCATGTTCATGTATGTATACTATGGAGTAGGGAGGGAAAGTAAAAATGTTAGCTCTTGAAGTCCTGTAATTTCGCAGGTAGTAAGTACTGGAACAGATCTTTAAATAAATCAGCTCGTGCAGTTCAATTATAAAAATCAAATATTTTGACTTTAACCATTACGTACAAAAACAATGAAAGTGGTCTCTGGACAGTTTTGATCTATCTCAGGTCAAAATAAAACTCTCGTGCTGACATAAATGCTGTTCAAATGTATTTTAACTCACTGTGTAGTTCATTTACTTTATGTAAGTGCCAACTTAACAACTGTGCCGCTCACTGTGTTTAGGGATCTCATTTCCGTGGATCGTTCCATTTCATGTGATCTAATATGGAACAAACGCCTTAGCAATGAGACTTTTATCAAATTGTATTTGTTTGCATCTTCGTTACCAACTAATAAGAACATTAATTTCCCCTTGAGAGAGAAAACCGTACCACTGAGCACTGCTTCTGGTTTTGAAATTTTCAGTTATTATAATTCTTGTCGTTTTAGGACAAGCTGCCAATGCACTGGTTTATGAATCTTTTTTAAATTATTATGTAGTTATTACTGACAGGGAAACCTGCGATTTAATGGAAATCTGCAGCAAAACGAAATCGCCAGTATTTTTCTCGAGTACGTAGCGGAATTAAGTGGTAATATGAAATACACAACAGAACCTTTTGTGCATGTCCGAACCACTTAATCTGTCGCTAATGAGCTCCATTGTTATGAAACAGAAGTTGGTACTTCTGTGAAGACAAAAGTGTAATTTTCCCACGGAGAGAAGAGCACGATAATAATGCGTGTGCTTTGTCATAGCTTGCCAGCGTGCGTACTAGCAGGCAATAGTTTCATGCAGCTATATCGTTATTAGAACTTTTAAAATGAATTCATTAATTGTTAAGTTAATTGTCTAATTTTCTAATATGTAAATACGAGTACGTTATACTAGGAGAAATACAGTCATGGTATAATGAAACCCGACTTATCAAGGAATGTTTCCGAAGCAATGACTGGTTTTATTATTGTATGATTTTAATAACAATGCTGGTGAGGTTGATACTTTGTAATAAATTGAGAGAAAAGATGTCTTGCTATCAACATTTCTAATCCGTAAGTTTTTTTATATCGCATAGACGTCATGATGATCGTTACGCGATCGAAAATATGTTAAGTATTAAAAATATTGGTACCTAGATATCTTTTTTCTTCGTTCTACGATTAGTTAGGGCCCTATAACTACTCAACCACGAATAAGAGTAAGGAAAATAGTTTCCAGTCATGGACACTTTTTGTTATTTTCTTTTTGTTTCTTTCTTCTTATTTATTCTTACCAAATATTCCAGGGAGCAGAAAAAATATAATCCCATTTCAATAAATTAATTTGAAAGAATGGACACCCATGACGAAAACCTAATGCGAATAAATTAAACAAATAGGTACAGTTCCTCCGGAAAGAACTTTTCAAAATTTGGGCTCTACTCATTAACTTAAGTTATCAAAAAAATTTATTCAAAGAGTACTTTTTACGTCCTGCAACTTTTTTGATATTTTTGGCATGTAAAGAACTATTGTTTTGTATATTCGTATATGATTGATTAATTGTTAGTGATTCCGTGCATGACAACTCCCGTAAGTGTAGTGCATATTTTTCCTGAGGGGGTGGCTATGATCTTACTCCCCTCGATGGCGGAAACCGGCGCCGACATACCGTCGGCTAGCGGGGTTTTCCCGAACCAGGTATCTCCAACTAGCTGGACAGCGTACCAGCCGGGACAAATTCTAAGCTCCCCGCAAGTGCGGTAGTGTAATGCATAGAAGTGCAAGAGTATGAAAGTAAGGGGTGAGGAGAGGAGAAGAATGAGGAAGGAAAGATCGCGCGCGGTCCGTGGCTCGTTTATTGGGTTCCGCACCTGATTGTGCTTGGTGTTCATCGGAGAAACCACGGACAGCATCAGAGCAGCCGGCCGTTAGAATTATATTCGTGTGTACTATTCCCTGTTATTGCAGTATTCGTAAAGAATGATTTTGTTGAAATATTTAATGTACTGCCGTGTTATAAGAGAGTATTTTACTTCTTCTTGAACATTGTGTGATACTTTGTGGAAAATCATTTTGAGTGATTTTTTTTCAGCAGAAGTTTTGCTGTTGCAAGCCACTAATAATAATAATAATAATAATAATAATAATAATTAATAATAATAATTTTATTAATTGGAAGTGCTTGTCTAGTGATAAGTCACAAAAGTATTAATTTTTATATATCACACAAAATATAATAGAATAAGGAATAACACAATAAAAAACGACCTATTTTAAATAGAATACAAGATTCGTTTCAAGTAAATAACGCATGTTGTGCATATGAATGTAATATTCGTATCTGAGTGCATTTAAACAAACTCCCACGGTGTGGGGTGGCGGCTGGTAAAACGACGAACGCAGTGTGTCACGTGCAGTTAGGGCGGGGAGCGGGCGGTGGCGGTGCGGAAGCGGGAGACGAGGTCGGAGTCGGCTGAAGCCAAGGCGCCGTCCGACGGTGGGGGGGGCAGCAGGCGAGGTGGTGCGGGGCGGAGGCGGGGCCGGCTGGACAGATGGACGCCGTGCGCTTATAAGCAGCAGCTCCGCATCCGTTGGTCACTCATCACTCGCCCCACGCCGCGTCGCTCGGCCATGGCCCACAAGGTCCTCGCAGCCTTTGCCGCCGTCCTCTTCGCAGCCGCAGTAAGTGACACCACGAACCCCGTCCTCACCCGGCTCTCTCTTTTATTTCTTTTATTATTGGTATTATTTATTTTTCGCAATAAAAATATCAATATAAAAAATTAAAGAAAATACGAACTCTAGCTTCGACCCGGTTCAATAATTTATTTGGGTCGTGGTTCGCGCTGTCTTCTCATATCATTAGTATTCTTTCACAGGGAACGATGGTCCTGCCGTAATCAAATTTTATTACAATTCGTAACAACATAACAAAAACATTACATATTCAAGAATTATACACTAATGACGTGAATCCTCTAAATAAACATTTTATTACTTATATAATTTATTTTATGGCATTGCAGAATTTTTAATAAGTGTAGTTTTAAAACCATATTTCACTTTCCTTTTTTGTTTATTTCAGCACAGTTGGTCAGTGCCATGCGTCCCCGTGCGTCTGGTACATCCAATCTTTTTTTCCGTCTCCGCCCCTCCCTCACCACGACATCGCAACCATAACGTCTCGAACTCTCCCCCCTCCCATCTCGCGTCATCGCGACTGCTCGGCTCCTTCTCCGCCTACCAGCCGCCAACAACTTTTCGTCTTTCAGCCGTCTTTTGTTTCTTTCATTGTTTTATCACTTTACCCAAATCAATATTTACCGTATTTCCAGAAAATTTACTACGCCAAAATATATTCGAATTAACCTTTTCATTCTTTTTCTGCAGTTAGTGGACTAGGCGGCTGCCTCGTCTGCCTTCACGCATTGAACCATCTTCTGCGTAGTCTTCCCACACTCCTTCCTGTTGGGTTGTAGTGTAGCACTTGTTTAGGCAGCCTATTTTGCTCCATTCTTTCTAAATGTTTTTTTTTCATTCTTATTTATGTAGTTGTACTGAATCAATGAAGCTAAATATATTTAATTATTTTCTAATATCTTCATCTCTTTGTTTATGTAGCAAATTACAATCATTTATTCTCCTTAAATTTGTTCCATGCCTTTCATCAGTTACATATTTAATTATTTAATATAATTTAATTACATCTGGGATAAGATCATATGATTGTCATACATCTGACACGCAAATACACCATGCGGCGGACACATTCATGTTTCCGCAGGCAATTAATGACGTTAGTACGTTGGCAACCCTGATAACCCAAGAAAAACTTAGTAAAAGTGCCTAAGAATCAGGATGCACTCAAAAACACTTCAGCGTTTGACTATCAAGTTCATACCGAGAGTACGAATGGCGCGTTTCACCACGCGTGGCCGAAAACAAGGGTTCTCCAAATGCGACGATGAGTAGGCGGGCTTATCGCCGGTAAACCAAAACGAACCAATGCGGTGGTTGAATTTTCGATTGCGGCCGGGCGGCGAATTCTCAATTCGAATTACTTTACGATCTTGCTGTTTAGTGATAATGGCTATTTCTCGCCTGTTTCGGGACAAATATTGTTTAACATACGATGGAGGTGGGGGCTCAAGGAGCCGTAAACATAAACGGTCCAGAACAAAAGTGGCGGTAAGAATGCGACTATTTTTTAGCCGTTTATTAGCTGAAGATTTCAGAAAGGACGTCTAAATGGAAAATAGACGAATTCTTGAGACGGGGAGTATAATGTATCAGATTGAGTTTAAAAGTGGAATTTGTATTTCTGACTGTTCAGTAAATATATTATCTTCTGATAAGAACATGCTCAATTTTTTGTACGAATTATACGAGTGAGCTCGTCGAGTCCCTTTGGAATAGACGTTACTATTTATACTTCCGTATTGTTACGGTTATTGACGCTTTAAAACTTGATTGATTATCCAACCCCTGTAAACAACTTTAAACTCAATACTTGTATTATTTTGCTTGGTCTTCGCTGCATCTATTGATGACCGGTCTCCACGCCACCGAAGGGCCCCTTAACAATCGGGAGAGTGATTGTGCTTCCGTTCACTTAGGCGGCGCACGCAGCGCCTTTGGCGAAGAAGCTCGACGCGTCGCAGGCCCTGCAGCTTACCACTCTGGCGGCGCAGCAGGTGCAGCAAGGCGTGCAGGCGAGCCTGCAGGCGGCCAACGACGTGGCGCAGCAGGTGCAGCAGGCCTTCCAGCAGGGCGTGCAGGCGGGTTTGCAGACTGGCCAGCAGATCGCGCAGGTAGTAAACGATACTCTGCAGCAGAGAAGACAATGATTGATTGATTGATTGATTGACTAGTGATTCCGGAGTCGTTAACTGCTAAGGTCGTTAGTGTTAGTGTAGTAAGTGTAGAGCTTGCTTTTATCGTCGAGTGTGGCGGTGATATTTCCCCCCTGGATGGCGAGATACATCGCTGACCTACATCGGCATGCGGAGATTTTCCTCTACTAGGTATCTCCCATCAGCTGGGCACCGTTACAACCTTTTAGCTCTTGGTCTCCAGATAAGTGTGGTAGAGTAGTGTTTGTATGTGCGTGTATGTTAGGGATGATAGGACAAGGAAGAGGAAGGAAACATCGCGCGCTGTTCTTTGCCCGTTTGTTAGGTTACTGCTCCAGCTTTCACCTGGCGTTGATCAGAGAAACCACGGAAACCTGCTTCATCAGAGCAATTGGCCGCTAGAATTCTCCTCCAAACAGCGGCTGAATTTGACCTAGCTATATGGCGTTACGGCCATGAAAGACGGAATGAAAGCCACGTTTGAAAGGTGGCTATTATGTTTTTTTCTCTTAAGTATTTCTAATGAATTTAAAAAAAAGTATTTCGGGGGGGGGGACGAATTAGATAACAGAGTGAATATGAACTTAATGAACAAAGGAGTTTAATTCTGTGACATCAATTAAATAAGCAAGAAAACGGTTTCAAAAATCACATTCCCTGGTCAAGGTTGGCTGTTATTATTTGTTGCAAAGAAAAGGTTGTAAATTGTAAACGAGTAAACAATCTAAATTCAATTACTCAATAAAATTATATTCCCTTACTATAAGACATTAACATCATTAATTTATTTGTGGGAATTAGCTAAGTACAAATAGCTAGCTCTAAACAATTTGAATCCCTTAAAGAATAGGGATATTCGTTTAATCACATTAGCGTGTGGTCATTTAATACAATTGAGAAGCAAACCTTCAAAAGTGACATATCCATCCAACAACAACATGAGATGTCTTACAATACGATAAGTAGTGCTCTATTAAGTTAAATACTGTGTTGAAAAGTGCACAATGTGTGCTACATTTTTCATTTCTATTGGCAAAAATTGAAGTAAACGTGTTGCGTATTGAAAGCCTAATGCAATTTAATATAATTGAGGAGCAAACCTTCAAAAGGTGACATGTCCATATTAAGTTCTTCTGTTGTTTTTACCTAAAATTTTATTTTCAGAAAAAAACACATGAGATGTCTTACAATACGATAAGTAGAGCTCTATTAAGTTAAAGACAGTGTTGAAAGTGCACAATATGTGCTACATTTTTCATTTTTATTGAAAAAAAAAAATTGAAGTGAACGTGTCACGTTTTGAATGTTTATTGCTACCACCCCTGGCAGCATTGGTCCCGGTCATCGTTCAATGCTACCACCCGTGGTAGCATTAACTACTGAGACCCGGTCATTGTTCAATGCTACCACCTGTGGTAGCATTATCACTGAGACGCGGTCATTGTTCAATGCTACCACCCGTGGTAGCATTAACCACTGAAACCCGGTCATTGTTCAATGCTACCACCCGTGGTAGCATTAACCACTGACACCCGGTCATTGTTCAATCCTACCACCCGTGGTAGCATTAACCACTCAGACCCGGTCATTGTTCAGTGCTACCAGCCCTGGTAGCATTATCACTGAGAGCCGGTCGTTGTTCGCAGGTGGTTGCGGGCTTCCTCCCGTCGTTCGGCTGAGCGGCTCGGCGCGGGCGGTGCCGGCGCCAGGCGGGGGCCACGCTGCCAAAACACATATTAACAAAACACAAATTCTACATAATAAATAAATTCATCCGGCAAACATTTCATGCGCACTGGTATATTCCCAACTCTCAACTTCACAATGAACTGGAAACAGAAACTATCCACTCCCTAATTCCTACACAAAGCCTTACGTTTTTGAACTTGCTTAATATGACTTAGAACAGACATGCACTTTGAATTTACGTCAAACATATCATTTTCCTCTACGCATACTATCAAAATTTCCTATTTTATCCACCACAAATTCTTAATTTACAATACATTATCCTTGTATTCTACATCTTATTTATAAACTTCATTTTTTTAATAACATGACGTGCTTAAAATGTATTTGTTAATAATTTATACTATAGGTTTCTGAGAGTATCAAATCGCCATTTATTTATTTGTAATGTCCAAACCCCTGAAAGACAGATGTCGAACAGATAGTAATAAATTTCTAAAAAGCATGAGCTGACTGGGCGATCACCAGGGCCCCGCAAGTCGAGACCCGATGAATGTAATTGATTGAAAAATTGTAAGAAATTGAAAAAGAAATAATAACTCGCGAAAATCGTTATCGTAATTTTATCAGTCGCGGTAGAGTAGTCTGATATTTCAAAAAAGTTTCAATTATTTTTTTTTAATAACTATCCACGATGCAAGGACATGAGTGACCAGCTTCGATTTTTGCTCGTTCTGCGCAGCACCACTACGTCACAAATGGCGTGACCACAACGGCACTCAGTGTTTTCAGAGTGGTGGATTTCCCCTTGGATTTAGTGCTTTCTTTACATTATTGGGCTGTTTGGGAAGTTTAATTATTTGGGAGAAAAGTTTAAGGTGTTCCTATTTATATAATAAAAAATGCACTTAAAATATGTACTTATAAATACTCCGCCCAGTCACATTAATGTGATCACCCGTCAAAATCCCGATTAACCCCTTTTTTCAGCTCTGACCGTTGCGAGACGTCCAGGAAGAGACTCAATTAGGTTCTGGATGGTACCAACAGGGATGTGGAGACATGGCGACTCCAGGGCCGTGACCAGCTGCGCTAGGTGCCTCGATTGCGGATCCGAGGCGCGAACAGCCCGATTAAGACGCTTTGAGGCGGATATTCTCGATTGAGTTTAAATCGGGGGAGTTTGATGGCCAGGGGAGTACTGTGAAATCATCCTGGCGCTCTTCAAACTACGCACGTGCACTGCGATTTATATGTCACGCTGCGCTGTCCTGCTAATAAATGCCGTCTTGCTGAAGAAAAACGGTCTGCATGTAGTTGGATACGGTCCTCTAGGATGGCTGCATACTTCTGTTGTTCCATGGTGCCTTCCATAATGACGAAATCACCCAGGGAATACCACGAAAAGAATTCCACGTAATCCCTCCTCCGGCCTGGACCCGTCCGGCGATTTTTGCGTTCAGATGTTTCACGGCAGATTACTCCAAAGACCATCTGTCTGTCCGATGGAGCAGAGAACCGGATTCATTTCGAAAGGCCACCTGCTGCCACTCAGTGAACGTCCAGTTGCGAATGGGCGTGGAAATTGTAGCCTTCGTCGCCGATGAACAGCAATCAGCGTGGGTGCATGAATCAGCCGTCTGCTTCGGGGTCCATGCAACGTTCGCTGAACGGTTGCTGAGGAGAGCCTGTTGATAGCCCCTGGTTCATTTGGGCGGTCAGTTGTGTCTACCCGCCCGTACGCATCTCCGCAACCGTTGTCCTCCCATGTCAACTATGGCCCGTGGTGCCCCACAGTGTCCGCTGGTCATATTAATGTGATTGGACTGTATATACGAGTATTTACACGATCTGAAGCTCGTGACTTTGAACTTAGTGTTCATGAATGCCATCTACCCTTCAGCAACAAAACTGTTCTCAAGAATTTGTATGAGATTCTAGTTACTCGGTGGGATCGCCCATCGTTCATTTTAATCGGAGGATACAATTGTTTATTTGAAGTGGAAAACTATATTGAAACGGTTTTCCCTCCCTTCACTATTAATCTGATACTACGGAACCAATTTGAAACATGTAAATTTGTACTATTTATTGTTTCTTTATTGCAAAAAACATTTGCGATGTTAAGACTTCGTAAATACAATGAGGTTCTTTCAGAGCAGAAGAAAACAATTGTTATGACTAATAAGATATAAAAATGTGGCTCTCCTGTGTAAGGGATATTGAGAACTGTTAATATTGCACTAAGATATTTAGAGTGTCTGGACAAATGTAGTATACAGTGTGAGGGAAGTATGAAGATACTGAAATTTTGAATTAACGGCTATTGGGTATTTTTTTGTGTCTTTGAAATAATAAAGCTAGTCATAATTGAAAAACTGAAATATATTTGATTATTGGATTTAGATGGCCTGAGATAAAGTGAACCAAAAGTGTTAATTCAATAAGTTTACTGTAATCGATGTCGTCTTTATTTCTATTAATTCATGTTATTTAGAAACATCACGTATTGTTTTTGAAACTAAAGGCAACATTCATGTTGTGAAACTACTTCTATTTTAAACGTTTGATATTTTTTAATTAATTTCTAAATGTGGGTGGAACATCTGTTTGTTTCCACTTATTTGCTAACTTAATTTAATTGCCTGACTAATATCGCGAAATTCAAAATGTTTTGGTCGAATGTGTCGTATTACAGATCTTGTAAAATGTGACAGGCTACACTAAGCTCATTCTGTGAAACGATTTTATTCGTTTTAATGAGTATCCGAAAATATTTTTGCAAGAAAGTTTCGCGTCAAGTTACTGAAAAATTTAGGGAGGGAAATTTCCCTTATTTCCCTTCCCATGGATCCGCGCCTGCGTTTATTAATGTTATAATTACTTTAACTTTACTTTGACCTGTTATGCTTATTAGTTTTCTCAATATTCAACCACGGTTATCTTGATTTTACTTTGATTTTTGCTCGTTGGTCTGGTCATATAATTCGTTACCTTTTTACCTTTTATATGTGGACGTACAACTCTGTACAGAAATGCGATTCCTGGAAGTTCTGCTGGTTGAAACCTGTTATTGAATTGACGGCAACTACTACAACTAATGAGCTTTTTCTTTTTTCAATAATAATAATTTAAACATTTATTCTGATCTATTACAAAATTTCTATTGAGCTCAACAACGATGTCATTATCTTTCCTTTGTACAAAACATTAACTTACGCACGGTTTCAAGTAAACTTCGTAAGCTTTCTATGATCTTTTCTCGCGAGGTGCTGAAATCTCAGCTGACTTCTACATCTTCAGACTTGATGATGTCCGTAGGATGCCCTTTTAGTGTCCCTCCTACCGTGATATTGTTTAACAGTAGGAGAAGTTTGCAAATGTTCCAGGAGTGTTCTAAATTATTCTGTTCTTTCATATACTTCAAAAAATTTAACTATGTTAATCCGCGAGCGCGATTTGCCCTGCCTGGGCTCCGGATGAAACACCTACGCGCGAGTCTGCTTTCAACCCAACTTGTGAAACTATAATTTAAATCACAAAAAATTAAAAATCAACTAAATTTAAAGTGATACCATTTACTTCTTAACTTATGCAATACAAAGCTATCGAAATTAATAATAAGTCACCCGCTTCCCTTACATTAAACTTCAATTTCAACTGAAATAATACTCGTACCGTTCCGTTTGATGCATCCTCACAACTGATGGCTGGCAAGATAATGATTACTTTAATATTCGTACAGAACCATGTCTTTCAATGCCCCCTTTGCACCTCCTGCATATAATGTCCTCGGGGCCGAACTCCCCAAATTAATAGCGTTCTGACATCAAGAATGGAATACCATGACTTGTTGATTGGTTGTCTAAATAATGCATATTACTTGGCTGTAAGCGTACTATATGCATATTACAATTACATCGTAACTATAACGCTTGATCCCATTATTCGAAGTCAACGTACAACCGGGGTATTCTGGCTTATCACAATATGCATCTTTAAAAATTAGAATTAATTTTATTGCTTCAATAAAAAATGTGAATGTTAAAAAAATCGGTTTTTTTATTTCATTTGTCATATAAACGTAATGTAAATAAACAATTTTCACACACTTTTATGTACAGTAGATGTATTTCTCTCTCTTGGACAAGTGTAGAAAAAAATGTTTTTGCCTTTTGAATTCGTACACCCGATGATTTTGTTTTTAATTATTAGTATGGCCTGTTATGGGTGATGAAGATTGTCAGGTGATGAAGGTCAATGAAGATTCATTAGTTAAGATCTTTTTTCGTGTGATTGTTTGCATGCATATAGAAAATATAAAACACTAGTGTGGTTCTTTTTTGTGACTACTGAGTTACTCTTACTTTTACTATTGAATCCCAATATATACACTAACGAATTACTCAATCTTCTCTTGAAAAGTGTAACTCACATCTATAAGTTTTGTTAAATATTGTTTGGCATCATTTTTGGGGAAGAAAATCATATTTCATTTGATTTCATTGATTTAATCAAAACCAGTAAGAACTGTTTAAAGTCACATACATGTGACGTATGGGGGAGAAGTATTATCTGCACACGCTTTCTTGAGCTCCAGAAACTCTTCTTAACATTTTAGCTATAAATAGTTAAAGATGAATAAAAAGTTAAATGAGTAGTGCTAAAGAATGGCACAGACTTTCTCGTAGTAAAGTTGTTTTTTTTATTTCCTTGGTGTGGACTTTCTTTTTGGTCTTGCCCCACTCCCTTGCCAGCTTCCATCTATCGCCGCCCAAAGTACATTTTTTAGACATTTCCTCAACTTTTCTGTTTCTAAATAGTAGAACCGAAACATTACGTTAACAATATTAAAGGAGAATAAAACCTTATCCTAAATAGCAATTTTTATTCAAATATTTAGAGCCCTTTTTAAGAAAATGGCGTTTAAGCGTTAGTAAATGCGAATATTGAAGCTCCTTTTCACAGAATTTTTTTGAGTTTTCGAAAAACTTCATTTGAAGTCATTTAAAGCACTTTAATAACTCAAATTCAATGGTGTTTACAAATTGCTAGAAATTTTCATTTAGGCTTTAGAGATCTTAAAAAAATTACATTTGTGTTTTTAAAAAGAATCCATAAATGAACTTAACGTAAAATTAAAGAGTGCAATTAGCACTATCCGTTTGAAAAGTTTGAAGAAAAAAAAATTTGGAGTCGCTTTTGAAAAAATGGCATTTGAGCATTTTTCAAAAGGCAGACATTTGAATATTATCACTGAAAACTGTTGTTTTCAAAAACTTTGTATGACATTATTTAAAGATCATGCAGACATAAATATAATGTGAACAAAACGCCGAGATTTTAAATATTAACTATGTAAGAAACAAGTCAAAAATATACATTTTTGTAAAATATGGCTTTTTAATGCCATATTATAGGGTAAATTTAGCACTATCACTACCAAAAATTTAAAGAAAAAATTTGGAGCTGTTTTCGAGGAAATCGTGTTTTTGTTATATTTTAATATTGCACATATTGCACGCAATATTGTGCGAAAACTATTAAAATTTCCGAAACAATGTACAAAACCTTAATGAAAGAACTATTGAGGAGGAAATAATTTACTTTAAGCAAAAATCTCTCTTCAATTTTGATGTCCTGTCTTGTGGGTCCTTGATACCGGAAAATCAATTGACGACAAAACGTCCGTTTGTCCGTCTGCCAGTCTGTCCGTCTATGACTACTACTAGCGCCTAAACCATGCTTAGGATTTTTTCTAAATTGAAGAAACCCCTCTCTATCTGGCTCGAGTTCAAGCTTTGATGTTTTGAAACCCATTCTTTAAAATTTGGGGGTAGTTTGCATGACATTTTCAAAATTTTCTCAAAAACGTCTCCAAACCTGATTTTTTCGGCGTCTTCCTACAAATAGAAAAATGAAGATAGAGATTTTCCCATCAAGGCAAATTTGTCCATAATTTGATCTTTCATTGAGGTCATGTACATTTTTTCGATACTTTTAATATATATCTCAGAATAATGCGTGCAATATTTGTAATTTTTAAAAATTACAAAACCAAGATTTTCTCAAAAACGGCTCCACATTTTTTCTTTAAACTGTCGATATGGATAGTGCTAAATGTAGTTTATGAGATGACATAAGCGCCATATTGCTCTAATCTTTTTGTTTTTTCAAAAACTAACAAGAAAGTAATTTTTGACGTGTTTCACGTCGTCAATACTTATTTTAGCGGTAATTTGTTCTCATTATTATATTTAGGAATATAAGTCTTTCAAATAATGTTAGAAAAAGTTTCTCGAAAACTCAACCACTTTCTGTGAAACCTAGCTCAAAATTCCGCATTTTCAGAAAAGCTCAAACGCAATTTTCTCAAAAACGACTCCAACTTTTGTTTTCAAACTTTTCGAAGGGATGGTGCTAAATTTGCACTGTTTAATATGACGTAAAGTTCATTTTGGGATATATTTTGGTTTCCTCTAAAATTATACAAATGTACTTTTTTTGGAAGATCTCTCACACCGTTAATATGCCCATATCCAGCGATTTGTACACGCTATTGTATTTGTGAGTTAATATATATTAAACTAATTTTTAAAAAAAATTTCGAAAGCTCAAACATTTTTTGTGAAAAAGGCTTTTAAATTTCAAATTTACAGTAGCGCTTGAACAGCATTTTCATGAAAACAGCTCCTACGTTTTCACAGAAAATTGCCATTCAGGACGAGGTTTCACTGTTTTTTAATATTCTTAAAATGATATTTTCGTTCTAATATTAAGAAACCAAAAAGTAGAGAAATTTTTTTAAAAAAATGTACTTTGGGCGGCGGCAGCTGGCAAGAGTATGTGGCAAGTCCGAATAGCTAGCTGAGACCCAAGGAAATAGAAAACTAATGAGGAAGCATTCTGTAGCACCATCAGTATAACATGATTTTAAAGGTCCAACAAAAGATGTCTCATTATCTGGTTTGTAGTGATTCGCCGGGGAAGCTTATCCATTGTTTAAAATCCTTAAATGTTTTAAAAAATAGTTAAACTTTTTGAAAACAAAAATAGTTAGAAATCTCGGTTGGTTAAGTCCGTCCATTTCGTAACCGTAAAGTGCCACTTTGTTTAAATTGGGGTGTAGTCATTTCTTCACGTGTTTGAGGGCAGCACTGAGGCAGTTGTTCACGAGATTTAAAGTTTCTCCTCAGTGCCTCATTACTTCCTTCTCATTTGAATTTGTGTGTCAGAAGCGATTCCTTCCTTACTGTCAACAGTTTTATCAATACTATGGAAGGTATTGATATTGTAGCTGAAAATATAATTAAAATAGAACAGGTAAGTTCCTGTAAAATGTGTTTACCGTTTTAATATGTTCTCCAAATTTAAGTAAATGGCAAATAAAAATAGAATGAAGAACTGAATGTGAACAGTAGCTGTATATTATTATGTATTGAGGTATAATGAGTGTAAGTCGATAATTGATAAAACTGTTAGAGAAATGCAATATATGTTCATATAAAAGTATCAGAATTAGAGGATTAGTGAACATATTATTGGTGTGGAATAATTTGTGTTATTGCTTCATTTGCAGGTTAAAGAAGAACCTGTTGATATTGAAGAACCAATTTCAATAGTGAGTTCATTTATTTTGTGTTAGTTACAACTTTATTACAATTGTGAAATTTTTAATCAGCCCTTAATTGGTAACACTGCCTTCTGCTGTTTTCTTCTGATAATTTCACTATACTGGTTATGTTGCAACATTGAATGCCAAATTATGCACCACTTAATAGTACCTCATTGATATGATGATATTGTTCTGTAGTTTTTCTTACACATTGTTAATTTGCCAGGAAGGCCTCAGATACCTGTATTTTTGTAAACATATGTATATTTTGTGTATGTTCTACCCTTGCGATATCCTTTTTCAGAGTAAGACGTTGTTTTCTGGTGTATTTCAAATAATATTTCATTCTTTTAGAAAACAACCAAGATTGTTTGTGTATTGATTTTTTATTTAGCTTAGTTTAAAATGTCAAGAACAAACAGGCCTATAACTAATGCCAAAGTCAGCTTTTTCTCCAAAATCAAATTGCTTGGAGTGTTTGAAGAAGTGCAATGAATTTGTTATGAAATTATGATTACGGTCTGTTGTGACTGGTTTAGATGTAATGACCCAATCTATAATATTGTTTTACAAAATAAAATATAAAATATAAGAAACTGAATTTCAAATTCAGCTTCCAATATTCCTGTCACAACTCTGATTTAAAAATTAAATTTCAGTGTTAAAAAAATATGTTATAAACATTTTGATTCAAATATATGTATTATTAGTGTTATAAGAAGTAAATACAATAAAAACTTTAAACAATGTGTAAGTAAAAAAAAATAGAATTGCCTCAGAGACAGGACATTTGGTAGGAAGGATTTGAATTTTTACCTCAAGTGTTGAGCCAACTCCATTGGACTTGAAATTTGAAGACCTTGATTTTTATGTCATTTTGTTAATTGTGAGCTTTCTGTATTCATCATTTTATCAAAAAAAAAAAAAAAAAAGAGACATAAGTAACTGAGCCTCTCTTATTACATTACACAAAGGGAAGAATTAGATAATTTACGTTCAAAAAGAACTACATATGCCCAATGACGAAAAATATCCAAAATAATGTTTCATGTCAATCCTATACTGCATTAGTGATGAAATGAGTCAAATATACAAAATCTGAAACAATCACTATTCTTTGTGAACACAAAGTTAAATATACTTCTGAGAAAGTAATTGAAGTGTTTATTTCTCTAGATATGTTCATGTATGCTGCAAAGGATTATTATAGGATATCCTGCTACCCACCTAATGTAAAAATGTAATGCATCACGAATGATTATGATTATTGAATAATTTTTGTACAGGGACCTATGTAACAAGTCATTGATGGAAATTGTTTATATAATTGTTGTGTATACACTCTCTAAGCTTTGCATTTAAAAATAGTCAAACTTTGAACTCAAAACATTAGCTATCTTTATAAAACTATAATCTCACAGTGCAATGTTATGGTTTTATTGTAGTTGGGCTTGACATAATGAACAACTGATGGTAGAGAAGTGTTCATTCTATTAATTTTACAATTTCATTAAAATTTAATAATTATACTATAAAACAGGTGGCTGATAGCAAGTGACAACACTATCTAGCATGTAAAGTGAAAATCACAAAATTTGGTTCAGTGAGACATTCTAATTGCTTTCTAAATTAAAACCCTTAGTGTCTTAAAGAGAAAGATAAGGTTGTAAGTGGTGTTTGTGTTACCGTTTAGATAGCATGCGAGTTAGAGTACTGCATGAGATTAGTAATGAAGGAGGTCAAGTGATAATCATCCCAATTGGGAAGATCCAACCAATCAATTTTGGGGGAGAGGGGGTATTATAGATTTTTGTGAAATAATAAACATAGTCGTTATTATATTGTATTAAGACTGGTATGATTTATATCCATTTTTTAAATTTAAAAAGCAATGATTTAAATCAATATATATTATTTGTTATATTTGATAATATATTTGTATTTTAAATATTTGTAAAATAAAATTACTCACATACAAATACTTTAATCAATTACAAATTTGATGTGAAATATATATTATATTTCTTATAAAGTTTTTACATAATTGAACTGTTTTGAGAAAATAAAATACAATATAATATACAATAAAATGACCAACATATGCAACAAAAAACAAAATCAATTTGTACTTGAGTTATATAAAGTAATTAAGGATAAATAAATCACTTAACAATTTTGTTTTATAGTAAAAACATCTAATACAATTTTAAAAAATCGAATTTAAATAAAAATTCTGAATCAAATAAAAATTAGATTTTTTTTTAAGTCATGTGTTTTTCCAGCCCTGTATTGTGAATTATTTTTGTGTGTGCTTGATTTATAAAGTTTTAGGTTGAAGAACGTCCCCCAAATTAATTATTAATTTAATATTACACCATTTATAACTCAAGAACGGCTGAACCAATTTTAATTATCTGATATTTGTTGGATTCATCTCCACCCCTATTAGCAGGATAACTTTTAACATATCGGGGAATTTCACTAGATGGCGTCGGAGAACAACACTAATTATTCTTATCAACTGTAACCCGCAACACACCTGGCAGATTTTTTTTTTTTTTTTGTTGTTGTTGAATATTTCCTAAACGTAGTGTTCTAGGGCATTTAAGACTAAAGTGTTGAGGCCACAGACCTCTGAAAAAACCTTCTTACAATAAAATATACAGGATGATATCTTTTTGAACATTCTATTAAATTTTTGCTGGGTGGGAAGGGAGGGAGAGAGAGAGTGTCTGAGTCGAAATGGGAATGCAGGTCAGAATGTCTGCCGAGCTCCTCTAATTTATAATAGAGTAACATTTCAGAGTCTCATTTCATTGTACTTACGAAGGTGCTATTGACAGTCAGTAATTGATGTGTTGTATGGGGAACCTATTTCTTTCTTGTAGAAATGATAGTTCTTTGCTTTCTTTTGTTTACTTTTTTATCAGGCTCCGTACAACTTCCTATTGGTGTTGCATAATAATATTCATGCTTACTTGTCTATGGCAACAATTTGTCACATTTTAATACATTAAATTCATAGAGGAAATGCCCTATTTACACGAATATAGTACACTTCTAATTTTGAAGAGTCCTCCTGAGAATGTTTTTAAATTTTCAACTAATTCTTGCTATTTAATCAAAATTGCAAATTGTCTAATTGCTTAGAAAGTTGCCTTGTTGATGAGAGTGTTAAGACATTGCCTGAACTATCATTTTCTTGTTCCGTAAAATCACCATAATCATGGATGTTGTCACATCCCATCTTCACATTTACCAATCTTTTTTCTTTCTTTCTTTTTCTTTTTCTTTTTTTTTTGTTATTCGCATTAATTACTAGGTCATTAGCGACCACTATTGTATGGTAACTGTGAAGATGACACGATATGCTGATGATAGGGAGTGAAACGACGAACACAAATGCAACCATGCCCGAGGAGGGACTCGAACCCGCGATCCTCCGGTCAGAGATCGCTTCGGCCTTAGCGATCTCGGCCACCGGATTGGCTCTTTCCTTTCTTTCCTTGCTTTTCTTGCTTTCTTTTCTTTCTTTGGCCTCCTGTGCTGCATCAACTTCTGACCTTTTAAGACCCTCTTAGTTTTGGGTTTGAGTTTGCATAATTCCTAGTCTCCCATCTGACGCCACCAAATAACATTTTTTCTGTCGCCAGATTTTCTGTCTCACACTTGTTGTTTTACCTCGGTAATCAAGTACAATATTGGTTAAAAATCAGTATTATGGGCATTGGCAACCCTTCTCGTTCAAAATAGATTTTCTAAATACCATATTTTAACACACTTTTGACAATGAAACTGATATAAACAAGCTTGAATGTGCTAATTGCATATGGAACATACAAGAGAGAGAAGCAAAGAAGGACTTTTGTTTATTAACTAAGAACTAATAATGTTTTCCGTTTTCATCCCAACACCAGCTTAGAAGATTCAAGACACTTCTGTATTAGCAGGATTTTTAATCAACTTTTAATAAGGAATTTTAATCGTTCGTGTTTTCTTTGCAGAGAGAAAATGATCCCAATCAGGTGTGGTGTTCAGTGAAGTCTGAAAATACTGAAGAAGTGAGTACAATTATTGAATTGCAACATATTTAATATTGACATAATGGAACATCCATTTATTATCCAAATTAACTGATGGTGCTTCGACAGTACTTTCTTTCCCGTATTATTTGTAACAGTTATGTAACATCCTCCTGTTGTATTTTACCAATTCATCCATCATTAAAAAGAAAAACAATCATCAACAAAACATACCCAGAAGATTAACTTAGGGATTTTCATAATTTCAAAGGTTTGCAGGAAAGTTGGAATCTTAGTGCATGTTGGTTCTTTTTGAATAAAAAAGAATCATTCCAAGAACGTTTGCCCTGAGAATCATGGGAATCGAATTCCAACATTCAAATTAGGAAACCAATTAATACCACTAGGGTACCAGCGTGTCTGGAAATAAATTTCTCTTCTTCCACTGCATGGTTTGGGTCTAGTCTAGTCCGTTCCGGCTTTAGTCGCGTTGAGCTGTTCCACCTTCTTTTCGGCCTGCCAGGATCTCTACGTCCCTGACAGTGGTAATTGAGCAAAAACTGCATCATATATCTTTTCAATTATAAGGCGATGATTGACTTTGTAACTGGTGCGCGTGTGTGCGTGCGTGTGCGTGCGCGCCTTGTGTGTGACTGCGTGCGTTAGGCTTCTCCACTGAGCACAGGAGGGCCTTACGACCTTTCTCGAGAAGGGATCACTGTGATTGGGCCTCTACTGACTCGTACTAAGTGTGTGCGCACCGCGCGTCCGTGTCGCGTGAGCGCGTGCAGACACTACTCGCCTCGGTCCCCACCTGTTACACGGCGCCACGCACGATGATGAGCCAAAAGAGTGGATTCTACTCCTGGCTATATGCGCGCACGGCACACACACAAATCAGCCTTCGGTAGCTTGTCGATATAGCCAGAGGGCTACTAAAATAAAGGGCTGGAGGACCAGCTTGAAAGAGGAAAATGAAAGAATCGACCAAAATATAAATGATAGCAGCAATGGTTTAAATATTAATTTAATAAATGAAGATAAAAAGTGCGTGATAATGACTCTTGAAAACAAAATTAATTAAACTTACGATCTAAAAACAAAACAAAAAAGAAAAAAAAATACTATTTTCAAAGTGAGTGCTGGGCTCGAGCGGTGAATTACTAATATGAATTCTACCTCTTAAGACTAAAAATTAATAAAATACAATCAAGTAAAGGCTTATAAAATTAATTAAAATAAGAAAAAAGTCTCAAAGAAAAGGAAGTCCTAAATGAAAGCAAATGTGATGAATTGCAATGCCCACGCCAGATGCTCTTCTGAATGGCTGCCTTTCTTGACTCGGCACCCTCGGACCCAGAACCAGGTACCCGGTATACGGAGGCGCAGCACTCGTTCCGATTGGTGCCAGGGCTGGAGTCTTGCTGCGCAGAGGATGGGATTCCCGCGACACGTGAGAGCAGGCGCTCCGAGTGCCCGGATGCGATTGACCGGGCACGTGCGCGGCCGTGGTCTAGGTTGGTCGCGTCGCGAATGTGCCACTGTGGCACACGCCGATGGGCCGCCTGCAGCCCTAATTAGTTGCGCGCGGCGTGATGGTGACTTGCGGCATGGCGCGGCGCGAGTATCGACTGCTCATGGGCAGCGACCCTGAATGTATCTGTCATCTGAACTCTGACGGGGGCGCTTTGGTACACACAAATATGGAGAAACAGCCCCTCCCTGCCACGGGTGAGGCTTCCGCGAGGCGTGGCGGAGGCGGCCGGTGTAAAATGGAAGAGGGCCCTCTGGTGCCGTGGGAAAGGGCTCCCAAGAAACAAGCTTCTAGGTGGCGTGGTGCGCCCGCATCCTCGGCTGTGTGAGGCAGGTAAATGAGATAATAAATCCTGTACTTTCATTTCGCCGACAAATCTTCGTCGGCTGCAGGGAACAAGTGTTCTGAAGAGGCACGCCCCTCTGCGAGGGGGGAGGCGGCCGCACTCAGGGTGAAAGCCGGCCCGTGACGACAGGAAAGGGCCAAGGGGCGCAGCCTGTCGGCCGCGTCAAAGCGGCGCGCGGGCGGACATCTGTACAATCTGACTACAATAGTGCGCCTTCTCACTTAATTAACCTATCCAGCCCAAATTTCCATTTTCTTAAAATTTTAGTTGCAACAACTCAGGCTCAAGTGTGTTTTAATTTCAAAACAACTGTCAATAAGAAAGAGCATGCCCCACGACAGACAACTTAATTCAATTTTTTCAAATACAAAATGTTCACTGTGAATGTGAATTGTGTGCGATCCAAGTCCCCCAAAATTTGAAAAACGTGTTGTTTCCAAAATATGACTGCGCTGTAATGCAATTTTTAATTCTTGCTATAGGATCCCTTTGTATCATGCTGTAGAAGTTCTACTTTAAAAAATCAGGAAGACATGTTATGTTCATCAGGTGAGTGTATTTAATATGCATTCTTTTATTTCCAAATTTCAGTGGTATAAAATCATTATAGAGTTACAACTAACGTGTAGATTCCTTCTTTTGTATTAACTTATTTATTTCGTCCAAAACTTTTTATTACTGATTTCTTGTGTTGGTCCATGGAAAATTACATTCCCATTATCATTCTCAGTTCAACTTGGACTAACAGCACTCGCCATAACGGTCACGTCCGGGCCTGTGCAACACGATTGGCTCCGGGGCCTGAGGAACACGTCTTCATCCAGATTACCTCCTATTTGATCTCTTGCTTTGACAAATTAATTTGCTGTGGCAAAATAATTTTTGATGAGTACTTCATCACTGAAAGTTACTTCAGCGGGCCTTGATCACAGTCTCCTGATTTGCCTGACTCATCTGTTTTCTGTTTCCAGTTTTTGAACTCAATTCTTTTGAGTGTCACTTCTGCAAGAAGACCTTCACTCAAAGGGGGAAAACACTTACGCCCCTGCATAACGAAAATAATGATCAACATTTGCAGTGCACTGACTGTGAGATGCGATTCTACGGAAGGGCCGTCTTGCAACCAGATATGCGCAACCATAGTGAGGAGAAACCTTTTCAATTCACCACCTGTAAAAAGAGTTTTACTCTAAAGGGAAACTTTCGTAGCCACATGGATGTACACGATGGTGAGAAACATTTTCAATGCACTGTCTGTGAGAAGAGCTTTACTCAAAAGTATCTCTTGAATAAACACATGCGCATTCACTCTGATGATAAACCTTACGAGTGTTCCAACTGCCAGAAAAGATTCTGAGAAGAGATTCTCCTCAAACCAAAACTTATTACAACACATGGTCGTCCACGGTGAGCGTCGTTTTCGATGCACTGTCTGTGAGAAGAGATTCCATGTGAAAGAACACTTAAAAGAACACTTGCGCATCCACACTGGAGAGAAACCTTTTCAATGTACCGTGTGTGCGAAGAGCTTCATTCAAAAGGGAAACTTACTTCGGCACATGGACATCCACGCTGGTCAGAAACGTCTTCAATGTTCCATCTGTGAGAAGAAATACTCTTCAAAAGCATACTTTCGAGCGCACATGCGCCTTCATACTGGTGAGAAGCGTTATGAATGCCCAAGCTGTAAGAAGTGCTTTACTCAAATGGGGCACCTGATTGCTCACAAACGCATTCACTCTGGTGAGAAACCTTACGAGTGTTCCGTCTGTCTGAAGAGATATTCTGCGAAGGCAAACTTGCGTGCGCACTTGCGCTATCACACTGATGGGGGACGCTATGCATGCCCAACCTGCAAGAAGTGCTTCCCTCAAAAAGGGCAGCTGATTCTTCACAAGCGAATTCACTCTGGTGGTAAATCTTACAAGTGTTCCATCTGTGAGAAGAGATACTCTTCAAAGGCATATTTTCGAGCGCACATGCGCCTTCACAGTGGCGAGAAGCGTTTTGAATGCCCAAGCTGTAAGAAGTGCTTCACTCAAATGGGGCACTTGATTGCTCACAAACGCATTCACTCTGGTAATAAACATTACGAATGTTCCATCTGTTGGAAGAGATTCTATGTAAATAACGCATTACTACGGCACATGCAGATTCACACTAGTGGGGAACGAGTTTGAATGTGCTTAACTCAGTGTAACTGTGTAAGACGTGCTCAACTCAGAATGTAAACACGGAAGAACACATGCTTATCCACACTGAGGATAATCTTCTGGATGTTCCATATGTGAGAAGAGTTCTCCAAAAGAGAAACTTATTTCGACACATGGGCATCCACGTTTGAGAAACCTTTTCAATTCACCATTTTCTAGAAATGCTTAAATAGTAAGGGTCCTCAGCAGTTTCTGGAGAGCTAGTAAAATGTCTTCATGATGTTACATTGAATATATAGGCGGAAGTGATGTCACAGAAGTCATGGAGCGATGAAGTGAGTGGATCTTGACGCGCGGTCGAATGTCTCCTCGTAAGATCGTCACCTTAAAGAATCAACATGTCGGGAGTTTCAGCATTGCCAATCTCATGGAAATAAAACGGGAAGGTACCTTGAGAATATACACGGCTGGTATTTAAGTATATGTGGTGTCCGTCAAGTATTAAGATTTTCTGAAATCATTGCACTTGTTTTTGACGAATAAATCCCACAGGCAACAGTAATATAATTTAGGTATGTAAATATAAGTTTTACAATCTCACTAAAACTGAAGAGTATATGAAATAGATTATTTTACAGTAAAATAATACAAATGTATAATAAAATGATTTAAGGAATATATATATATATATATATATATATATATATATATAAATTATTAGACTGAAAAGTATTTTCATTTACAGGCAATTCAAACTGTAATGCAATATAATTATCCTTTACTAAATTAGAAGAATCTTTAAAGTAATTAGAGTGGTGGTAACCCGCCTCGTGATTTTGGGACTCGGGAATTTGGTTATCATCGGGCCTGTGAGCTCGTTTCCCTATTATTATTATTATTATTATTATTATTATTATTATTATTATTATTATTATTATTATTATTATTCTGTCGCCCGATTTTTCATATTCAATCATTCTGAAAAAGAAAACATCTTCGTAACTCTGTATTTTTCTATCCTTTTCTACCTGTCTGGATCTCTTTCTCTTTGTCTTTCTTTGTTTGCCCATATCTGTGTGTCTCTGCGTCTCTGTCTTTCTGTCTCTCCGTGTTTGTATCTCTCTGTTTTGTCTGTCCCCGTGTGTGAATATAACTTCAAATTAACATCTCCCCATAGTACGTCATACACAGTTTTTAACGGTTTTTTATATAAATAAATAAAAAGATGACAATAATAATACAATAACTGTTTTAATAACCATAACTTACTAATTAATAAAGTTTACTTATTTCATTGGTTAGATTACTTTTAAATTTATGAACACCTAGAGGAAAGGTTTCCAAGGCTGTCGCAGGCAACTTATTCCAGTCCGTTAATGTTCTATTTGTAAAGGAAAACTTTCCAACATCTGTTCTCTGTGGCCTGAACTGAAATTTGTGCTTGTGATACCGTCTACTAAAGTACGTGGGTCTACTGAGTCGGATGTAGATATCTTTCCAAGCAGGATAACCGGCATACGCTTTGTACAGGGCACAGAATTTTGCCTTAAACCCTCCTGATTTCTTGTTGCAATTTTCGCGCAATAATGCATGCAATATATACAATTTCAAAAAATAACGAAAACAAGATTTTCGCCAAAAACGGCTGCAGTTTTTCTTTTAACTTTTGGTAGGAATTGTTCTAAATAAATTCTATGAGATAACGTAAACATCAGTTTGTCATCAGTTTTTCAAAAAAAATTTAAAAAAAATGACGTGACTCACGTCGTTAATATTTACATTAGCACCAATTTGTTCACATTATTGTATTTAGGAATTCATAAGTTTTAAATAATATCTAATTAAGTTTCTCGAAAATAACCGTTTTCTGTGAAAATGAGCTCAAACTTGCGCATTTTTAGAAACGCCCAAACGCCATTTTCTCAAAAATGGCTTCAAACATTTTCTTCAAACTTTTCGAAAGGATAGTGGTAATTACACTCTTTAAGATGACGTTAATTCTTTTTGTTGTATTTTTTATTTGTTTTCAACAATCATACCTAATATTTTGAAAGATCTCTCACGACGTAATATGTACATTTCCAGCAATTTGTAAACACTATTGTATTTTTGAGATAAAGTGCTTCAAATAACTTATAAAATTGTTTATCGAAAAATAAAAAAAATCTCTGAAAAAGAGCTTCAAATTTTGAATATACGGTTACTCTTCAACGCCATTTTCTTAAAATGACTCCAACTTTTTCAAAGAAAATTGCCATTTATGACGGCGTTTTACTGTTATTTAATACTGTTAACGTAATATTTTGGTTCCATTATTAGGAAACCGGAAATTAAGAAAAAATCATAAAATGTACTATGGGCGGCGATAGATGGCAGCTGGCAAGAGTATATGGCAAGTTCATATACCTAGCCAAGACCAAAGAAAATAGAAAACTAGTACGGGAAAGTCTGTGCCATTCTCTAGCACCATTAGTGTTACTTTGAATAACAACCGTAGTTTAAATGTTTATTTTCAACATAACAATAAAAAAGACCCTGTCTCAAAAGAGACCTTGACTCATTTTTGTCAAATACCATATTCACACTGAATTTGAATGTCAATAACGTGCCATTTGGGTTCAAGAAATGAAATTTCAAAACTGTTTTCAATATATTGCTGCCGAGGGGTTTAATTTATACATGACGTTTGCCTTAGGATCCTCTTGCACCGTGCTGTGGAAGTTCTACTTCAAAGTCACCGGAAGATATGTGTTCCTCAGGTGAGTGGATTTTAAGTATTCCCAGTGGTTTAAAATCATTATAGATTTACAACGATTGTTTACATTCCATCCTTTGCCTTGATTTTTTTCAACTAGTGGTGCTGAAACAGCACATACTCTCGCCCGTACTTACGCCCAAAATAACTCGAAAATTACTCACATTTTCGAAAAACTGTACATGATCTTATTTCAAAATCTATAAGAAATAGATTATCTAGATTATAAGGGAACAATTATCTTCATAATTGTTGTTGTAGGAAGTCGCCGGAAAAAAATTGGATTTTTTCAATTTTCGAAATATTAGTTTTCAAAGACAAAAATGAGACCTACATCATTCCCATAAACGTCATTCACTCCATCATCCTAACATGGATCGCGCATCGTTGGTACATTTAAGTAGAACGTGAATACATTAAATTCAGTGGCAGAAAGGTGTTGTTTTAACGTTTGACTTAACTAATATATGTATTTTTCGAACTTCGTTTCTTTAAAAATTTTTAAAATGTTAAAGTGTAAAACAGAAATTGTCATATTACAACGTCACATAAGCATTAACAATATCGCGAGAAAGTATGTGCTGTAGTAGCACCACTAGTTCCTCTGGCTCTACAACCGTATTTGGGAAACGCGCACCATCCCTGCTCTATGGCAAGAAGGAAAAGATCGGTCATTGCCACCAAGCTATCGACGCATTTCTCTAACCAGCTGTTTATGTAAAGTGCTGGGACTCATTGTGAATCCGCGTTTGGTTTGGACTTCGGAGTGTAAAAATCTGTCCAAAGCTAGTTCAGTAGGCACCGGTCAACCTTGCACCACCTCATTACGTTGGCAACAGCAATCTCTACGTAGGTCGTCTTGAGGAAACATCTTGTTGCCTTATTTGATATAGAAAAAGGCGTACGACACCACTTGGAGGTGTATCATTCTGCGAAACCTGCACTCCTGGTGATTTAGGGGAAAGCTCCCTCTATTCCTCCAAAACTGCCTTTCGAACACACCCTTTTGTGCTCGCGTTGGTGACAGACTTTCTAGCAGTCACCCTCTAGAAAATGGTATCTCTAAAAAAAACGGTTTTAAGTCCCTGTTCCCAATCGCCATAGCATGAACATGTTAAAGCATCGCCTGTGAATGATGTAGCCATCTGCTGTTCAACCATCAACTCCATCAGTTGGTTTCAGAGGCAACTTCAACTTGTGCTCAATTATTTCCACGAATGGAGCACGCCTACAAAATTTACTTTTTTACTACTAAATCTACTGATTTGCACTTATGCAGAATATTCCACTTGCATTCCAATCCAATCCTTTACTTGTGAGGTAAAAAGTTTCCATTCGCTTAATTTTCCAGACTCCTATGACTAACGTGTCATCACTTATGTGACGTTCTCAAATCCGCCGATTACAAATGTGTCTCTCCCTCTGAACCCTTTAACTGCTACTCATTAGCCCATTGCGGTTGTAAAGAGGACACACCCGCTCAGTTTTAGATTACGGAAGTGACGAATATGGATCAGTAGCTCCCTCCACTCTCTAACTCAGCGTACACTATGGTTTCCGCCTCTCAACTGACGCTTGTCGTACTAGCCAAATCGAATGCCTTCTAGCTCAGGCTGGGAAATCATACTTAACAAGAAGACGGGATATTCTGAAAGGGTCCTACGGTGCTAAAGTGTAAGAACTCATTAACCATCCTTGTCGCCCTGTCCATTCATCCTGAAGATGAGACCTTATATATTCTTCATACATCGCTACCTTCCTCTCCAGGTATTCGAAATCTTTTGCGGGACTTCAATGCCAGTCTTCCCGCCACCGTGAAATCCCCATGTAACCCTATTCTCCCTCCGCCCCACTATTAACCCAGACTCTCCAATCTTTCCAAACAACCTAGAAGTTCTCTTGTTTACCCGATGCAGTTTCAGGAAATAAGGACACCCTATCCGCATTATAAATGCTTATACACAGATGGTTCATCGAATAATGACGCATAGCGTGTAGTTCTCATTGTATCAGGATCACAAATTCATATCGGCTTCTTACTCTCCGTGCAGTGTATTCACTGCTGAAATGTAATTCCCAAAGCTTTAAAATACATAAAGATGTTGCGGCGAGTAGTTTTCCGATCTGGTTGTCTCGCCACTCTTCTAGCTGTCTCCAATCATTCCGCAGACGTCCTTGCGAAGTAATCGTCTCAGACTACCTAATCATCTTCTGCCTCGCCACTATTCTCTGGTACTCAGTTGGGGTCCAGTTCCAGGCCATGTGAGAATGAGCTGGCTGTCCAAGCGGCGTAGTCGGCGACGCGGAAGACTCATTGACATTCCTTCTGAACCATTCTGGTGTATAGGCGTTTTTGAAACGTTCCGACTTCAGAACATGGCAGAGTGGCGCAATGCTACTTTTTAAGTGCGAATGATGAAGGGGTCTGACAATCTTTGGCATTCCTCATCCCAACCTTCTAGGTAGGAGGAAGTATTTCTAACCCGTTTCGTAACGGCAACTGTCACATTTCTCAGTTCGAGGCGAATCTCCTCCCAGCTGCAACTCATGTGGGGCAGTTCTTTTTGTGGAACATGTAATCCTGCATTGCATGAAATTTGTTGGCTGCCGACGAAGACATGACATGGGCAACTCTGTACGGTAGATGCTAGGCAGTACCGATTCCACACTCTCGAAGCGTTTTCTGTTCTTTTAAATATTTTTTTATAGAGAGAATGCGGATATATAATTTTATTTGAGAGGTAAGGACAATGGTGTTGTATACATGCTTCCTGGCCCTAGCTGCACTTTAACTAGCATCCCATCGGCAATTATAGTCATCGAAATCTTTTGATTTGATTTTTTGCTTTGGCAAATTAATTTTTCTAAGTGATAATGGAAGAAGAATTTTAGATATAACTGTTATGACAAACTGCTTTTTATACGCGTCAGGAAGATCTCATCAAAATAGTCTATAGTTCATTATTCTTCCCTCACATTTTACCAGTAATAGATACTCAAATTTTCATGTTAACATTTACAAGGCGTGAGTCTGACGACGGAAAGTAGTTTCTTCATCAGTCAGTTTTACCCATGTTCAGTTCTTCCGTGTAAAAACCGGTCTAGCTATTGATAATATAAAAAAAGCCTGCGTCATGTCTTCTGTTTTCAGATGGTGAACTGAATGCATTTGAATGTACCATTTGCAAGAAAACCTTCACTCAGAGGGGAAGAATACTTACGCACCTGCGTATCCACGCTGACGAGCAACATTTCCATTGCACTGACTGTGAGATGCGATTGTATGGAAAGGTCCTGCAATCACATAATCGCCTCAACTCTGCGGAGAAACCCCTTCATTGCTCCCTTTGTAGGAAATGTTTTACTCTAAAGGGAAGCTTGTATACGCACGTGCACGTCCACACTGGTAAGAATATGTTTCAGTGTTCCATTTGCGAGAAAAGGTATTCAACAAAGGAATCCTTGCGTGCTCATACACGACTTCACTCTGGTGAGAAATATGAATGCCATAACTGCAAAAAAAGCTTCACTCAAAAGTGTCGCTTGAATGCACACATGCGCATTCACTCTAATGATCGACCTTATGAGTGTTTCATCTGTATGAAGAGATATAGAGCAAAGGGAACCTTGCTACAACACATGGTCGTCCACGGTGAGCGTCGTTTCCAATGCACTTTCTGTGAGAAGAAGTTCCACGTAAATAAATACTTTCAAGAGCATTTGCGCGTGCACACTGGTGAGAAGCTCTTTCAATGCACCGTCTGCCAGAAGAGATACTCCACAACGAGAAGCCTCCGTACGCACATGAACGTCCATGCTGATACGCAACGTTTTCACTGCTCCATCTGCGAGAAGAGATTCTCATCGAAGGGTAACTTGCGTGCGCATATACCCTTTCACACCAGGGATAGATGTTATGAATGCGCAACCTGCAAGAAGTGTTTCACTAAAAAGGGATACATGGTTCAACACATGCGCATCCACTCTGGCGAAAAATCGTACGAGTGTTCCATTTGTGAAAAGAGATATTCAGCAAAGGCAAGCTTGCGTGCGCACACGCGCTTTCACACTGGTGAGATACGTTATGAATGCCCAACCTGCAAGAAGTCCTTCACTCAGAAGGGACACATGATTGAACACATGCGCATCCACTCGGGTGATAAATCTTATGAATGTACCATTTGTGAGAAGAGATATTCTTCACACCACAACTTGTGTGTGCACATGCGCATCCACAATGGGGACAAACCTTTTCAATGTACCGTGTGTCAGAAGAGCTTCACTCAAAAGGGTAACTTACTTACGCACATGGAAGTCCACTCTGGTAAGAAACGTTTTCAGTGTTCCATCTGTGAGAAAAAATACTCAGCAAAGAGATATTTGCATGAGCACATGCGCCTTCACTCGGGTGAGAGACGTTTTGAATGCCCAACTTGCAAGAAATGCTTCACTAAAAAGGGACACATGATTGAACACATGCGCATCCACTCTGGTGATAAACCTTATGAATGTACCATTTGTAGGAAGAGATATTTATCAAATCATAACTTGCTTGCGCACATGCGCATCCACACTGGAGACAGACCTTTTCAATGCACAGTATGTGATAAGAGCTTCATTCAGAAGGGAAACTTACTTACGCACATGGAAGTCCACGCAAAAAAGAAACGTTTTCAGTGTTCAATCTGTGAAAAGAGATACTCTTCAAAGGGATATTTCCATGAGCACATGCGCCTTCACACTGGCGAGAAACGTTATGAATGCGCAACCTGCAACGAGTGCTTCACTAATATTAGGCAATTGAATGAACACATGCTCATCCACACTAGTGATTAACGCCATATGTGGTGTGAATGTGAATTATAATAGAGAAATGTTTGTTGATATGCTTTATTCTCAATAGTTACATTGACGAAAACGTGCTTCTATCAACATTTACTTTCAATCAACACCCAACATTATGCACGTAACAGTCTGCCGCCAACATGCAGTGCTCATGTTCGTAAATTCCGTTTGACCCAGGCATATCTAAAGCGAGTCAATAATACTTTTAGTCTCATTGCTGGTATTGATTTTTACTTTACGTTTGTCGTAAATAAAATACTGTTTTGAAATTTCAAAATGGCAGTTTTTTAGAGCAGCAGTCTGTAAAAGCAATTGTTTTTTGGATAAAGAGAACAGTAAATTTTCTTTGCCAAAAGATCAGAAATTGCAGAAGTAATGGTTGAGATGTTTTCTCACAGATTTTTCAAAGTTAAACAATTCACTCAATGTGAAAAACATTTTCTTCCAAACACTAATAATAGCAGAGTATATTGCAGTTGAAGAATTGACATAACACGGGATGCTGTGGAGAAGATCAACTAAAAAATGCTGGCTTTGTTTCTCTAAGAAAACTTTCTACTGTGTGAGAAACGAAACAACCTATCAATGAGGCTAATGCACTTTACTGTTTCATTGCTGTTTTCAAATTCCTCAAAAACACTTTAAAACGTTATTTCATGAACAGTAGGACGTATTATTCTGTGAGCTTCTAATATTTCACTTCGTTGCCATTCAATGTGAGTACTACCAAATGTTTCTTAATATAATCCCAATGTTATTTTGTTTAGTGTGCTGTTTGATAAAAATGTTTACTACAGACTTCGTCGCGGACAAACATTTCTATCTTTAATTTTGTAGTTTTGAAATGTTACATTTTGACTTTTACGAAAAAACGGAGAGTTTATAGCTCCATATTTTGTTATTATATAAGCACCATATTTTACCGTCTCTTATTGCATGTAAGGAGAAAATTTGAAGAAAAAATTTTGAGGGTTTTTTTTTGAGAAAAAAAGTTGAGATTTATTAAATTGCCTATATTTTGCTCAAAGTTACACGAATATAATACGAGAAATTAAACCTAAACATAATCTGTCTTTAAGGAACAGATTTCAGTAAGGAAAGCTCTATCTTTATTATGGCTGTAGGAAAACTCCCCCAAAAACGTGAGGCCCACACAATTCTTTTGATGTGTCCTTTACACTATTCGACAAGAAAGTTTAATAATAAAATTTGATGCCACTTTTGAGAAAATTTGGAAAATGATGTTGCGATCTCACGTTAAGTACTTTCAAAAATGAAAATATCTGTTTGAAACGCAAAACCTTGATTTTATTCAAATCGATCGGCGAGTATTAATTGGAGAAATCGGCTGAACGGTGTAGGTGCTAGCGTTGACCATTGACGAACAGGCCGGTGTTTTGTCGTCAATCGATTTTTCAGTGTCAAGGACGCGCATAACATGGATTCTGGCTACACTACGTGTTAGAGGAAGTAATTTAGTATACATATCAACAGGATTTATCCACTTTTTCGTTTCTTCAGGGCCCAGCAAAAAGGGTTTTTCTGCCGAAAAGTCTCCGTTTTCCTGCGCACGATTACATATCTTTCTCTGCTCACGAAGTACATTCGTAAGGGCGAGACATTAAAATCATAACCATTATTAACAAAAGTTTGAAAATGTTCTAGGAGCCGTGTGTAAAGTCCAAAATGCATAGAACCAAGTGCCAGAACTCTCGCGTGTTAACCACCACCCTTAACATTACCACATCTTTCCATTTTGATATTAAGAGGCAAAGTTATTAACAAAACGTGTTTGTGTGTTAAAATGCATAAAGGTAACTACCACTGTACTTACGGAATGTCAAATAAAAACAAAGTAATTCATGTCTGAAACCAGTGGTTGTTCGTGCTTAGGTTGCATGGTTGCACAACCCCCAGATAATCGAAAAATATTTTGAGTTAGGAAAATAGATTCTCTTTTTAATGTCACTCAATATTCAAGATAGTGCAGCAATGTCGATTTATGTGAAATCGTTTTGAAACCAAAGAGCGCCCAACTGGCGGTCTCTGCGGTGTCTGGTGCCTTCCTAAGTATTGCATCCCGGTCTTGACTCTTGCCTTATTTCTGCGATTACTGCATTTACTATTTGGCCCAACGCATTAACGCCTGTCAACATAGTCTTCGGTGCGGCATCTCGGGGTGGGTGGGGGCTTGATCGTCGAGCGCTGCACGGTGCCCCGAGGGGAAATCCAATTTCCTGTCTTCGTCTAACACTAGGTAAATCTTAAATTTATGAATTTCGCGTGTTATTGAAAGTATCCAAGTTCAGTCAGTTATTCGTGGTATTGAATGCATTATTTATGATTTTTGGAGAATTCGTTTTCTTTTTTTGTTAGGTTTTCTATTTAAAATGTACATTTTTAATTATGAGTCCAGTGTGTAAAGTTGGCCGTTCTGGAAGGAAGTCTCTTTCTGTCTCTGTCGGTGGGGGTGTCTGTTCGACTGCAATTACAGCTCAGCTACAGTCTGCGAGCGATGATGTGTGTGGAATATCTTTATTACAAGATATAGCAGGGTAATGAAGTTTTCGAAATAAAGTAATAACGGACCCAAGCAATAGTGCTTGTTGTAAAGTACTGGGGTGCGATCGCGGTATTTCGTATATTTGTTGTTTTTTATAAATTCTATTACCGTCAATTGCCTCAATGCAGAACTAGTACAAAATCTTGAGTGCCCAGTGGAACTCAAAACCAAAGCCCAGTTCGTGGAAGGTGTGACCTGACACGAACATTTCGCAAAGTTGTATAAATATATTTTCAATGAAAGGTACATGTATTGCTTAAATTTTATATATCTGAATCAATGTTCTGAATTTTGGAAATAAATTTCCGTCATTGGATTGAAGTGCAACCTCCAATCTATTGCGGCACCAGCCGCCAATGTTTGAAACATTTTCAGTAAAGGTTTATTCAGTATAATAGACATGTGCTTGGCACATTTTTTAAAAGTTTGCTGCCTCAGTAGTGACGCAACGCAACTTCAAACCCCCTAGAAGGGCGTTGAGCAGTTGCTTTAAAGGAGTAATTCTCAGTTAACGTGTATTGGAGTAATGCTCCGTTAATATTATATTCGTCTACTGTCCAGTCTCGTCTCAGTCAATTGTCAAGAGGACCGTCAGGTAGCATCTCTGCGTACGCGCCTCTCTCTCCCTTACGCGCTCATGCGTAACTACTCAGCGGCCCGAATTGGGAAGGAATTAGGAAAGTGATATGGGATTAGGACACTTCACTGGGTTTGCATTAGCCCTTCCGAAGAAGCCGAACTCATTTTGTTGGAACAAATTTCACATGGAGATTGTCCGGGAATCGAACCCAAACCTTGGCGAAATGCGAGCGCCATCGCTCTGAGCTACGAGCAAACCAATTCACAACACTTTCTTACAAACAGCCTTAGAAGTATTTGTACTATCTTCTCTTGGCAGTTTTTAGCTTTCGTTACAAAAATATTAAGCTACGTAACTTTTTCCATGAGAAAATACAGGATCAGGTAAGTACATCTTACTCTTTGAAGTATTATATAACGTTATTACTAATCAGAGAGGTAATATGCAATTCAATCGCATAGAATATCAAGGAATTACTTTAATTTCACATAGAGAAACATTCCACACGCCTTTGAACAGGTGGGGTGGTATCGAGAAACATCGTAACGTATAATAGATTGTCCAAGAAGATCTTATCCAGTAGTTTACGGCGTGAACTTTTTTTATGTCATTGGCCTCAATATTCCCGATTTTATGGCATTCGAAATATTTTGTTTACGTCAAAAACAGTTAAGAACTGTGTGACGTAGGGGGAGAAGTTAATTTGAAGTTACATTTATGTCCAAAAGCAAAAAAAATACTTGTTACAGGTTCTTTACAATTATACAATCCAAATGGTGTACGTACACCATTCTCTCGTCAGAATGATGTAGAAAAGAAACAAATTTTGGACAACTTTGGACCTACTGCTTTGTTGAGTGCGAGAAAAATACAAGAAAATTGAATTTTTCGTGGTATTATTCACACAAACAGCTAAAAGGTAGTGAAGTTAAAGATAAGCTTTATTGTTGGCCATGTCTATGAGTCTTTTATTAAGGACGCAACACGTTTTTAGAATCTGAATATCTTGAAATAACGTCTGTGCGTGCTTCTTTGAAATAATGCTTTGGTTTGTAATGATTTCAGCGGTACATTTGTTTTGAATAAATTCAATAAATTGCAAAAGAATTAGAAGAGGAACCTCATGCCTCCTCGGAATCCACCGCTCTTCAGTAATCTGTTTTGCCTACTAAGAACATTTTGTTCACGAGCCCCAATGATCTGTTCTCAAAATGTTTAACAATTGCCGTTCTAAGTGCAGCCCATTTTGAATTTAGTCAGCAAGAAACGCCTCAAACTGTCAAATCAAGTTTTTCCGAAGAATCTTCAAACCTCCTTAAAACCAAACATAACTAGAAACTCTCAAATTCCAAAGAATTTACATACTCCCTTCCCCCTAATTTTAATCCAACATTCATCACATTAAACTGAAATTTATTATACAGTACTTGCCGAGTAAGAATATTCAAAGAAAATTTAGGATGTTTCCAATACAATAATGTATTTATATTTCTCATTTCTGTAAGACCTTTTGGCCGATCGCATACAAATAAATTAAAAAGATCCTTATCAAATGTTATCAGTTTTCGAACCGGACGTAACCTCGGATACTCGCAAATATATACAAAAGATTTGATAAGATGTAAATGTTCCTATTTTTGTGCAAAATATGCAAAAACATTGATCAAATGATGATCAAAAATAAAATACTTCCATGCATTGAACATTTCGTAACATCATTTTTATAAGGGAGATATTTAAGGAAGGGTCTTGCCGCGGTTATAGCCCACTCTGAGGGAGTGGAGTGGGCTATAACCCCACCCATGGTGCAACTCCACTCCCTGAGAGTGGGCTATACCATGGTGCAAATAGCACAGGGGCTATGCCCCAACCCTCTGGATTTGGTAGAAATTATCTAAATTTCTCGTAAATATAGACGGCCGAGATCTTTTCGTGAATTAAAACCAGAATGTTTTAAGCATTTTTTCATCCGATTTGTCTAATTTTACTCGGATATCAAACGAATTAGTTTTAATCGAAGTATTTCCAGCATGGTAATTGGTCTCATTCATGTTTCACTCTAATTTAAACAAAGTGGCACTTTGAAGTCTCGAGCTGAACGGGGATCATCCAATCGAAAGCTTCATGTCCACTTAAATGTCTGATATTGGAGTTTCAAATTGGATGACAACGTCTGAATTGGATGTCCCCTCTCCTTCCAACACGTGGTCGTAGTGTCACTCTGATTGAATGTTAGGTTTCCATGGATACCGCTTGTGAAATTGGGCACTGTTGGGCATGTTGACCCGTAGGGACGGTTGTCTCAATGATTTTAGTAATAAAATGGAATGTGTTGAAGTTTTAGCGGAAAATATAATTAAAATAGAGCAGGTAATTTTTTTTACTTACTGTTACAACCTGTGTTTTCTTAATTTAAGTAAATGACAAAATATTATTATGAAGCACTAAATTTAAATAGAAGCTGAAGTAGCTGAATGTTCATTTTGAGTAGTGAGGTATTACAAGAGTAACTAGAGAATCGATTAAACTGAAAGTTATTTGCAAAGGGTATTCATTATATTGTATAAGAATTGGAGGATTGAATAATTTGTTTTATTACTTCATTTGCAGGTTAAAGAAGAACCAGTTGACATTGAAAAACACAATTCTGTAGTGAGTTAATTTCTTGTGTTCTTAAACATAGCTGGATTATAATTTGTATACCTTCTAATTAATCTCAAAAAGCATAGGTATGTAATAGATGATGAGGGCAAAAAGAAAGTATTATTCAAGAATATCCAAATTAAGCATTTGGATATTTAAGGGTGAAATGACAGAGCCATCCCCACTGAACAACTATTACATGACTTGAATTTTGAGGACCTAGATTATTTATTTATAAGTAGCCTAAGGCTAATGACTAGGGAGCGGATTTTGATGACCAAAAATATTTCCAGAAATGATCAATACAATACTCTTAAAATATTTTTAAAATGCCCTAAAAGCAAACGATAATTATGATAAAAATGTTATCAAAATCAGCTTGGATGAACAACTCAAGCTGTTGGATATGTTACCGATGTAATCAAGGCTTCTTCCATTTGTTCATGTGAGCTCACTCGCAAACTTTAGTTTGGACTGTTCGTTAACGGGAAAATTATGTCTTTAGTTACCCCGAAATCAGCCAAACATAGTGGTTAGGCATCACAGGAACCTTAGATTACATACAATTTCTGAGCAAAGAAATTGAATGGGCTACTCAAGAATTCTGTGGAGAACATTTGTTGCATGTCATAAATATTATTTTAAGCAAGTACCATTAAAACGATATTAAAATTGATGAAACCAACAAAAAATGCATTAAAAATTATGTAAAAAGTAAAATTGGGACTTATTAGTTAAAAATTCATTTAATTAAAAGTTCAGTCATTATTCCCTTATAATTCGAATGTAACTTAATATAAACTCACCTTTTCATAAATGCTCTAACTGACCCTATTTTTATTTCCTCTGGAATTTTATTATATAAAACAATTCAATTATTAAATAATAATTTTAATGACTTATTGTTACTTATATTTTCTTGGTGAAATTATTTTGTTGCATTATGTCATGTATGAGCTTTCTGAATTTGCCTGTTTATAAAAAAGCAAATTTTAGATTTAATATGATTTAAAGTAATCTTTGTGATTCAGTTGCAGGGTGTCTAGCAATCAGAAAACAGGAATTAGCTGGGAGGGATTTTATTTTTTAAATCTCCAGGGATGTTTTCCTAAACCATGAATTTTAATTTTTACATTTTCAAAAAAGTCTAAAAAAAAAAAAATGTGAATGAACTTTGAATATTTTACCATGAAATTATAAAAATTAAAAAAATATAATGTCAACATGTTTTTGCATAGATCATATCTTTAACATCAGATCTGCAAGGATCATAGACTGACCTCGCTTGTGGTTATAATTCATATTTATCATATGAATGTTATTTATATTATATTTAATTTATATCAAATATAATAATTTTTAAAACAATTGAGCGTTACTGTGATAATTTTATCACAATTAATGTAAAATAAGTGGCTGTAGGGAATATAAAAATATTATATATTCAAAACAAGACTTTATTTGAATTATTAATAAACAATACCATCACACTGATTAATGTTCAATGTTATTTCGACATTATTTAATTCTTTTTATAAATTTTAAATCCTAGAAATCCTACCTTTTCATTAACCAGGAAATGTTCGGGGAAAAACTGGAATAAACAGCCAGTTTTGGTTAAGAATTTTGCTAGACATCCTAAGTTGAGATCTCAAGTGGGTGATTCATCATTAGATTAGTAAGGTGTTCCAGAATTCATACATCGATGTCAGGTCACATGTGTGTTTTAATTACTCTTCCCAAGGTGAAATGCTTTTAGCAATCAGTGATTGTATAATAGATAGAGCTTTACTTTGCTTTTCTGTAACCGGCTAAATAAAACATGTAGTTCTGTTGCTTAATAACATTGATTCTTTATTTACTATTATCTGGTTTGTCTCATTTTGAGTATATAAAATTCATACTTCACTTACATATCATTTTTCAGTTCACCATGTTTTCTTTTTGTATGTACAGGCCCTACATACATAAAATATGAGTAAACCAATTCAACAGCAATAAAGAATTAGGTTTGTATTGCCAACAAATCATCTGAAGAACTATTTCACCTCTAAATGAAGAAGTCTTGCTCTTATTTAGAGAACTCTTTGACTCTATATTATACACAATATACACATCTCATTTCATTATATATTTGCCTATCAGTCAAGAGAGAAAATGTTCTTCATGTTTACTTTGGCAGTTAAGTAATATGTTAGTTAAAAATCAGTATCATAGGGATAAAAACAAGTTCTAAACAACTATTTATAGCCCAATTTTCAAAACCAAACCAATAAAAATATTTGCTCAAATGTGCTAATTGAATGTTGGCACATGAGAAAGAGATACACAGTAGAAGTGGTAGCATTTTATATGCAGATTATAATCTTGGTTCCATTTGTCACTACATCATCAATTTGGAAGTTTCAAAATAGTTCTCTATTAGCAACAAGATTTTTAATCAGCATTGTGTTTTTGTTCTAGGAAGATGATCACAGTCATGAATGGTGTTCAGTAAAGGCAGAAAATATTGTAGAAGTGAGTATGATTATTCCATTTTAACATTTTTGATAGTAATGTATTGGAATATTCATTTGATTAACCAGATGAACTGGTGGTACACCAAGAAAAAATTCTTTCTCATAATATTTGTCATGCATTGTAAGTTATTGTGATATTGCAAACCAGTATCCTCATCATATTTTAAAAGAAATGGATACAAAATGATTTGAAAGTAATATTTGGGTGTAGATTGCGTTTGAAGTTTTAAAATCAAAGTCAGTAAAGACTGTATGTGGCATATGGGAGAAAAGAGTAATTTGTGCATGTTTTCTTGAGATGCAGAATCCCTGTCCCACCCATTCACTATACAACATTGAATGTTGATTAAAAATACCATCAATCAAGTAATATAAAATTTATTTGTACCAGAAACAATTGACAAATTATATTTTATTTTGTCATGTAGCTAACAAAATAGCAACTCACACCCCAGTCTACTCATACCATAACTAGGAAATGGCTGCTCAAGAAAATGTGGCTGGATTGTATATCTAGATGCCAAACAAGGGGCTATCTCAGAATTTGCCCAATGAATTAAAATCTTAACTAACCACTTGATTGCTTGGTTATTCCCACTCCATATAACCACTCTATTCCCACCTCTCTTATTTCCTCATGGAGGGGGGGGGGGTTAAATATGTTCCCACAGTATATAAAGGTAGTTTTGTCAAAAGCTACTGATTTGTAAATAAATTGACAAGACAAAGGGTGATTCAAAGCTTAATGAAGGGAGGCTTGCAGGAATGATAATGGCATTTGTGAGCTTGATTTGACAAGGTTCTAACCGACAAAAAAAAAAAAAAAGATTATATGCTGGTAGTGTTCCTGTCAATCAGTTCTTTGCAGGAAACCTGTCATTTCTGCTATATGTTGACAAAAAAGCAGTGTGACATAGACATAGAGTCTGCAATGCAAGTGAATTTTTTGGTGTGTGTGGGGGGAACAAAAGTTGTAACTGCTAATCATGGTTTACTCATGTTTCTCGTGTTATTTGTTGGTGATATCACAATAACACCATCTTAATTGCTTAATTATTGTTATAACATGCATTGAAATGAGTTTGTGATCAGTTTGATAGGGTATCAAAGTTGTACTATGCTATTTATTAGATGCGAATGATCATTTATTTGTAATTGGTGTTTAGTAATATGAGAATAGTCTATCCACAGAGTCGAGATCGCTAATGCAGTAGTGTCGTGTCTTGGATCGAAGGATCATGGGTTCGAATCCCGCCTCAGCCATGTATGTATTTGTGATCATCTCTTCACCCTTCATCATCATCATCATCATCATCATCATCATCATCATCATCATCATCATCATCCTATCACTTCATTAAAGAAGTATTAATAATTCCCTGCTCGAGCAGGAGGCCCTTGCCCTTAATGGGGTGTGCAGTTTGCTAAAAAAATTAAAAAAGGGAATACGAAGGAGTATTATTAAAGTTTTAGGTATATGAAGTATTAGATTTATTAGCGATAGAAGATTGCCAGAATCTGATATTTGGCGGAGATGAAGGTTGCGATAATAAGAAAAATTTCTTAATGGAAGAGGAGAGGTATTATTTTATAATGAAGTTTTATATTGAGTGATGAAAATGAAGGTTCGAAGTCTATAGTAAATCTTTATAGTATTTACAACCTTTATAATTAGCCTTAAGGTTTTGGTTACAATTTACAGAAGTTTGAGTAGAATTTTTGGATGTTTTAGACACCGATGACATTCTGTACAACAAAGGACAATTTGTCTGGGAATGATTAAATTGCTGGCATCTTTTACATTGAATAGGTAGTTATATAGTATATTTTGCATGAATTTTAAAAACATTATAAAACAATTTTTCCAGTTTGAAAATATTAGAAGTATCTTGATTTTTAATGAGTGATGGAACGTATATCAATTAGTATACAATTTTTATTAAAACGATGGTAAAACTAGTGGTGCTAAAAAAGCACCTACTTTCTCGCCCGTACTTTCATGCAAAATTACGTGAAAAGTACTCTTTTGCTATTTTCAAAAAAATGGGGTTTTAACGAATATGGGACTTGCATTATTCTTTTAAATGTCCTTCACATTATCCAACAACAAAATTTAATAAAAACGATTGAGCCATTTTTTTTTAATTTGGAAAATTCCCAGGATCTTCATGGAAAGTACTACCAAAATTAAAATATTGTTTTCAAATTCAAGGGGCCGTACCATTAACCAAATTGGCTGAGGAATATCAATTTTGGGGAAAATCGGCTGTTAGCCGTTAGCGTTGTTCACAGACGGACAGACGTTTTTGCCGTCATTCGATTTTTCGGTATGAAGGACCCACAAAACATGGATTCTGACTACACCACGTGTTAGGTTTATCTTAGCACCTGGTGTATCCACTTTTGCGTTACTAGGGCCCTGTAATAAGAGTTTTCAACCGAAAAGTTAATGCAATTTATTAAAATGTCAAAAACGGTTCCAATTTTTTTTCTGTAAATTTTCTTCTGATAGAGTAAAGACTTCGGGGGCGCAGTTTTCACTATTGTTGAACTTCCTGAATTTTCAAATTTGCGAAAGTTAGAAATAATGTGATAAAGAATGTTGTGTTTTATCGCTAAATTACAGTAATCAGTGACGCACAGTTTGTCTTTCCTTATCAAATCATGGTGTTCCTATTGTATGGATTCCTAATGGATATACTAGTTATCCGTCATCGTTCCGTTTTTTCATCTCTGGGTTTGTTCGTATCTTCTGTAGACGTTCTGTGACCCAGGGATGTGTTGCTACGGTGACGAGTGGTATGAATAGTTTGTGTCTGGTACATTTTGCCTCCAGTTGTTTCATCGGCTTCGTGAGATCTTCTGTAGATCGTTCACATTATAAAGGGAGGCTAAGTCAATTTTGAGGAGACCTATTTTTGGTTTGGTCTTGGAGTAGGAACGTTTGTTTGGGATTGGCCACCGTGGATTGACCTAGGGTTATTTAGGCTGTGGGAACAGCGGAGCAATGTAGAATTGGTTCACAGTCGTTTGTGGCAAGTGGAATGGGGGAAGGATTGATATTTGAGTCTTACGAGATTTTTTGCAGAGCTTAGTTGCTTTGTCCTGAGACTATTATAAGGATGCGTGACTTGCCAGTGGAGAGAAAGTGAGTTCGGCGGCCGTATAGGGTGTTTTCTAGTACCTCCAGGCGTTTCCTGGGAAAGAAGCCTTGTCGATATTGACCGTTGCGCCCTTCTAGTGTCGCTGGGGCAGCAAGGTGACACTGCAGTCAATTTTATCAGTGATAGGGCGATGCCTTTTTGAATGAAGGTTGCCGCTACGACGCTGAATGTCTGCGAACAAACAGAAGAGACAACGAACATAGACGGTACTCAATTGCGCTCTCCTTCTCGAAGCCATTGTTCTTTTTTCTTCTGGGCTAACCCGGCGCTTTCGTGAGAACGAAGGCGCCGGCTAACCTCAAACGGATTACTAGTGAAATTTTATTTTCTTGTAAATTATTTTTTAATTGTTGATTTGTTCGTTCTTTTGTTTCACTTCACTTAGGAGTTGGAACCTCCACTTGGTGTGAATGTTATGCATGTGACGGAATGTCATGGAGCTTGTGATAAGGAAGAGAGGGTTAGAATGAAATTTTGATTTTTTATTTATTTAGTTAAAGAACAGTAATAAAAGTGTCTGTGCATGTTTTCTTGAGCTCCAGAAATACTTCCCAATATTTCAACAATAAATAGTTGAAAGAGGAATAAACGTGTAAAAAATAAACAACAATAATAAAAATCGTGAGATTAGTAACATTTAAAAAAACTAAATATTTTCGTTCCCAGGTTATAGAAAACCCTTTTGCATCCATAAACGAACTGCAGATTTTTTCCCACTAAGAAAATAGTAACTCACCCCTGCTCGTCTCCTACCACCACATGCAAAAGGTGAGCTCAACAAGAGTGCACAGAGTGAAGCTACATTTACGTCCAGAAGGAAAACAAGGGCATTGCACAATGAATCAGGGAAACTGTTCAAAAATCTGATCGAGATAGGGGTAATTGATCCGGATGCTGAAGTACTTTTCTTAATACTGGCACATTAATTTTTTTTAATTATACGATACAAATGTACCGGGTGGGCCAGAAGTATCTAAATATAATTTCTACTTTATTATGATTTTAACCTCGCATGAGTTTTAATTTCCCGTTAGTGACATTCTTACATTACGATAATTAGTTACTCAAAGACATACTAGAGTGCATTGCTAAACAAATATTTGCAGTCAGATGTTTAGTTACTGATTTGCTTACATAGGTTCCTTCTCCATGTAGTTGATTTGATGTCGAAAGAACTTTTTGTATTCAAAGTATGTACAAAGGTGAGTGCGCCTTAATAACTTCAGTACTTTTTCACCTGTACGGAAGGTAGTATTCAATTTAGGGAAACATTTTGAAGCAAATGGAGCAGTCATTGGCTGCCATAGGTTGGGTACACCATCACTAAGTGAGGAGACGAAATTTAAAGCTATTGAACAGATTTCCAAAAAAGCTTACTCACACACTTCAGAGAGGTGTCGATGCAGAGGGAAAACAATTTGAAACAATGTACCATAAATGATGAGATATAACTCACATTAGTGGGCAGAGACTTTTGGCCCATCTGTACAAGTGTTTTGTTAAAATGAACATTTTTCTTTTCAATGATCTGTATAGGGTCTAATTATATAGAAATGGTTATGCAGTAGAAAATATTTTAATTTTAACTTAAATTTGTGTACCGACTTTCATTGTTTTATGTCAGCTGGCAATGTGTTGTAAAGTAACGTACATGTATGCGAATTTCTTGTAGTGAGCTGTTGATACTGACACATGAACGTGGTTTCTACGACGTGTGTTGTAATTATAAATATGAGTATTGCATGAAAATGTGTTCCCACCGTTGAGTAAGATAGTTTTGAAAAAAATGCAGATTCGTTAATATTTAGGCAAGGTAATAGTAGAATTCTAAGATCAATGAAGAAAGGCTTGTAGGGATCGGGTTGATAACATTTTTTTTTCATTTTTCGCATAATTTTCTTTGTCAATCTGAAGGTCTGGGTATAGGTAGGATGAGCTTCTCCAGAATATTATGCCATATCTAAGGCGGGAATACACATTTGCAAAATACACACACCGAACTGCATTAAGGCTGACAATTTGGAAGAATTCTGAATGCGTAATGAACTCAATTGAGGGTACTTTACTTGAAGCTTTAAGGACATTTTAAAATCTTTCTAAAAAATGACTCTAATTTTTTGATCGAACTTTGTCGTGGAATAGCGTTAAGGACGCCTAGAAAAGTGGCGCAATTTTCGTAGAAATATCTGAATTTTCGGAAATTTCAAAAGTATACAATTTTTTCGGCGTCTCTCTATAACTACAGTATTAAAGGCAGATTTTTCCTCTAAATAAAATGTATTCTTCAATATTATATCTTTAAATGAAGACATACATTTTTTGTGAGTATAAAGTTTTTACGTAATCTTGAGTAAACTATCGGCAATTTAAAAATAATTGAAAAATATTCGGAGGAAATAAATGACCTTTCTCTGGGTGTAAATTATGCTCCCAAACAAGACATTTCAGTTGAAGTATTGACAAATTTAGCTGATAGCACTGAAGTGGCTCTCAGTTTTGTAGATAAATATAAACTCTAGTAGAATGCACAAAAAATGTCTGATGAATTAACTACTGCATCTGAAAATAGTATTTTCTATTCTATTCTTAACTTTAAGTCAAAGATAACATAATGTTATACAAAGCTAATAAAGGAAATTGTGGTATTATGCATCAAATGGAATATTTTAATAACGTAGAGTCATTACTAGAAGAAAACCATGTCTTACGTGTGAATAGGGATCCCACCCTATCATAACAATTTCGTAAAGAATGCTATTATGTCCAACTATTTAATTAATAGATAAAAAATTGATCCTTAATAATTATAAATCCTCAGAGCCCTAGGTTATATGGTTTATTCAAGTTACACAAAGAAAATCATCCCATTAAGCCTGTCGTTAGTTTCAATCGCTCTTGTATTTTCCTACTTTGCAAATTGTTGTTTTTAAGAATATGACTAGCTTCAACCCAAAATATAGATTCTTTAATTTTTATGAGTTAATTGATAAAATCAAAAACATCCATGTACCTTCCAATGCTAAACTGGTATCATTTGATGTCACCAACATGTATGTGAACGTTCCCCCTTGTGAGGTTAAAGGCATTTATACTTGACATATTACGATTTCTAAAACCCAATGTCATCATTGGAACTTTGTGCGCGCGCCGCCGCGTTCCTTTGCACTGCTCGGTTCGGAGCAGGCAATCAGATTTTTGGGACGTCACAGAGCCTCTGCCATGCCGTTTGCCGATAGCTGAAAACGCCAAGGGTAGGATGGATTGCAACATACAGTGCCCAGGCGCACTTCCTAAGTTGAGGGACTCGCTGGGCCGGGAGCAGCGGTCGACCAGGAAGCGGCCGAGGGAACCGTTTCCAACTGCCTTAAGTTTGAATCTATAAGTGACGACCATCACATGGACCATTAGTTATAGCTAGATTTAAGATTAAAGGATATGGAACAACGTTATTGCCGGAGTTGGATTTATTGATCACATTGAGTCTAACAAATACTACTGGCCAAGTCTACTCTTCGGCGGAAGGGGTGAAAGACTAAGGAGGCAACCGCATACAGATCTATATTTTTATCATTTGTACGGAGTACTCCGCGTACATTTATTTAAGTCTGAAAAAACCCTGTTTTTTACACTAGTGACGATTTTTAACATTCAAAATTTTTATTCTTGGGGGCAGATTTGCTTATCTTATTCAGTTACTTCCTTTGTACAAGTATTTCATGTATGTAATTTTACTGCCACTTGAATATTCGAGCAATACGGAATCTAATATATAAAAATCAATATCTATCTATCTATCTATCTATCTATCTATCTATCTATCTATCTATCTATCTATCTATCTATCTCTCTCTCTTTCTCTCTCTCTCTCTCTCTCTCTCTCTCTCTCTCTCTCTCTATATATATATATATATATATATATATATATATATATATTTGTTGGTTCGTCTTTTAATGCGCTACCGCACCGTCAATCTGATTGCGATAAAACTCTGTCAACTTATTGCTTGCACTTGTGGGAAGATCATGGGCATAGTACAATTATTGTAACTTCACTAGATGGCGCTAAAGTTAATTGCAATTCCCAATCCACCTGAGCTTCATTGTTGCAGAGCATTGCCGTATGACGTGGGGCGAGGTCGAGGAGGAAAGGAGGATCGAGCGCCATAAGTTGATGAGAGGAGAGGGAACAAGAGGGAGGGGGAATAAAGATTGGGAAAAGGAGAGAGATGGAGTAGGAATGAGAGGGGAAAAGCGGGAAAATAGTGAGAGATGGAAAAGGCAGACAGTGGGGAAAAAAGAGAGACTGAGGGGGGACAAGAGAGACTGAGGGAAAAGAGAGACAGAAGGGGGGGAAGAGAAGCCGAGAGTGAGGGGAAGATAGAGTGGGGGAAAGGGAGAGGGAGAAGAATATTTCCACAATAATTACTCGGTATTTCGCCCTGAGGAAGGTCGCAGAATGGCGACCAAAACGTCGGCATCTTTGCCATGGACGCGGCGTCGCCCGGACAGCCAAGTAAATACTGACTTCAGCCGCGGAAGCCTACGCTCTCGTTGTTTAAGGTGTTTTTAGGCAGTTGAAGGCTACTTTAGTTAGAATGTGTATAGTATTACTTATTTCTGTGTTAATTTCTTACCTTAGAGCTTATGAGTTACATTTACAAATTAATCTTTTAGAAATTATTTAAAAGCTGGCTCCCAATTTACAGTGTTGAATGCTACGTTATTTAGAATTTGTATATTATTTAATATTTCATTTTATTATTTATTATATATTTGTTATTTCATTTTAAATTGCATCCTTTGCGTTAACGAATTCGATAATGATTCGATAACGAATTGTGTTAACGAACGAGCGGTCGTGTTGGTTGTTACTCATTGTTGTAACGCTACCCAGATAACACGATAATGACGGCTGCTTTTGTTTGCGGAAATAAAAACGAATACTTTTCTATATTTGTTGAATATTACAATATCATAGTGTTTAATAATTACTATTATATATTTTTCAATCTATTTGTTTTCCTCGCTATAAGTATTGTGCTATTTATTAACTTCTTTGCATTCTGCTTATTTTTCGCCCCAAATGCTCTACGAATTCAAATGAGTTTTACAAAAACCAATTCGGAGAGAAATTGTGGTATAAATAGTATTGCATAACAATTACTAGTGGCGAGAAAGTACGTGCTGTTTTATCACCACAAGTTATAATTAGTTACCTGAAACAGTTTACTGATTTCGTATTGAGAAGTACAACTGATCGTCTTGAAACATAAGATACTGGAAACGATAACATTTTTATCATCATTTGGTTGATGCAAGAAACCCCCACGCCGGTGCTCGGAATGCTTCAGTCTCTCGTGCGGTGCGATTCATTCGCCCGGCGTAAAACTAATTTGCGGCTTCTCCACAGAGCACAGTAGGGCCTTCGTCCTTTCTCGCCGTTATCTGTAGAAAAGCTCATCGTGATTGGACTTGTGCAGTCTCGTAAGAAGTGCTTGTCTCTAAAACTGCCGAAGCATTGGACTGCACCATTCGACAAATACCCTACATCACCCGGAATTTCGATTTTTGTTAAATGTTAGTTTTAGTAACAACCTTAGTGGAAATATGTTTGTTTTCAATATGGCAATTGATAAGAAAGAGCATGTCTCAAGAGGGAACTCGATTCAACTTTTTCAAATACCTTATTTACACGAATTGTGAATGTCAACCATGTAAGATTCAGGCACCCAAAAAATTCGAAAAATATTTAGTTTTCAAAATAATACTGCAGTTTGATGCAAATTATACTTTGTATTTTGCTGTAGGATCTTCTTGCGCCGTACTGTGAAAGTTCTACTTCAAAAAATCACGAAGATCTGTTATGTTCTTCAGGTGAGTGAATTTAATATTCATTCTTTTATTTCATATCATTGGTATAAATTCATTATAGAGTTGCAAATATTGTGCAAATTACTTCTTTTGCTCGACTTATTTTCTTAAAAAAACAGTAAGAAATATTTTATAATTGATTCAAATGATCAAATTGTTGGAAACAGTTAAATACCGTGACACAGTATATTTCCGATTTATCCATTTTTGAACTGAAGTATCTAATATTTTTCTCTTTTTCATAACAATTAGGTAAACGTTTTCACATTTCAAGAAAATAAATTACATAAACCAAATTAATAATAAATCAAATAATGGAATTCTTCTCCATAAATGTCGACTATATTTGCTGATAGTCATTAAATTTTGCTGGTAATAATTGAAGCGTTGTTGAATTTGCTGCTTCCAAAATTTGAGGTCACGTACACATTTCATGCTCAAAGTCGGTACTTTACAGATTTATTTTCTATTAAATGGGCAGAGGGAAATGTAATGAGAAATATGAGCAATGTGCATATAAAACTGCAAAATGTTGCCCTTGTTTACAACGGTTTAAAAGAAACGCTAATTACAATGGGAATGCAATTCTGCATGTGGATTCCAAACATGCTATAAACGTGATTGGTGGTTGATTTTAAATTGGAATCTACGATGGGTGAAATCGATATCATCCTTCTACTAAATGCACAGCTGGAATATATACATTAATCGTTTAAATATATAAAACATTTGAAAGATCACGCGTTGAAGTTCTGGGCACGAACACATATATTATTAACTGTGTTACAAAAATATAAATCGTGTTTAATTAGAAAGATCACGTTTTAATGTTCTGAGGAATGCGGATTTATTTCCCAACATACCCTGTATTACTTGAAGATAGAGCCTAAGTTGATCTACATTACCATGTAGATGAGTTATATTTAATACACCAAACCCATCATTTTAAGCCGTTATTACTGATTTCTTCCGATGGTAAATGCCATTCTAATTATCATTATCAGTTGAACTAACAATCCCATAGCCAAAACGATCACGGCCGACACTTGTGGAGCACGTTTGGCCTACTTTATCCAGGTTCCCAATGCTGTGATGTGATTTCTTGCTTTGGCAAATTAATTTTATAAAATGACAAACAAGAATGTAATGACTTTAGGGATGTGTGTTATGAAAAGCTGCATTTTTTAAGCATTACGAAGAAAAATCTTCCTCTTTAGAAGAATTTGTAGTTCAGTAGCCTACATTCCTCACATTTTGCCATTAATGCGTGCCCAAATTCACATGTTGACATGTTAACAATGAGTGAACCTATGGCGCTGCAAATTAATGTTGAGTACTAGATTATTAAAAATTACTTCAGTATCCCCTGTCAAAAGGTATCTGGCAGTTAACATAAAAAGCGTGCTTTGTTCCTAGTATCTTGATTTACATGAATTACGTTTTCTGTTTCCAGATTTTGAACTGAATTCGTTTGACTGTACCGTCTGCAAGATGACCGTCACCCAAAGAAAGAAAATATTTAGGCACCCGCGTATCGAAGTTAATGAGCAACATTTCCGATGCTCTGACTGTGAGATGCGATTCTGCGGAAAGTCCGTCGTGAAACCAGATACGCACATCCACAGTGGGGAGAGACCTTTTGAATGTGCTGTATGGAAGAAGAGATTTACTCTAAAGGGGAACTTGCGTAGGCATATGCGCGTCCACGATTGTGAAAAACATTTTCAATGTTCAATTTGTGAGAAGAGATTTACCACAAACAGAAACTTACTACGACACATGGTTGTCCATAGTGGCGAACAACGTTTCCATTGCAGTGTCTGTGAGAAGAGATTCTACGTAAAAGAACACTTACAACAGCATATGCGCATGCATACTGGGGACAAACCTTTTCAATGCACTGTGTGTGAAAAGAGCTTCAGTCAAAAAGGAAACTTACTTAGGCACATGGACATCCACGCTGGTCAGAAACGTTTTCAGTGTTCCACCTGCGAGAAAAGATATTCATCAATGGAGTACTTCCGAGCGCACAAGCGCCTTCACACTGGTGAGATACGTTTTGAATGCCCAACCTGTAAGAAATACTTCACTCAAAAGGAACACATGAATGAACACATGCGCATTCACACTGGCGACAAACCTTTTCAGTGTTCAATCTGTGAGAAAAGATTCATTGTAAAGAGCGCATTATTACGGCACATAGGCATCCACACTAGTGAGAAACCTTTTGAATGCCCAACCTGCAAGAAGTCCTTCACTCAAAACGTGCACATGAAGGAACACATGCGTATTCACACTGGAGAGAAACCTTATGAGTGTTCCATCTGTCTGAAGAGATTCTGTGGGAAGAGCACATTGTTACGACACATGGTCATTCACACTAGTGAGAAATCTTTCGAATGCGCAATTTGAAAAAAAGTCCTTCACTCAAAAAGGGCATATGAATGAACACAGGTGATAAACCTTATGTGTTCCATCTGTGAGATGCGATTCACCAGAATAGAGATTTAGTACGACACACGGGCATCTACACTATTAACGATTAGAAGGTACAATCTTCAAGAATGGCTTTTTTGTTTCGAAAAAACGGTGCATTAATGAACTTAGAAACAACCACTCATACACACGTTCGTAAATGTGAACGTTCCATTGGCGATAAGAGGTTTTCCACCAAGCAAAACTTATTACGACTCATTGGCATCCACTTATGTGAGGAACCTTATGAATTCACCGTTTGCTAGAATTGCTTAAATAGAATGGGTTGTGAGCCGTTTCTGGAGTGCTAGTGACATCTTCCTGGCGGCTCATTGAAAAACGAAAGAAGTGTATTAAAAAGTCGAAACTAAAATTATGTCGTAGGCGATGGCGTGAGTGGAGCGTGTTGCCTCGTAAGACCTTTGCCTAAAACGTTGCGTGAAAACTTTGCGCAAATTTATAATAGCTTCTTGATTTCTCGCAATCGAATCATTCATGTAGGTTAGCATATTTCCATCAGAAATCAAAGTTCTAAAGACTGTATTCTGAAAACTGTGGAAATCAATGAAGAATTGCATAATTCAAAAGCATCTTATTAAGGTCATACTGTCAGGAAGTAAAAATCATGTAAACTTTTTGCTGTCTTTTTGAAGGGATACGTATGTATTGTTAGCAGTTGAATCACATGAATTTAACAGCTGCACTTCACTAGTAATTCGCAGCGCACATTATTAATAAATGAACATAGTCCCTGTCTATGAGAGTGCAAAAGATGCGGCATGGTGCCGGACGCGTGAAAATAATCTACAGTCAATTTGTTGTTAATCAGCTAAAATATAGCTGTGCGTGTGTGCAACATGTACTTAGATTAAATATGTGCCTGATACGCGCACTGTAGACATTACCACAGTAATTGGCATATATTGATTTAAATGAGAGAGCTTACAAAACTTTGTGTGTCTCGGGTACGTCTTAGTAGGCGGCTGAAGGAACAGTTTCGTTGCGTGGTTGCAGAAGAAAGCGACTTCGCGGTTAACCTGAATTCATCTGAGGGCGTTGAAATTAAAGAAAATTTAGACTATGCTGTAATTTGAACAAGTTATAGGATTTTGCAGCAAATTGAAAAGTAGGCATTGTAATATGTGATACGAAGCTAAGTTTCGTGTATCGCGTAATAATTTTCTGAGAAGACTGCGAAGTCGTCTGTCGGACGCGCGTGCAGTTCGCGTCAGTACAATCTGAGAACCTTTCAGGAAGGGGCCTGGCTGTCGAATGCGTAATGTGGCGTGAGTCGAGGCGTTGAATGGAAATATAGAATACAGAATAATGCAATTAGAATTATTTGTACGACACTTAATTACTGTTTTACGGCACAGTGTGCATATTAAATTATATATAATGTGCTTATAAATAATACACTTAAGCTTGTTCCACCATTACACTCCCACAGCAAACTTACGGTTTTCGAGAAAAAATAGATGGGGCAACAAGCGTTAGTTGGGCAAGGGATGGAATCTAGTTATAATAAATTGCATTGAATGAACTTAATAGTTGTAAAGGAGTGCACAATGTGCGTGATTCATGAAGAGGTTGCAGTGACCTGTGGCGGTTGGAGATGTTGAGCAAGGCTACACTCTGAGGCAGGGAAAGGAAAATTTCTGGAAGTGTATGAATGTGAAAGGAAATTGAGGGAGGTCGCAGTGACGTGCCGTTGGAGTCGTTGAACAAGACAACAGTCCGTCACAAAGAAAAGGATTTTTTTTTCAAATGAGGGAATTGAAAAAAAAAGTTTTGTGCAGATTACAACTGTGGCTAACAATTAAACTAAAATAATTAAACTCTACTTAAATACACAAGAGAAATTAAACCTAAATTCTGAATGACAAAAATTGAACCCTAATTGTAAATGACAAAATATAATTGACTAAACCCTAATCAACCTACATAAGTTGAGAAATTAATGCTAAACAATGAAAAATGGACACGTGACATATAAACCACAGATGACTAACCTAAACTTGACTCAAAAAATTAGACACTGAAATTACAACAATGACATGGACCCTTGAGACTTCAATTAAAGGCAGGTAGTATATGTACAAACCTAGTCTAGAGCAAATGCAGGACATAATAATTGAAACACACACAAGCCATTATTATGAGAGAATCATATGTTCATCTAAACCTAACATGAAATATTGAAGTATGACTATGAGTCATAATATGAGGACTGTTCAAAAAGTAATGATAACAGTTACCCTGAGGGAAAATGTGTTGCGAATGGTAGTAGCACTGAATGCCATTGTGTAACCTAATTGATTAACCAACAATACCGATAATTTTAAGAAGACTGGTGTAGTGAGTGAATGTACGTATGTGACGCTTCATCTAAAGTGTGTTAAATATTCGTCTACCATGTCCATCATGGATATAAAGTTAGAGAAACAGTGAAGAGGTTATGAACCATGTGACCTTCAAGTGGTATAAAGCGTTCGAGAACTGTAGAGCCGCGTGAGGCGGCGACCTTCAACGTCTCGCATCGCTTCAGAACACAGCTGCCGCCAATATTCGCGAAGATCGACGAATAACCATTAGAGAGCTTGCCGCAGACCTAGACATTTCAGTGGTAGCGCATTTTCGATTGCGCACGATGGTGTGGACATGCTACGCATATCATGCAGATGGGGACCGCGAGACCTCGCGTCGCTCGCACTGTAGTGGATTTCTTGAATGCTGGAGGCAACTCAACTGTACCCCTACCACCGTAGTCCAGATTTGGCTCCTTGCGACTTCCCTGAACTGTCGTTTCCGCTCAGAAGACGGAATTTCAAGGACAATCACGAG
>BOPP01000416.1:8707-29787 GCA_017312745.1 Gryllus bimaculatus
TAGATGCTAAATAATATTGGAGGAAGGCTGCAACATTATTTTAATCCTTGGATAGTTTTTAATGGTTGTGAATTTATATTTATTCGAATTTTTGCATTTTTATAAACACTTTTAGCTATGTTTATTAAATGTTTTGGAAACCTCTTCGATCCGTTATGGTCTGTTATCTTATCCTGTTTACACGGTTGAAGGCTTTTTCAAAATCAATGAATGCAATGTGCGTTTCTAAATTAAACTCTCTTCTCTATTATTTAGTTCAATATAAAAACATTATTTGTGTAGGATCTTCCCATTCTGAAGCCATTTTGTTCTTCTAACTATATAACTTCAGCTATCGTCTTAATCCTCATTTGGACCATTTTACTGTATATTTTATATGTTAGGTTTAAGAGGCTAATACCTCTATCATTTTCACAGCTACTTCAATCCCCCTTTTTAAACATAGATATTAGGGCTATTACCAACTATGAATAAGCTGATAAATTATAAAAGATTGCAGAGCTAGATTGACAATACGGAAAAGTAAGTCCGCGTTCTGCAGAGCTTATATTTCATCACTCTTTTCGCCTAAAGTAGTGTGCAGTAACCTTCGACAGATCGGTGGAAGACTCCTTACGCCGTCTGTCTCAGGGCTTCTGGTAAATGGAAATCTTCGCACCTCACCAGAAGATATAGTTGAAGAATTAGTTTCTCACTACGAGCATTTCTCCAGCTCCGCACACTACTCTTCTAGCTTTCTGAAGACCAAAAAGAAGAATGGGGAACTGCAGACTAGATTTCTCGAGACGCGTGGCGGAATATTACTGTGCTTCTTTCTCCATGGATGCATTTTCCTGCGCCTTCGCTTGTGCAAAAGATTCTGCCTCAAGACCAGATACATAATCGAATACTTCAACACCTACCGGAAAATGCTCGTTCTTTTCTCCTCCGCATTTTCAACCTGATTTGGGATGAACATTCCTTACCAAAGATTTGGCGTGAAGCCATTGTTATTCCAATCCCCAAAGAAGGAAAGGACAGAACAATCCCTTCAAGATACCGCTCAATCTCGCTCACAAGCTGTGTGTAAGTTTTAAAGCGAATGGTAAATAAACGTCAGCTCTGGCTCCTGGAAAATAAGGAATCTATTTACGCCTTTTCATTGTGGTTTCAGGAAACAGGTTAACCACTTACTCTACTAACTCCTTGCCACTCAGATCTCCACTTTTTTCGTGCTACGACATCTTGTAGCAATTTTTTCCGACATGGAGAAAGCGTATGAAACCACCAGGAGGTACGGCATTCGGCTGCTATGGTGCGAAAGAGTCAGCTACGTATAAATACTCCTTCGCGCTAAGCAGTTCTTTACCCAATTCACAGGACACCATACGAAACTCTCGCTACCCCCATCCTCCGCGTATCCATCTCTACACCCCGTACCCTCACCCTACACCCTACACCCTACACCCAACTCCCCATCCTTGTGACCCCCCCACCCCCGAAATCTTGTTCCCCATTGGAAGATTTTCGGGCCTAAAACAGACCTAACTTTATTACATTTCCCCAAATCCTCAACTCCCATTGTACATTTCTGACCGAATTCCAGGAGATTGGATTTCTGACCGGATTCCATGTATCCCGGCTATAACTGATACACTGATGGTCCCTCCCAGAATGTACGGTGTGCCGTCTACTGGCACAGAGCCATGCGGAGTCTTCGACCGAACTCTTCGTGCGGCGCTTATACTTTAGAAAAATATGCGTTCTTGGAGGCACGTAACTACGCTGAATCGATGACATTTAAAGAAGCTGTGAACAGCAGTGAATAAAAAAGCTTACTCCAATCAATCTCCTGCTTCTCTTGTTGTAACCCTCTGACAATAATCGTCCAACGCCAGATCCGTAATTTACTGGTTCGTCGTTATAATTTGGTTTTTTGTTGGATCCTTGGTCACTTTGGGATAATAGGGAATGAAATTGCTGACCAGGCAGCAAAGCTCGCCACAAAGGAAACTGAGGAAGACATCCTCCCAGTCCCAAAAAAACGATAGCAAGCTGTTTATAAAACGTATTCAAAGTGCATGCCAGAGATCAGATTTTAAACTCGCAACAAACAAGGATTTCATCTCGTGGGTCGAGGCGCGAGGAGATAATTCTGACATGCTTTCGAATCGGTCACTGCCATTTCTCCCACGGACATCTCCACGGTGACCCAACCCCTACTTATGGTAGTTGCGATACGCATCTTATCGTGGTGCAGGTTCTCCTACACTGTTCTAAGGTAAGAGATAGCTAACAAAAGCCTCACCTTGCTATCTGTGTTGCACAGGTACTTGGAAATGACGAATCTTCTCTCTGCAAGCTTTTTAGCTTCTTACGAGAGTCTGACATTTTCAGCAGTATTTGATAGAAGATGATTATGCCAATTATTCGGCTTATAATTGAAGATTATAAAGTATTTACCAAACTGCCCCTACCAGCCCCCTTTTTAAATAATTGAACAGGTTTATTATCAGATTTATCCACATTTTACCTTGCATTAAAATGTTTTAGTCTGGGACTGCTACAGTGCGTGTTGCTCTTAAAAAAATTGACACGGACGTCAATGACAGCTGTTCAAGCGCCCTTAAACCTTATTGATCATCGCCCTGATTCCAAAAAAGTAAAGTTTTTTTTTCTTCGTAACGCTAGCCTATCGGTCTCTTCGTCCGTATGAGAACTACGCTTAAACCATACGTACGTTTCCCAAATTGAAGAAACCCATGTCAATGTGGCTCAAGGCGTATATTTTAGATTTTTAAAAAATCTTTAAAATTTGAAGGTACCATATTAAGCCATACCAAGACATTTTAACTTTTTTTAAAAAACTACTCAGTTTTTAGTATTAAATTTCTTGTAAGAGTAGAGTAAATTACACTTTAAGAATGGCATAGTTCCTATTTTCAGGTTTAAATATGAATTTTTGAAAATTTCAAAACTTTTCGGGCGTCTTTGTACAACTCCAAAATTGAAGGTAGTTTTACTTGTAAGGAAATTTGTTCCCCATTGTGAGTTCTTTTAATACGGCCATTTTTTAAATTTTAGTAGTTATCGCGCAATTCTGCGTTCTATATGTGCAATTTTAAAATCACATAAACAATATTTTCTCAAAAACTTCTCAATTTGTTCTTAAATTATAGGTAGCGATAGTGCTAAATGTACTCTACAAGATATAGATGCCATATTGATCTATTCTTTTGTTTTTTGAAAATTACAAAAACCTAATTTTTTTACTTCTCGCGTGATTAATATTTATACTAGCGACAATTTGTTCACATATTTGAGTACATGTGCTTTGAATAATGTCAAATACTTAATCAAAAACTTATGTTTTATGTGAAAACTAACTCAAAAACGCGAAAAAAGCGATTTTCTCAAAAATGAATCCAAACTTTTTCTTCAAAATTTTGGAACGGTTAGTGTAATTGTTCTCTTTAATATGACTAAAGTTAATTTCGGAGTATTCTTTTTTCAAAAGTTACCCAAATATAATTTCTTAGAAATATTTGTCTCGCCGATATTATGTATATTTCCTGCAATTTGTAAACACTGTTGTATTTGTGAGTTAATGTGCTTCAAATGAAGTTCTACGAAAACAAAAAATGTTCTGTGAAAAAGAGCTTCAAAGTTCGAATTTACAGTAAGGATAAACGCCAGTGTTTTAAAAACGGCAAACGACGTTGAAACGTCCTCTTACATTTGGCATGAGCCTCGACAGTGGAGATGCCGTTCCCTGGGTTCTTTCGTCTGCCGCGATTACCTGTGGGCCAAAGCTGAGCTTGTTGACTATATTCATTCCCAGGTAATGGAGGGATTTCTGGCAGGGTATATTTTCTCTTTCAATTTTGAATTTTGGGGGGATAAAAGATCTGTCTGTAACTGTGGCTACTTCTGTCTTGCCGACAGCCATTTCCAGTCTTTTCTCCGCCAACCATGCTTGGACGCGTTCTAAGCTGTCGTTTACTTTAATTTCGAGGACTCTGGTGGAGTTCGCCGATGCTACGATGATAGCATCAATTGCAAAACCGACCAGTACGACGTTCGTGGGCAGAGGAATTTCTAACAGGCTGTCATAGAGTACATTCCACATTAGTGGTCCAATTTTGGAGCCTTGGGGTGCACCGCAGGTCATTGTGTGTTTTCCTTACTTTTGTATTCTACTGTTCGACCGCTGAGGTAGCCTCGAACTATGTCAAGGATGAACCCGGGGGTCTTTTTATCCTTTATGGCGGAGATTATGTCGTGCCACTTTGTTGTATTGAATGCATTTTTAATGTCAATGCTGACTAACGCGCAGAAGCCTTTTTCTTCTTTAGCTCTTTTGTGCAGTTTCCACAACCAGTTTTGATGGCGTCTAACTGTGGATCTGCGTTTTCGAAGCCAAACTGTCTAAGTAGTCACTTTTATCCATTTGGGTTTGATATACTTTCACATATAATCTTTCTAGGAATTTCTCCCCATATGTATCAAGTAGACATATGGGTCTAAGTATATCTGACGAGCTTCCTTCAGGGACTGTTCCCTTTTCTAATAGGGTTTAATTTTGGATCGTCCGAGTGATTCAAAAATACTTTGTTTTCCAGGCAATTGTTGTACGCTACACAACAAGACAGCTCGGGTAAAACTTTGATTTATTGGTTTTCATGGCTTCGTTCGGGATACCGTCTCTGCCAGGGGCTTTATTTTTCTTAAGGGAGCCCCCTACTTTCTGTGGTTCCTCTACGGTAAATTTCGAGTAATTTCTTTGGGTATCCGCCTCTTGAGTCGTGTGCTCCGGCGTTTGCCGCTCAGTGGGGAATAGCGTTCGTAGTAATTGTATTATCCAGGAGTGGTCGTTCAGTCCTGGCGTCTGCCTCTTGAGGCCTAGTTTCTTTGTAACCAGCTGGAAAGGTCGGACTCCACCTCTTCTATAAGGGAGAACCAGCGTCGCCTTTTGCTGTCCTTTATGGCTTCTTTCAACTCGTCCTTGCAGTTGTATTCTCTTTTTAGTGAAGGGCATCCTTTCGATCTTGTATATCTCCTTCTCGCTTTAAGACATTTCTTCCTAAGCTCTGAGATATCCTCAGTCCACCAGTACATTGGTTTCCTGTTTAGATGTGGGTGTTTTTTGGGCATTGCAATTTTGCATGCTTCTTTGATGGTTTGTATGACATTCTTAGCATGTGTTTTCAGGGTTTCTTCTTTCTTGGTCCACCTCACTTCGTTGAGGATCTTCCTTTCTTCTAGAAATGCAATCATTGCACTTTCGTTATATTTCTTGACATCCCATGGCGTCGAGAAATAATTTTTGTTTCCGGCTTCTTCCGACCGTTTGCTGTTTGTTTCAATGAAGAACTATATACATATGGTCACTTAGAGTGATCTCTTCGAGGACTGCCCAATTTCGTATTTGGCTTGCCACTCTGTTGGTGGTCAGAGTCAGGTCAATAATAGAGCTGGAGCATCCTCTACGAAATGTTGCTGCTCCGCCATTGTTCATCACAATGAGGTTTTTACGTGAGCACATATCTGTTACAAGCGACCCTCTGCTATCGGATTTTGGGGATTTCCACTGCGTCGATTTGGCGTTGAAGTCGCCCCCGACGATGATTTTTCCTTTTGCCGTTGGTATAGAGTTTTCAAGATTTCCGATATTTCTCTCGAAGGTATCCAGGGCATCGTTTGGAGAGAAGTAACAACTGTAAATTCTTATATTGTTTATCTCGACCCATACGAAGCTCTCGTTACCCTCGCAGAAATCGTGGATCGAGAAATTCTTATTGATTAGTATTCCGGCTTTGTCGGTGACATCCTGGTACCATGGATTAATTTCGTATTTCCTGTAGAATTCTCTTATTAGCGATATACCTATGTCTCTCTGTCTCTGGGTTTCGAGGAGGTGGTCCTGGGTCTGTTTCCCTCTGCCTAGGTTTACTTGAAGAACCCTTAGCATTGTGTTCATCGTTTTTCCAATTCTTTCTGGAAGGTATTACACCATGTGCTTCCCGGGAATTGTGTAAAGTTTGGTTCGTTTTTAGCTTTACACATTGTGCACGTGGGACCTCCCTCATAGTCTTTTTGTTTGTGGCCTTTTTTTCCACATTTCCAGCACTGCTGGCTTTTGTCTGCGTTAGTGCAGCCTCTCGAAATGTGTCCATATTCTAGACATTTGTAACATCGGCGCACCTCTGTTTACTCCTGTACGTGGCAATTCACCCACCCAATTCGGATTGTCCTCTTTTTCAAGAGGGTCTCCGCTTGCTCTTGCTTAAGTTTAAGTATTTCAGACTACGCCTGCGTATCCCTTCCTCACTCTTAGGAGCTGCTTTCTGAGAGAATCTCTTCTTCGGTAGAGGATTCCATTACGCCCTTAAGAATAACTGTTGTTTGCTTTTCCAGCGCAACGACGCTCGCATGGTCTGTTAGGGCCTCCGAAAACTTTTTCTTAAACTCTTCGAGTTTTTCTTCTTCTTTGAGGACAAAAAGGTATTCTCCCCGCCGTCTCTTGCGGATATTTTTAAAGTCCGCGCCGTCAGCTGCGGGGTTTACTTTATTTCCTAGCTCCTTGAAAATGTCTGCATACGTGACATTATCCTTTGCAATAACGTTTATGGCCTTTGTACGGGTTTCGGCTTCTGCTTCAGTGTAGTCGTTTCTTTCGCCTGTTTCTTTTTATATTTTACTGTTTACCAAACTCTTTTCTCGCAGGTTTCATCGTATTCCATTTCGCGGTTTTCTTGGTTTGTTTCGCCATGTTCCGTCTGCTCTGAAGACTGACTCTTTCCTTGGTCATTTCTGCTGGCTAGTTCGATCTGTTGATCGTGCTTCTTTTTGTTTCTTCGCCCTACCAAGTTCCTTGAATAATTTCACTTGGCATGTTTTGTCCATCATGCGCTTTTCCTCTCTTTTCATTTTTCAATGCTAATAAGGTTTGGTTGCTGTTTCCTTCCAGTCTTTGGAGGAGCTCCATTGCTTCCTTCATACCTTCCTTTACTACTTTTTGCATGTTTTTGGTCAAGCCGATCACCACATTCATGCGGGACAGGCACGCTCCAAGTTCCGAAACGGTTCGTTGTAATTGTACCGCGCGATTTTTTTTCCCCCCAACCCAAAAATTTTTTTTTTTCCCCCAAATTTTTTTTTTTAAACTTTTGCTCCGCCGGGGTTTCCTTTCTCTCCACTGGAATTAGTCAATTCCAAATCGGCTCCGCTCTCACTCGTGTTTTGGTCGGCTCATCGCCTACACGGTCGCCTCAGGCGGACGTGTGCCACAACCGCAGGCCAATCTCCGGGAGTGGCATCCCCTTCCCCAACACCCGACAGGTCCGCTTAAGTTCCTTAAATGTGGCAACGGGCGCGATCTCTCCGGTCGCCGTTAGGGTGCGCCTCCAACACCTCTGCGGCCTCCACCCCCGCTCCACGACAGGTGCAGGTCGATATGTCGTCACCAGGGCGCTCTACGTTCGATAAACATTCGCGATCACAAGATGGCGTCTACAGACCTACTAATATTACTACTAGTAATATTACTAGTAGTAGTAGTAGTACTAGTACTAGTACTAGTACTAATACCGGACATAGAATCAGAAATCATCACCAAAGAAACAGCTTGAAGCATATAGTGAGGACGGTGGTGTCTTGGAGAGCTTCTCTTATTTATCTACCTCTTGCTTTCTCCTCTTTTTTCGTCATCTCTGATTTGGAAAACTTTGTACATTTTGCCAGATCTTTCGGCTTTCAAACGTCTCTTATCATGCGTTCTGGGCCTATAGTGCTCCCTGTGTGACAGGCCATATGATATATCTTAGACCCAGCGAGGGCACAAAAAACAGTATGTTCTGCTGTGTCCATTTCTTGGCAGATAATGCAAGTGTCCTCTTGTGATTTGCCAATCTTTTTGGCGTACTCTTTGAATTGTCTATGTCTGAGTATTTGTGTCAAGAAGTAGTCAAATTGACGAAACTTGCAGCTATACCGTTTCTGTATGTCTCGGATTAGTCGTTTAGTCCATTGTGCGACGTCGTCTGCTTTGTCCACCGTTCCTGCCATTCGTGCATTCTTTCCCTAATATCTGTTTTACGCTCAATGGAATATCCAAAGTTGCTCTCAGGAATTCTTTAATCTGCAAGTTAATTTATTTCAGAAACCCGTGGAATGCGAAATTCCTCATTTCGCGAAAACTGAGAATAAGGGCCGAATTCATAGTCGTCACTTATAGGATGAGCGAATCCTTAAGTGATAAGTGCTTTCTCAAAATGTGTTCACTTATAGCCGCTCGTATTTCATAGACGTTCCTTACGACCGCGGAATGAGTGTTCCCTTAAGCGGAAGGGAAATGTGGCAACATGGCATTGGCGGCAGCCGTTTCGAAATTCTTGGCAACCGAGTTTACACACACTCTTCATCTTGTACAAAGAGCGTCCAATTTAACAGGGGGCGGACACACGGAGAGTTGACGTCGCGCGCACGACGAAATACTTCTACTACCTACAATATGTATTCATACAGACAAAACAAGTTCTTTAATATTGGTATATTTTACTACTGTGATTACTACCAATAACTACTAACAAGCAGATTTGTAACAATATAATCTATGATTCTCATATAATTTCAATTACTATTTGACACCGATATCATGTTAATATTTTAAACATTTATGACAAATCCCTACTAATAAGAAATGTTTGGTAAAAAATGTAATCCTTGAACCTCGTATCAAAATTTTAATGTATCTCTGCAATGTCTTGTGCATTTTCTACACATTTATATGCATTATTGGATTGTAATATAATACTTAACATCAGTTTCAATTGATTCCTCAACGTTAACTTGTGCTCTAGTATAACTAATGAACATGGTGGTTCGGGTGGTGGTATGGTAACATGGTCTGCCAATACAAGTCTGCCAATACTGGTAAGGGATTATTAACATTTCATGTAATTGAAAACGTCAACGCCATATAGTATTAACATAAATTCCATTTTACAACAATTTAAATTACTTCACTTGTTATTTATATTGCAAATTCATAATTACTTATAATAGGTCTTATAAATCAGAAATGACTAAAAGTTGAAAATTTTGGAAATATTCGTGAAAGGATGAAGTTGCATAACATCTTAGTGCAACGAGAACTTTTAATAAGGGGGAAATCAGCAATTCTCTTTTAGTCATTGGCACTTTGTCGATCATTCATATTTTTTTTATTTATATTATTTATTTATTCATATATTTCATTTTTATCATTCTACCTTTTCCAATGGGTTGCTCATATCTCTAATATATCTCTTTGAATTTCGCAGGATGTGTTGAGTATAAAACTCACAATAATCTTTGAAGTCGTTTTCCATAAAACGTTTCACAAATGATAGGTTTTAACTGTGTACACTACACAAACACCAGCAAAACGAATTCAATAGTCGGTGAACGCCGCGTAAAAGTTAACCTAAACTGGTTACGACTGCGACGGAGCCATAAGGGACACAATGGAGCAAGCTCCCTCGCTTATAGGAATGAGTGCTCACTTAAGACTTCACTCAAGGGCTGTTAATGAATGCGATTCGTCCACTTACGGGAACACTCAGGGCCGAATTGATAGTCGTCTATTACACTAAGTCTCCCAATTTTTCAGATTCCAATTTTTTTTTTATTAAAGGAGTTGATAAATGAATATTTTTCATATACATATGCACTAAACGATGTGTCTATCCTTCTGGAACAATAATCCATCGCTAAAGCGTTTTTTGTTTTGGCGTTTGACGGGTTTCTGAAATAAACGATTCAATTGGTATCTTCGAAGACCTGTAATGCTGTTGTGGATATAGTTCTGTAACCGCAGGTTATTTTTAATGCCATTTTTCTTTGGGGCCGTTTCCGCTGTTTTTCTTCTTTTCTTCCACATTAACGCTTTTTGCCATACAGAAGCTGCATAGATGAGCATTGAGTTTGCCGCACTGCAAAGTATTTCACGCTTTGCTGTTCTCGAATCTCCTATGTTGGGTATTAATCGTACCAATATTGCCACCTTTTTCTGTTTTCAACGTGTTGCCGAGGTAGCAAACTGCCTTGATTGGTGTTATCGTGTCTACGAGCTGAAACGCTAAATTTTGGTTATTTCTTGGACCTTTAATAAAGCCGTTCTGATTATCTGTTAATGGTCTTTAATTTCCTTTTCTAGTCGCACCTTCAGTAAACCTTCGTGTAGCTTACTGAGTGTGTTCAATATGATGTGTACCTGTATGCTGATGGGTCTTGTGGCGTCTTGCCTCCTTAAGGTCGCAGAACAAGTTTAGACACCTTCCAGCTTGACAGGAATTCCTGGTTGCGAAGTAGCTATTCGTGGCTCTTACGATATATTGTGGAGCAACATCTACTGCAATTTTAATAGCTTCTGGTAAAATGCCATCCAATCTGGGAACTTTCCCGGCCTTTTTACTGCTTCTCTCAACTCTTCCATTGCAAAAGGTTCAGCGTCTTCCTGAATTGTTTGAATTCCCGTTCACGGTGGTCTTCGTTGTCTGGGAAAAGCTGCGCTATACGTCTTTTGTTTTCGATAGTCAGGTTAGTGGTTACTACATGGTTACTTAACTAAAGCTTGTTATCCGCTATAGTCCCTTCTAGTCATTTTAGAAAATTACTAAAAATGAAGTGTACTCAGGGTAGAATTAATTTTGATGCATTTGAAAGAATTTAAAAGTAAAATACCGGTCACTAATCCGTTGGAGCTCTGATGACTTCGTGCTGCAGCGGATGACGGCCGAAGAGCGTTGGGTGACATTTTTTTGGGGCAGTAAGTATGGCAGGGGTAACGCCAAAGTTGCGACCCCCAGATTAAGTCTTGAAGAGCAGCGTCTTCCAACAGGTTTCGGTAGGCAAATTAGGTTTTGCTCCACATAGTGAGACGTCTGCTTTCCGGTGGTGGCCAGGAGAGAGTCCGTTCTTGCAGGATTTAAATGAATATAAACTGGTAGACCGTAGAGTTGTTCTTTGACGACACAGAGGGGCGCTAGTGCAAATTTGCTCTGGGCCGCTGATGGCTGGTGCTCGTGGCCATGCGAAGCCCGTGAACTCACGCGTGTGAAGTACGCCACGTGGAGCGGAGAAATCGGAGCAGAGCAGAATGCTGGCCCAGCTCCGCAGACACGAAGCACGTACGCGCATAGAGACCAGCAGCACGGAAGCGACCACCCAATGAGGGAGGCGGCGTGCTGATGTCATTTAGGGCCCGACGAATGACGCCATTTTCCGAACGATTTCATTTAACAGCACAGACACCTCACTGCTTTTGCACTGGTTGCCTTGGTTGAGCAAATTCGAAATAATTGTCCTGCAAGAGATTTCTCGGTGTCATGGCATAAAATAATACAATAAGCCGAAATTATGTTTAAACGTAATGTGCTTTTGAATATATTTTTTATTGTATGAATTTTTTTCTATGCTTGATTTCTTGTGATGCTATTCATTTAAAAATTAGTTGTTTTTAAATTCAAAAAATATTTATAGATTCGAATATATCTGAAGATTTTTTTGTCTTTTACTTGTTGCAGCCCAATGAATCTTCTTGGTGAACTACAGTTTGCATTTGTTTGCTTCCTGGTAGGACATAGTTTGGAAGCATTTGAGCACTGGAAAAAACTTATTCGATTGCTGTGTTCGTGTGATAAAGTAGTGCCAAAATTGCGTGAACTATACTCAGAATTTGTTGCAATTTTGGACATTCAACTTTTAGAAATTCCTGAGGATTTTCTTGTAGATATTGTTTCTAGTAATAATTTTGTATACTCAAGCTTGCGTAACTTATTTTTAAATTTGCAAATTAATGATTGTGTAGACGGTAGACTGAAAAGTAAAGTTACAAGATTTAAGGACCGACTTACAGAACGTTTTGAGTGGGATTTCTCTAATTTAGAGAGAGAAGACGATGAAGAAGCTCCTGTAATTGTGGACACATCTTGAACGTTATTTGTGCACCAATTATGTTAATTGTAAAATATATGGAATTGAATTTAACTCTTGACAAATGCACATAACCCTAAGATAAATTTGTTCGATTTTATTTTACCAAGTTAAGAACGATAAAAGGTTGGCAGTTAATGTTTAATAAAAATATTGAAACACATTTTCTGGCGGAGAGGACCGAACTGGCAAGTATAATTCTACACTACTCTTTTCAATACAAAGGCAGATTCCGTTTCATTCCCATTTCTTACTGGCCTTTGTTTCCTGGCTTCTGTTGTTCGCTCTTCCAGTTGTTAGCTAAGGCTCATAACCAGCAGCGGGATTTGGAGGAAGAGGAAAGAATAGGAATTGAATTTAACACTCCCTCACCCCACCCCTTACTCTCAATTACCCCATCCCCCAAACCAGCCCACCTCACCCCTGTTGGGAATACTAAGAAACTGAGTTTACTACTTCTTACTACTACTACTACTACTACTACTACTACTACTACTACTACTACTACTTACTACTACTTCTACTATTTACTACTACTTCTACTATTTACTACTACTTCTACTATTTACTACTACTTCTACTACTTACTACTACTTCTACTACTTACTACTACTTCTACTACTTACTACTACTACGTAGTACTAGTACTACTACTACTTTCTACTACTAGTACTACTGCTACTTTCTACTAGTACTACTACTACTTTCTACTACTAGTACTACTACTACTACTACTACTACTACTACTTACTACTACTTTTATTTCGATGCGAACTGTGAGAATCCATTAGGGACACTTGGGAGCCACCGCTTTCCCGAAGTAGTGTGATACTCCCACTCACTAAACTCACAAACTCTTTTACTAATCGACGTGGTACTGCCCCAGAACTGCGTTAGCAGTACTTCAGGCAGTGTCGATTCTAGTGAGCCCCAGGTACTTCGCACATGTTTCTATATCTGAGTCTCCGACCTTAAGTGTGACCCGTGTCGGTATCCATTTCCTTGTGAATACAACAATTTGGGATTTTCTTCTGCAAGAGACAGACAGTGCTCGCTTATTCATCTTCTAACGCGTCGCATGACTTCATTTAGGCAATGTTATGCTTCCTTGATATGCGCTGTGATGAGCACTCCTACATCGTCAGCGTATGTGACGAGCTCCGTGTCTAGGCAATTCCGTTCTCAGGAGGTCGTACGTGACATTCCATAGGTGCGGTCCTAGGATCAATACTTGTTCAGCACCTGACAGTGAGTTGACTCGTTGACCTTCGTCTGTATCGCACGGGAGTGTACGGTCCCTAAGATAGCTTTTCATTACGCGCATCAAATACGTAGATAGCTTAATTTTTTCCCCGAGTGCATTCAGCATGTCACTCCATCTGGCAGAGTTGAATGCATTTTTGACATCTAAAAGAACAAGTAGAGTGATCGTCCGGGACTGGTGATTTACGGTCTGAGCCCCCTCTTATGTCGACTACCGCTTCAATTGCGTGGATGGTGTGTCCTTTTCGGAATCCTTGTTGCCGATGTGACAGCCCCCTGCTTCTATTACCCTCAGTATCCGAGGTTGGAGCAACTTCTCGAATACCTTTCCAGCAGTGTCTAACATACACAGTGGCCTGTATGATGGAGAGTTTCTTTCTCCTTTTCCCTTACTAATAAAGGTCAGTCTTACAGTCATCCGTCTATAGCTGAAAATACCATGCTTCAGGCAGTCGTTATATATGTTTAGCATCAAGCCAGGTCGTGCTTTGTGCGCTGCCTTCATCGCTTCCGTTGGTATGCTATCGGATCCTGGTGCTTTTCTGTTATTAAGGAATTCTACCTCCAGTGAAGCTCGCTTTCAGTGAATAACGGGGCATCGCCGGGTGGTACTTCAATTTTACGGTCAAATCTTTCCGGGTGGGTGGGGAATAGTGCATTCATAATATCCTCCATTGTCGTCGTGTACATAACTACGTTCGACAGGCATCCGAATTTCTTGATTACAATTTTGTACCCAAGGATCGTTGTCGATTTCCTATATAGTACTCTGCCATTTACGAATCTTGCTTTCTCTGCTGTGCGGTAGTCAGCTGAGAGTCTTACAGCTTCCTCGTTTCCCTAGCCCTTTGGGCCCTCTGCCTTATTTGTATGCAATTTTTTTTTAAAGCCTGCTATCTCGTTCCACTAGTAGACCGGTGCCCTTTTATTCCGTGATCCTCTCTGTGGCATCGCCGCTTTACATGCGCACTCAGTTAGCTTCATGGAGGAGTTAGCGCTGTTCTCAGCTTGTTGCATTCCCTCCCGCCCGCAGTATTTAGAGGCAACCACTTCAGCTCCGCTTGTCATTACCACGGCGAACCTATCTTTATCCAGTTTCGCCACATTCCATTTTGGTTGCTGTCGTTCTAAGCCGTAAATGGTGTATAATGGCGCACATGGTAGGCTGTGTATTGGCTGTCGCTGGCGGTAGAGTCTTCAACCAGGCCAGTCGTGCACCTGCCCTATTATTCCTTCAGAGGCAAAATATACATCACGTATCGACTCCGTGTACCCTGTGCGTCTGAAAGTAGATGTTACCCCAACGTTCAACACCCCCAGTCTGGTCCTGGAGGCCATTTCCATTATCCGCCGGCCTCTCGAGTCCGGTTGCAGCATGCCCCACTCGATGGCAATCGCCAGCAACGAAATTGCTGCTCATCCTCCCGATCTTCTCTTCCAGGTCATCTAATTTCTTCTGAAAATGTTCGTTTGGAGTGAAGTAGCAGCTGACATATGTGACTGGCTATCTTCACCCAAAGTAACCCATCTTACTACTACTACTATTACTATTAATACTACTAGTACCACTACTACTACTACTACTACTACTAAATATTCAAATTGCCCCAGCCACCCTCACCCTGTTGATCTGAAATGCTGCCATTGAAGGTTTTCCTGGAATATCTGTAGAAATAGAGAATGTTTGTGTTCGTGCTGAAAGCCATCTATTGTATAAAGGTGAATTTTTTTTACAATCGTAGGAGTCATTGCTCTCAAATTTTGCAAGAATATTTTTGGGTGACCTCAATTCAAAAATTAAATATGATTCAAAATGTTACTGCATTACGTGCATTTTTACGAAATTACATAACTTTTTGGTGTGCTAGCTTGCCCATTATTTTCAAAAATGGCCATGTTAGATGAGTCTAAAAGTGATCAAATGTTTTATTTTCAAAAGATGTAAACCCTTTCATATTTAGTGCAATTAAAAGTTTCCCTGACAAAGTATTTCGGTCCCTTGAGCATCGCACACCTACATGAAGATTTTCTCTCCGATTATATTGCGATAAACAGGAGGGTCCATTTAACTTGACAAATCAAAATAACTCGAAAAATATGCAAATTACAAAAATATTTCGTACAAAATGAATATCTCCGAGGGGGACATCTGAAATCAAACTTCCCCACACGCCCCTTGAGGGCGAGGCGGTAACCAACTTTCCGACCGTACGTTCCCAACCACTTCCATTCCCTACTCCAAAGTCACCGCTATTCCCACGTTCGTTACCTATCAAAATTATCACCTAATCACCCGATCCAGGCCGGCGACCCACAAGGAGCCGTTCTATCCCCAATCCTATTTTCCATATACATTAATGACATCCCACGCACCCATGGAGTGCAAACTTTCCTTTACACCGATGACCTTGCTTTCCTTACTTCCTTCCACTCCCTAAACCGATCCCTTATCCGTCTCCAATCCGCTTTAGATACATTTACACTCTGGGCCTCAAAACGCTATCATCATCAACCCCATAAAATCACAAGTCATCGTCTTCTCATATAAAACCTTCCCCTCCAATCCCCCTCCTCTATCCATAGCAAACACACCAATCCCTTGGACAGACGAAGTTAAATACCTTGGACTTTTTCCCGACGCCGCCTCTGGACCAACCACATCCACAAGACCAGAACGAAAGCCACCCGAATAACGAACGCCCTGATACCCATTCTCACCCATCCTTCCCTTCCCACAAAAAAGAAACTTCAAACCTACTACACCTATATCCGCCCCATCATCTCATATGCCCAACCACCGACTTGGACTGCCACCTCCCAATCAAACACCTTTCAAAAATAACACGAATGAAAATACGTCCTCCGGGCTCATATTGCGGCGCGGCCATCCATGTACACACTTTCAAACGCAACCTGAGATCCCAACGATCAGAAAAATCCCTCACATCCTTCACACATCTCCATCACTCGGCAAAAGCGAATACAAGAATTCGTCCTCTCCCCAATTTTCCGCAAACTTATCATTCCCGCCCACCATATCTTACGAAACCACCCCGTTTAACGCCGCAAAGCAGCATCCTCTCGACATCCTCCAACTCCCCCCCACGCGCGTCACCTGAGCCAGAGAGCGGAACGAAACTCGACAGGCCACGTAAAATACTTTTGAAGACGACACAAAATCGACAGAGCGAGGAAAAAAACGACAAGCCGACAAATACACTGACACAAACGAAACTCAAATCAAGCGGAACGCAAGACAGAAAACGACAGAAAGTTACAACGAAAAACAACAAACAATTACAGGGATCCATCCTTCGCAACCAAACCATGAATCCTCCACTCACACATCGTCCAACTACGAAAGCGAGGACCCGCGTTCCCTCTGACTACCCCAGCCCCCGCCGCCCACCGCGTGAGACGCGACTATCGCGGCAGAACGAACACAATCCCTTTCGCTTTTCCCAATATGTCCTCCGTTAGACGGCGGTACCACCGGCGGGTCTTTAACGTCCGGTCTCGACTTGCGGGTTGGTGCGTCAGGCACGCGAACGAACGATGAATTCCCCATCAGACATTAATCACAAACTCGACCTAGGTTACCCCCGACTGGCGCCAAGCTTGTCCCCGTCTGTACGGGGGATAGAGGAGTCAGAGTACAATCATTAAGACATCGACCAGCCACCGAATCATGCTTCCGGCTCAGAAGAGACCGTAGCCGGCGCACCAGTCAGCGAGCGAAAGAACCAACGACGCCCGGAAGCGAAAAAGCAGCAGGAACCGGTGCGGGCATGGCAGTGTCTTAACTGGGTTGGACATCTTAAATGGGAAAACCCAAGCAATGTTCTGATTTTATCCTATCAAAATGTTATACAGTTGTGGGTAACCAGTTTTCGTTCGAAGGAGATTAGCTGCTTGGAGTGGCCGATTAATTTTTATTTGTAGTGTCGCCGCAAGTGCAGTGTTCAAATAGACCACGCCGGCTTGGCTAACGACGCCATTCTACCGTACTCTTAGAGTAAGTAAATGCGTTCACTCCGCCTTATTTCAGTTGCGGTGGTAGACCTAGCATTGGTGGTTGCAAGATTGAGGCATGTTCGGTTGCGCGAAGAGCTCAGCACCTACAATAGCGAACTCCCTAGACCCAGGAGCATTGCCCGGCGAGGCGTGTATCTCGACCTTCGCAGGTGAGCAGTACAGGGTGGTGCGGTGAGATGACAGGCAGCTAAGAGACATCGAGGCTGTTAGCGGAAGTCACCTAGCGGGCGGCCTACAACTTTGAACACTGTAACAACATGAGAGCGCGTAGAAGTCCTGATTCACCAACGATCGAAGGGCAGCGATCACGAAGGCGTACGGCTGCGGACTCTCTTAAACCCGTAGCAGAAGGCTGCGCCACGGCAAGGTGGCACTGCGGTGGGTCGTGTCACTGTGATACGTACCGGAGCACGCAACGACTACCTGTGACAAAGTATATCGTCTTCTTCGTGCGCGCGGGACCTGCTCTGAGCGCGCGTGCTCTAGACTAGTCACACCAGCTATGAGTTTCGGGACGGAAGCTGCCACAATACTGGCATCCTGCAGGAAATACTCGCCGGATGACTCGGAAAGATCCGCACTGCGCCACAGGTGAGCTGGCCGTGGGCGCGACCCGGGTGGGACACGATTGCGCGCTAGCTTCAGGGCGTTGAGAGTTCGTGGACAAGTTGACAATGCTGCCTTAATGATGTGCGCGCAGTGTCGGCTACATGGTTGTAACCTCCAGGTCGACGCGCCGGGCGTTGGCGGACTCGTCAGGTATGTCCGCTGGGTTAAAATGCCAGTAGTAAGGGCTTAACGCACCAATCACGTGATCGCAGGTGCTCAACGAGCCGCGGAGAGTGGACTACTGCGATGAGGTTCTTGTCCAGTCGCTGACTGCGGTAGGCTAGACCGGAAGCCCATATAACGAACAATTGTCAAGCGCGTGAGCGTAGTCTCATTGCTAACGCCATGCGCACACGGCGTAGGAACGTCACTGCCGCAACTACGGAGATGCTCGCACAGCAACGTCTCGAGTTCTCACTAGGCAGTAGCTGGTGGGGAGCTGATGCGCAGTCGCTGCGAGGGAGACCAAGGCGCAGAAGACTCGTAAGAATTTGGCTGCCGTGCGACCGGATCTGCCAGGAGTCACTGAGACAGTCGTGGTTGAATAAACGGTTACGCGCCTCAGAACATCCACGAGGGCGGCGCTCATATCCAATTGAGCGTAGGCTCGATCTCGGACATTAACGTTGAGCCCAGTGACTGAAGTAGAGAAAGGATTAAGGTCTTCAACATTATCGCACGCCTCTAGTGAGCATGCCAGTCCAGCCTCAATCTCGTGCTTTTACGAGAGATTACGCCAGGCCACCTGTGACGACACTTGGGTACCGTACGATCAGCTGGCTGGAGTGATCGTACTGGGTCGACCGCTTGGCTTGTGTTACATTGGATCGCAGGCTACTTTCCTCCTTAACGAAGCTCTGCGTGAAGAGCAGAAGGACACTGGTCCCGCTCTGATATCCGTATGGATGAGTGTCGAAAGAGAAAGGACTGACAGGTAGACCGCTCTCGAGACTAACGCTGTGTCGTGGTAACGGCGACAGCAGACGCTGTTAAGCTGCGGGGTAAGGCCTACAGCACCGCGTATGCAGCCTTCCGACGAGGCTCATGTATCACTCGTGTCTATCTGGGAGGCCATTACCCATGGGTCAGGAAAGGCCCGGCCAAGAGTTAAGGCGGGAAAAGGATTTGAGTTACGCTTGCGCCCGTCACACTCATGTTCCACGATCTCTATTCTCGAGACTGAACAAAAAGACACAGCAGGCGAGATCGGTAGGCCACCAGTAGTCTGTGAGATCTACGGCAATATAATCTGTAATAGTCGGCTGTCGACTAGGAACACGTCAGGAAGGGGTGTGCATGCGAGCTGTGCTAGAGCGACCATCTAGGACACCTCGATCCAAGAGGGGAAACATCGATCTGAGACTCCTCGCCTGCTCTCAGTACTGTCACGTCGCTGCTGGCAAGACGCACAGCCGCGTAGCTGGTGAGAACGGTGCCGGGCCCTCGTGGCGCTCGGCTAACGGTAAAATTAGAATAGGTGCAGAGACTATAAGCATCTACCTCTCGGAGGGGCCTCATACTTGGTATAGACTACTGCAAGTATTCACAGAGTCTCAAGGAAACGTAATGAAACATAAAAGTTTTGCTATCTTGGCTTATGAGACCGAATTGGCTTTCCTAGACTAGTATGGTTGTCGAGTGATGATGATTTGAAAGGTATCGACATGTGTCAATGACCCATATATGGCGTTAGTGGTGCGGTCGGTCTAACGACTTAGGTTCCAAATTCGAATTCTCGATTTTGAGTTTTAACCCCTGTCTTGAGTTCAGGCACGTGGATGATAGTTTCATTTCTTGAGTATCTTACTTAATGCATGGAGAGGCACAGAATGTCTTGGCTTAACTTTGTAAGTTATACTGTGTGTATGCTAATTGAGAAATGGCATAGGTGTTGCGAATGGGTCGTTTTATGAATCGTGGTCTATCTTTTTGGGAACGCCATGCTTATGTTTAATGTTTGCATTGGTGAATGGCCTTATCAGGGCAGCGAATTTGGACAAGATGTCTGCGGCGGGTTAATGAGAGAAGCCATGGGATGCGACAGTCGAACCTTTCCGTGATATACGGTTGCAGGCCAGGAGAGCGGCGCCAGTTCAGCTTTCAGGTAGTGGTAGTCAGCATTATGGATTGTGGTAACTGTTCGACTGCGCTTCAGAAAATTTGAATTATTTTGAATCTTCTCTTAGTCTTATTTTTCGTGTTTCCTATAGTATACAAGAATATATATTTAAGGAAATAGGAAAGAATATTGAAAAAGTAATAAACAAATTTTCCGTGGGTAGTTAGCCGCCTATCTTGTAGTGGATCCTACCCTGTTGATATCTAGTGTAGTGGTAGAAGATGGAAGGTGGATGAGTAACGTGGTTACGGGATTATGCTCGGTTGGTATTTATGGAATATAATTCTACATTGCATTTTTTTAATTATTTGGCATAATGTTTTCATATGCATAGACGTTTAAATAATGAAGAACGTTCGTAATATATGAAAGTAAGGTTATACGTAGACGGACCTCCTGAATGAGATATATCAGAAACCATATGTCAGGTTTACAGAGTTTTGTGTGTTGCGTTAAATCGATTAAATACCAATTTTATTTTTCATGGATCTATCCGAAGGGATATTCTCATTTCAGTAATGGACCCGCGTTAACGTCCGTGAATATCGTGTTGCTTAGGTGTGAGCACTAAAAGGGTGGCCCGTTGAGCACTACGGTCTGGTGCACGGTACATTTCCAGATAGCTCACGAGCAGACCTATACTGCGGCTACATTTATTTACGGGGGTCCAGCGTGATGGCCTACCTGTATCTGGGCGGCGCCGGCGTCGTGTGACATCAATGCAGGGGTGGCGAGACGCCCCGCTGGGCTCGGAGGTTGCAATTTCTAATATTAAAAATACAGGAAACAAAGGACCTTTCCTTAAGTAAAAATCACCCGACAAAACGACGGTGGACACGTTTATTAGTTTCGTGATGGTACATGTCGACTGGTTAATTGAATACATGGACTTAGTGATATGACTGGCTGGAGTATTTAGATACTTCGACTCACAATCGGATTACAACACGTCCATGTGGCCAGTACGTGGGCGAACGAGAGTGGGCCCGTCCGATAGCCTGGACCTTCTCCGGAAGCCGGCTGGGATAATCTGCGCCAGCTGAGGTTTGACTCGGTAGTACTGAGGCACCGAGTCCAGTGGAGTGAAGGGCCGTCCAGC
>BOPP01000416.1:43016-53151 GCA_017312745.1 Gryllus bimaculatus
TTTGTAAAAAATGTTACTTTCTTGCGACCTATTTGATACTGCCGGAACTGTACTTTCATCCGTAGGAGCAGAGGCGGATTTAAACAAGAAAACGACCGTTTGCAGCATGGACCGCAGCTGTGGATACCATCCCAAACACCCGTTACTTCATGTTAGCTTAAGTCCCTATTGCATTTGGACGCAGTCTGCCTGGTGGGTTTTCCCGGACTAGCGGGTTTTCCTCCAGGAACGAGCGGCGGGTGATGGTGTCTTTCTGTATTAATAGATCACAGTCGCTCGGGGTATTCACCAGGCTGCCGCGTAGCGCGCAGATATGTAAAGCACATAATCTTATTTAATTCAAATTGTGTTTTCAATCTCAGTCTTGATTATAAAATTATTTCAAACTTATTATTGTAACATTGTATCCATTTAACCTTTGATATTATCTATTTATAAGTTGCTTTAAACAACGTTTGCTTTCCACTAACTACTTACCACATGTAGATTACATTACATTTAAATTTTTTAGATCACATTACTTTTTAGTACTTTTACTATTACTACATTACTTTGACTACATTACTCTGTATATTTGTGACATGTGGTTAGGTGGAAGAGCGGGTTTGCTGGCCCGCGCCGTGCCATTAATAAAGGCATATTATTATTATTATTATTATTATTATTATTATTATTATTATTATTATTATTACTATTATTATTATTAAGTAAATATGAATAAATGTAATAAGCTTGAAAATGACATTATTTCATTTATAAGCCATCATGATAATGTAATACCACTTGATGATTGTGAAGAAAATTTATTAGTATTATTCAATGATTACATAATAGAGAATCAAGATATTATAAGAGAATATTTTACACATGGTAGATATAAAGGTATTGATTGTGGGAATTTAGCACAAACATATTAAAAAATCCCTAAGCAATTGATTAAAGATAATTTATTTTTTTAAATATATTTAGAGAAGATGATACTCTTAATCATATATAATGAATTTGTAGGTGGTGATATGAAATTTAATAAATTTATGTCAATTATGTTGGGATGAATCATTTGGTTTTATCACAATTGATGAGACGAAAACCAAATAATAGTAAACATAAAAAATAAATGACAATTTTTAAACAGCAATATAAAATCCTGTCTGATTAAACACAAATGCAATATATTTAAAAACAGACAGACGCAATGTAAAGTCCTGTCTGTTTATTTATATTTAAGAAAAAATGCAATATTAAATTCTATCTGTTTACACAGGTGTATTATTTTAGCTTTATAAATGTTTGCAAAGTATGAAACAAAACGAAAAAGGAGAACAGAATGAAAAAGTAAAAGATACATTGCGGGAATGGAAACAATTTGATGTTATTCAATCTATTGAACATGATCATGATAAACAAAGAGTATCTGAAAACATGATTTTGATTTTTTGTAATTATTTTCAATATCAGCAACACCATCGTTTGAAAAAGAATTATATAATATACAATCACCAGATACTTTACAAAGATTAGAATTAGAAAAACCATTGAATGCAATAGAACAAGAAGAGAAAAAATGATACATTTAGGGCCTAAATGAACTGAATGCAAATAAATAATAATGCATAATGCAATAAATGAATGAATAATGCAAATTATTTATCATTTGGCTTCACACCTGTTGATAAATGCAAATATGTTGGTGATACGAAGGTGCAATTTAATAACGTTATCATACAATGGAAAGATATGAAGATACTGATGAATTTATTAGGTCAATTAACAAATAATCATTATCAAATATTGAATATACAGATGAAAATTTAGAAATTTACAAATTGCAATTAAAACACATCTCATTAAAAAATTATGATCCAGATACAAATTATGTTTGATCAAATGTTGAAGGAAAATGAAATAAAATATTTAAAGGATTATGGGCTGAAAATATAACGAAAAGCCTGTTGAATATGTTTGAAAGAAAGATGTACAGAATCTAATATGAAGGTTATTAGTGATACATGATGAAGAAAAAGTTGGAAATGATAATTATAACGAGAAGGTAAGTATATAAAGATGTTAACAGGTAAATTTCAAGATTTTATTACTCAAAATCCCAAAGGAATTCCATCTGATTAATTTTCACAATGTCTTTAGAACATATGTTTGGGAACGTCTTGGAAATCAGAAAAACATGGTGCTGATATAAATTGGGTAATTAATAATTTACCATTACAATTACATCTTCCTGTCTGGTATAGATCTTAAAATTCGATTAGAACGGGGTGATAAAGGAATTAATTCACTTGATGAAACTTGTAAATATCATGATATATCATATAGAGACCCTATACATTTAGAATCTAGACATCAAGCTGATAAAATATTACAAGAAGCAAAAAAAACAACAACAAATATTTACTAAAGAGGCTGTCTTAAAAGAAAGAATGTTTGCTACATGAACTGTTTGTTAAAAGAAAATTAGGTATGGGAATAGATCACCTAATTGTGGAATTTAATACACTTTTTTTAATACTAATAAATGTTGAGGGTGAAATCTGTAATATTTATATTATCGCCAGATGATATTAAAAATATAAATTTGATATTTTATCATCCAAACAAATAAAAAGTAAAATGATAGTGTAAAAAAAATCTTGTATGTCATTAATGTATCCATTTCATAAAGAAAAAGTTACATTCTAGAAAATATGGTGCATTTATTGATGCATTATTATCTGTATTAGTACCAATATTAATAAGTATTGCAAAAACTATTTATGATGGAGTTCGATCAAATAAAAATAAAGCTGAATTGGAGGAAATGTAACGACACAAATTGGAAAGCAGGAACAGGGCTTAAAAAATGAATTTTATTTCTATATTATCAACATTATTAAGACAATACTCTTTTCCACTCAGTTATTATGATATAATGCAGAGTGTTAACAATTTTTAAACATCTAATTTTCGAGTTGTATTTTTGATTGATGAGTGTTCAAAAATATTGTATAAAACCGAATGTGATGATGTGAATATAGATACATCTAAAAATAGTGGAGCTCTTTCGATAGGTTACTTTAAAAATAATATACATATATTTTTGATTCATTTGGTGCACATTCCCCATTACAATTAGCAAATTATCTTGGATCTCAGTAATTATATTATAATGCTAAAAGAATTCAAAATTTTAATACATTTTTTTGGGTCATATGTGTATACTTGTGTTAAAATTGATATCTATGAAATATACATGGTCAGAAATTTCATATATAATAAATGCCACATGATATATGTGGTCTAACTAATTCTAATATAGAACTATTAAAAAATAATATGAGAAAACATGTTGAAACCGCAACACTCATTACATCTTTACGTATTATTGGTACATCAGGAAATTATAATTTTCACAATAAATTAAGTAAAGTGGGTTCTGGAATAGATGACAATGATGTAATAATAAAACAGTTAAATAATATATTACATTTGATAACACTATCATATTGTGTTGTTTTATTTGGTGAAACATTAAGAAATAACTTATTAAACGTGTTGAAAAAGCAATACTCATTACATCTTTACCTATCATTGGTACATCAGGAAATTATAATTTTCACAATAAATTAAGTAAAGTGGGTTCTGGAATAGATTACAATGATGTAATGATAGAACAGTGAAATAATATATTACATTTGATTCTTCATATCTTGTTGTATTTGGTGAATAACGTAGAAAAATGGATATTTTTTATTTTACAATTAACTGCATTTTGAGATTTTAACGGTTCTAAAATTAATAATATGGAAGCAAGTATTGAGTTAAATAATTTAATTCTCAATGTACAATCGTTAGGTGATGTTGAGAAAAAAGGAGTAAAACAACCTATTATTTGAAAAAAGGAGATAAAATATATATATTGAACCTAAAGATTAAAGGTATAAATATGGATATCACTCCTGCATGTCATACTTTCAATATAATAAATGCCACAAGATATATATGGAACGTATGTTAGTTGTGAATCTAAAGATGAAGAATATAACTTTAATGGTAAAATATAATGTAAAGTATGTGCTGGAATATATGTCTATTATACTGCAAGTGTTAAACAATTAAAAAATAGTGTATATCGTATATTACATCCTATTTAAGATATATATCTCTCAGAAAGATTATATTAAGATATAGATCATAGAAAACTCATAGGTGGTTTTGTCAGTGTGGGAGGTTAAAGGATATTTTTGGCAAAGCACGATATCTAAAATATTGGACTTGACGTTCTTTCTGTAGGCGTAATAGGTGGGTGCAATAGGAGCGTATATCTCGCAGCCGTTTGCGACAGCGTTGCTTTTAGCTTACGGTCGTGAAAGAAGATGATGCGGGAACTCCAGGCCGTGTGTTTCGCATTAAAATCGCCTGCCATGAGTGTTGGACTTGTGTTGCCTCTGTTAGTTTTGCAAGAGTTGCAGTGATATTTATGGATTGTTCAACGATTGAGCCGACCGATTCATGAGGGCGTGGGACTGAAGCGCAAGGTGCGGCCGCTGAGGGCCAGATGCCGTGTTTACGGAGGGCGCTTGTTGTTTTGGGCAGTTGTATCACATGGCATGAGAACCTGCTACCTGTAGGTAGTTGGCAGAGTTTGAGTGTGGGCCTCCTCACATTGTTGGGCGGGACGTGGGCGCAAAAGTTTGGTGACGGAGTTGCCAAAACTCGTCTGTGGCTCGTCCAAAACTCGTCCGGAGTTGTTGCCGGTCGTAGTAGGAGAATTTAAAACTGGCGCGTTTTTGTCATCTGAGTTTCGTGAAGAGTTCAACTTTTAAGATTGTTCTCGCGAGGCCTCGGCGGGGTGTCAGAATCGAACTTGGCGCCTGATGGTTGTTGTATGAGTGTGGGGAGGGAGGACAATTATGGACTCGGGCGCGTGCACCGCAACAGCGGTTGAGCATTCTTGCTACTTACCGCTTATGATGTTTCCGTATTGCTCGTTAAAGACAGGGTGACTGAATCTATCAGAGGTGAGATAATCTGCTGAGAAGTAGTAGCGGATGCAGCTGTGTTAATAGTAGTTCTCTTTCTACAATTCGAACGATGCTCTGTGTTTCTTTATGATAGACGTCTGTGCCAGAAAACCGTCTAAGTATTTGCATGCACGACAGTAATTCTTGTTTGGTTTTTCCTTGCTTATTGACCGACCTATTTTTGGCATGGAGCTCTGTTCAGTCGAAGATGAATTTTAGTAAGTGTTTCTCAAAAATATCTACTGATAGTCTATATTTGTTCCAAGAAAGATGTGTTACTGTTAGATTTTGCGTAAATCAAAATAATTATTTTTATTTAATTTCGAAAATTCTACGTTAAGTTTTAGCTTTAATTAAATCCAAGATAAATTCACTTTAGAAGACTTTAAAATGATGATTTTAAAGATAATTTACAACTATTGAATTTTTGAAATTTTACTTTGTCAACAATATTATTTTTGGAAAAGCAGTTGTGAATTTTTTATACTGTCATAATTTATGATTTATCAATGATTCATTAAAATATTTATCATGTTAAATTAGCATGGATAAGTTATGTGACCTTTCCTTGTTTAGCGCAAAGGAGTCGTGCTCTACCTTACGCCTACCTACTTGATTTTAGGTTACTTCGCATGTTACTGCTCACGCGGTTGAGGGAAAGCCTTTGATTAATTTCTTCACCCCAGTCCTGGCCACCTATTCTTCAATTACACGTTTCGCGCAGAGGGGGCCGTGCTCAACCTCTATACACTTGACCCTTACGCTGAACTTGAGGCTCAGAGGGAGTCAGACTCAACCTCAACGCCTAACTAAACTTATCCTGGTGATATTTTGTGTTGATATGAAAGCGAAAACTTCACTCTTTCAAATTTTCTTATTTGTAGGTAAAATCGTTCAGACCTCCGCCGCGGCGGTGGCATCTTAACAGCCGTAAGACGTACTATCTCACATACGCCCCTAGTCAATCCACCTGTCGCCGCAATAGAGGCAACATCGGTTGAAATCGGTACGCCGTACGTACAATCACCCTTGTATCCGGGTACAAGCGGTCTCAAGATTCAATTCGAGGTAGCTGCTAAAGATAGGAGAGAATGTTATTATAGCAGGTGACTTGAACGCCAAGCGCACAGACTGGGGCTGCCTTGTGTGGAACTCGGCGGGAGAGCGCCTGCTTCCCTATTTAAATAGAAGCGATCGGCTCGTCATTTCCCCTCCTTCTATCACCTATACCCTCTTACTGACATATTCACTAGACAAATAAAAGGCCACATTCTTGAAATTGAACTGCATTCCTCTGCACTCTAAATCACAACTCCAAAGCCCCTTCATGACCTCACTTCGGAAGATATCCCTATTCTATACGCCTTCCACAGAAGTATAAGCTGTTGCGCTAAAGCAAGACTTATAAGCTGTTGCGAGGCGTCTCGCGCTGAGGGGTGAAGTGGAACGGAACGTTGAAGCGTTGGACAGTAGCAGCGAAGGCGGGGCGAAGTTGAGCGGGGTAGAACTGTGCAGTTAGCTACACGATTAAGAAGGGTTGTAAAGAATGCCAGAAACCGACACACCGTTAGCAAACACGCGGAAGGTCTTTGAAATACGCGTCGCCGTGCCGCAAAGGAAGAGAGCGAAGAAAGAATTAGAGGCGATGATTCCGGTGCCGGGAGTGGTCAAGAGGCGATACGAAAGACGATTGGACGTGGATATGGTGGAAGTGGAGAGGGAAGACGGCGTTTTCGAGCGACATCACGAACGGCTGGTCTACTACGGCGCTGCCGGGAGTGGACCAATGTCATATAGACGGCGACATAGAATGGTTTGCAAGCTGCGCATTGAGCGTCCGTCAAAGGTAACAGAAATTTTGTAAAACGATTAGGAGCCGACTAAGACTTGAACGAAGGCGCAGCAGCAAGGCTGTAATTGTAAATTTGCATATTCACGTAAAATCTAGATAACAACAAAGCAATTGAAAGATCTTTGTACGCCGGTAATACAGTTTATTCTAATGTTAAATATTAAGGAGAAAAACGGTGTTAATCTTTGTTTCTCAATTTTGTGTAATCTTGATTTGAAATGTAAGTAATAGTAAGTAAGTCATTCAATAACGTGTTCTCCAAAACCTATGTTTCTGTGTAGAGAGGGGATATAATTTTGTTGCATTCCACAATCACGGGAGTTAATATTTGTTGTTTACACGGTGCTGGCCAAGCAATAGTTACCGTGCACGGGTATTGGTTGTAACATAGTAGTAAATTAGGAACAAATACTCGAACTAGAGCGAGAAAGCAATAACAATTTTTTTTATTTCGTATCGAATATTTATGTGCAATTTTATTTTGAGATTTTTGGTATATTCTTTGTTAGTGCTGCTATGTGTCATACTCTGGAGAATATATGCAGTGTTTACCTAAGTCTGTGTCTGGATGTAAATCTTTCTTATACCCCAAAATATCCTGCCCCTTGAGACTACAAAGGTCGTTCAGAGCATTTTTTTCTGGCGCCGGCAACCACGATTGAAGCGTTAGAATATATTATGTTTGCATTTCTGGGCAATACTTCCACTGCGTGGAAATCGGCGACCGTGGCGCTTATTTCAAAGCCGGACAAGAACTTGCGTCTCCCAAAGAACAATCGTCCCATATCTCTCTTGCCCATTATAGGAAAAATGTTCGAAAGAATAATTCTGAATGGATTAAGGAAAGACTTTGAAAACCAGGGTATCATTCGAGAGAGGCAGTTCGGTTTCCGGAAAAATCGCTCCTCCGCCCTCCAAGCCCTTCATTTCACTTTCTGCGTGTCCTCTTCTTTATCACGCCGTTGTTCTATCCCCGCTCTATTCTTCGATTATTCTTACCGCCTTCGACATGGTCCATCACCCCCTACTTAACTTAACTTCGCTCCTACGTCCCTAACTTTATTCTCAATCCTCTCATCAGCTATTTAACTTAACGAAATTTTTCCGTTCGCTATCAAAATTTTTCATCTCCAATTTGCTCTATTCTCGCCGGCGTCCCTCAGGGTGCCGTGCTTTTGCCTTTCCTTTTCTCTATTTCTCAGCGACACCCCTACCGTCACCGGAATGAGTGATTTCATCTATTCTGATGACATAGAGTTCACGGTCAAAGATAGCCGCATAAACATTGCGGTAAAGCGCCTACAACGGTCCGCAAACGCGCTTATTCAGTGGAGCGCGGACATTGACCTAATGCTCAATGCGCTGAAATGCCAAGCCATCATCGTTTTTCACAAACTCACACACAACACTCACACTGTCGCTCACATCCGCCTAAATGGTCACACTATTCCTTGGCGGGACAATATAAAATATCTAGAAGTTAGATTTGACTGAACTGGACTTAGAAGCGGGACATATCGAATGCACGTAACATAATGACGTTGCGAATTTCATCACTCCTCTCCCTTTTTAAGTGCCGAGCCCTTAAAGAAAAAATTACACTCCACTTGTATCTCGCATGCTTACGAAACGCGGGGCTATACGCTTGCGAGATATGGGCCACAGGCTCCGAAACATGGCTCAATTGCATGACACGAGGTACAAATGGCTTCATTCATGCGGAATTTCAACCACCCCCAGGTTTAATCCTCGCTAGCGAACTCACTACTAGAAACATCAAAGTAATCACCACCACACTAGTCGAGCTCGTCACGGAAAGAATTCAGGCCATCTTCACTAACATCGACACTCACCCCCTAAACCAGCCCTACTCAGAATACTACACGAAGCCATCACGACACACAAAGAAAAAACAGCCTTCAGACATCATCTTTTTAAAACCACCTTGAAACACAAACACTAAACACGCATTTCACTCAACAAATAACACTTAAAACAACAAAACACAGACGCTCTTAAACATAACCCAACAGATACTAAATACAAACCACAAATCACTCAATTCAGAATGCAATAACGAGCAAAGCGTCGCCGAAAACATACATCCACCTCCCAAATGACCAAAAAGTGACGCATATCAAATACAAATGCAAATATTAACAAACTAATACACTAATCACCACACCCCCTAAACTATTAATTACTAAATAGAAATATACATTCGCCAACCACCTTATATCAACTACTAACCTCTAGCATTCTCACCAACAGCACACAAACAAAACTGTAAATAATTAGGTTATTATAAGCGTTACTAGATTAGGCTAGTTTAGTTAGGATTACGTTCATTGTAAATATAGATTTGTAAATACTGTATATACCTGACAAACTGTATTACGACTATTAAATAAAGAAAACTGATGAATACGAGTGAACCGGGTATGACAAGCAAAAAATCACTTTTTGGGAGAAGAAAAGGGAAACCAATAGAATACACAAACAAAAAACAACGAAAACAACAACCAACGAGCATCAAAGCACACGAGCGAGAGGAGAAAGATTAATATACATCGCATCGGGAAAACCAAAAAACGATGTATTAAAAATGTCTCTGCATAACTATTACAAGAGCGCGGTAGAGCTCCCCCCAAGGAAGTAGATCGCAAGGTCTTATAGCTACTACCTCGTATCATATATGGTCTTATGGCCACTACCAATGTGTGTTTAGATTGACGTCTGCGTCCGCGTTGATGTTCTGCGGTCGACTATTGATTTCCAATGCCTCCTTGATGTGTGTAGGCCTGTAGTCCCGGTTTTTAGTGTGGAGGAGCCGGGTCTTGTCAAAATAAACTCGGAATGGTGTGCAGACGAAGAAATGTTGCAACGGGATCTTGATGCGTTACATTGCTGGGCGGAAAATAATGGAATGACCATAAATGGCTCCAAAAGCAAATCCATCACTTTTGGCAGGGGGCATAATTACAGAGAAACGAATTACCGCTTAAATAAAGACATTATTCCGATAGTTTCCTCATGCAAGTACCTAGAAATCCATTTCGATAGTAAATTAAGCTGGAAAAGTCATGTAGATTTTGTAGTAGGGAAAGCCTGGAGATCTCTCCACTTTGTAATGCGCACCTTAAATGGGATGGCAAACGAGAAGGAAATTATTTATCGCTTGTTAGACCGATAATGGAATTTGGAACAATTTGTTGGGATCCGCACAAAATTTTGCAGTGTAAAAATTTGGAAAGAATTCAGCGTAGGG
>BOPP01000416.1:56246-71517 GCA_017312745.1 Gryllus bimaculatus
CGGGTGCCTGGAGACGAGCGCCGGGCAGGTATAAATGCGCCGCTGCCGGCGGCCGCGAGTCAGTGAGCAGTAAGACGTCAGTGAGTAATACAGAAGTCAGTCAGTGTAAGTCAAGTGTAAGTTAGTGTAAGTCAGTCAGTGTAAGAAGTCGGAAGCACGCAACTGCGAATCGGTGTATGTAATCAGTAAGACGTCAGTGAGTAGTGAGAAGTAGCAGTCAGTGAGTAGCAGAGAAGCAGTCAATCCGTCAGTGTGTCCGAAGTGGAAGCTGTGCTGTGAAGTGTGCATTGTGATGAACAGTGGTGCAGTGTGTGAACAGCAGTCAGCGGTTTGAAGTCTGCAGTGGAAGCTGAGCTGTGAAGTGTGCATCGCGGTAAACAGCAGTGCAGTGGACCCTGGTGTGTGCAGGGAAGTGTGGTCTGCGCAAGGAATTGTGGTCTGCGCAGGGAATTGTGGTCTGCGCAGGGAATTGTGGTCAGTGTAGTGGACCGTGGACAGTGCATCGGACTGGATGATACTGTAGAAGTAGATACTGTAGTGTAAATAAATAGTATGTAAGAAGTGAACTGTGTAAATAAATAATCAAGTATATCTGTAAATAGACCAAGAAGTTTTTAGTGTCCGTGGTTTTTAGTGTATTATTGTTTACGAATAAACGTTTTTGTTTACATAATACCAGTGAGTTTTAATACCCCACGAGAAACGTTACAATATGTAATCCCAGCTACTTTGAAGGGTTATCAGTAATACCTCACGGGTCGGTTAGGTCACACGATCGGGAGGGGAGATTTTATAAGAAAAGTTCAGATAGTCTCTACGTGATCTCTACCTGCTCTTGTAAAAGTAGTGAGATTGTTGTTTTAACTTTGTAAGTAGCATTTGTTCGGAGTGGAAATTTATTCTGCAAGTGATTTGATTTTTCTTTGATTAGTGAGTAAGAAAAAGCGACTTACGGTCATGAATAATTTTTTGCATATATAGCGATTAAAATTTACAAAAAAAAGTCTAAAAAAAACGCTCCCATTTTTTCTTTACATTTTATTCAATTATGTATTAATAGAAAAATACTGGCGATAAATAGGCGATCGAATATGGTGCTAGTCTCATGTTCGAATATTGCTCGGTTTTTTGAAAATTAAAAAAAGCTATTGTTGTCATGAGATATGCGCATCTCGAAAACGAAAGACGATAGTGCCGATCGGATTGCGGCATTTTGAATTTCGTTTAAAGGCAATTTAGTAAAGGCAATCATTATTTTTGCAAAATTTAAAAAAATATGAACTATTTTCAATTTTTTAATTCGAAAGTAGGAATGGTTGCCTGATGTCCCAGAAGAGAACACTTCGAATTAACAAATTTGCAACAATTTTATAAACAATTCTGAAATCGGTGCAATTCCTGCCGGGCAAGGTCCCCATATTGTCTTATGCAAATGTATTCCTAATACCTACTGTATTTGTTTCTAAAATACTATATAAGGACTTGATCTTTCAATTTTGCTGTTGTTATTTTAAAAGGTTCCCTACAAGTCATCTATCGATTCGAAAAAAACACGATTTTGCAATTTTTGCAAATTTTATAAACATATGAACCATTGTAAACTTGCAATTATAATAGTTTTCTAATCTGTAAATCTATAGTAAACTGGATATTTGATAAAGGACCTGTATTATTTATAAACAATAATATTAAAAGTAAACGTGTATGAAATTGTAAATGCTCTAAAATTAGCGTTGTTTTATCTCATATAAACGAAATTTCATCAAAAAGAATTGTGTTAACAGTAATTAAACTTATATATTCTTGTATACATTTCAATGTTTTTACTTTCATTTTCATAAAAATGTTTCATTCTATGTATTTTTATTTGGAAATATTTGCACTTATGAACTAGCGACATCCACCATTTTCTACGACGTAATTTTGCTATGCCACTTTTTGAGATTGACTGCGGCTGTTTGTGAGGCAACGTTTCGTCATGACAATAGCTGCCCAAGCTGTGGAAAATATTCTCGGAGCTGGAGATGGCCCGGTTAATTCATGTTACCAGAGTTGTACAAATTTTTGAAAAAACTAGTAGTTTTGCGTAATTTCTGCTTGAAATGATTGTATCTGTTGCCATTGTGTGGCTTTAGGAAGCGGGGATGTGGTTTTCAAAAATACACTCATTTAAATTTAACAAAGAAAGCATATTTAATATCTAAAATGATGTAATGGATGATATATGATATAACATGGAAATTATTAAAAATTTGACACATGCAACCTTTTTTTATATTTTGATTGACTCGACGCAACTAAATAAACTTGTCAGACTGTAACGAATGCTGACACTGATGGCATTTTTCAGCTTCACTCAAAAGATGTCCTACCGCATTTTAGCGGGAATAAAGCTAGTGATTACCATTCTTGTTGTTGTTGTCGTCAACGTCGTCGTTGTTGTTGTTGTTGTTGTTGTTGTTGGTGGTGGTGGTGGTGGTGGTGGTGGTGGTGTGGCAGTAGAACACACCCAGCTGGTGGTGGTGTTGACCGGCGGGTAGGGGCGGGTCGCCCCGGACATCTGCAGCCAAGACCACGGCTGCTCTCCAGCGTCGCCGTGCCCATCTCCGTTTGCTGAGGCCGGACCCAGGGATGGAAGCCCCGACCGTCAGGCACCCACAATTCGCGTCGGCGATGAAAGATTGGAATTCATCTAATTCCCGAATCAAGCGTTCGCAGACAGTCCACTACCGTAGTGCGGGCTAAACCAGCCTATGTCACGTAGCTGAGTGCAACTGCACACCGGTGACTGGCATTTACGTGCGAGTACAGCTCTCGGCCAGTGAAAATAATTTCTAAGTGCCAGAAACTATGTCTCTCTTCACGAATTCTCAAGAGTGAATGTTTGAGCTGAAACCGTTCACGGAATCTTGAAGGCGTCCGTTCGCGGAATCTTGAAGGAGAATCCTTTTGGAGCTCCACTCCCGTCATCACGAAAGCTGTGGTAACCCCCCCTTCTTCAGTGAGCCACCTCGTGATTGACTGAAATCAAATTTAGCGGAGCGTGGCGGGGCAGAGATTCGACCAATGAATCAACGAACCACACAGCAGACGAAAATTTTCCGTTCCTCCGTCGTCGACGAAAATATCGTTGTGACCTAGATCGTCGGGGTTGCACGTGCGCCAAAATCTTAGGTCGTAAACCTTTCCTTCAAGTGGGTGTGATTGCAGGCGGCTCTCTTCACGTGCGGTCGGGTGGGGGGGGCGGCAGGTCACCCGTCCTAAGTGCTCGGCGGAGGCGCGCGGTTGCCAACAAAGCAACGGCGGCGCGCAGCAAGCCATAAACGACCCAAGCCTCTCAATAACAGAGATGAGGGATACGTGGTCCGGTAACGCCTTTTCAACGGCTGCTGGCCGCGCTAGATGCCCGCTATTTCATCGATAAGCACTCGATGGCATGGCAGTTCGTACCATTACAGTATATATACTGGTTCCACATCAACTTTGGTCACAAGAAAAATTGAATGAATGATATGAAAAATAATAACTTTTATTTTAAATATAATTTCCTGCGAACATTGTGTAGCACTTGTTTTAAACATTGATAAGCTCTTGTGTAGATCTTGTTTTGTTTACGTCATGTTCTCTCATCCTACAAAACCTGGGCGATCTTCTTGTTGAAAAGCAATTGTGTTTATTTTATCTAAAGTGTAAACGTTAGAACTCTGTGATGAAATGAAATACTATAGGAACTGTTATCTTACGACGAAAGGCATCTCACGAATGTTTGAAATTATTTTGATGTCAATTGCATATATTTTAATTACTGTATTGATATTATCCAAGCGAATGCCCATAGTTTTGATATCGCTGCGCTGGCAAGAGTGCGTTACTTAGTTCTTGGTTGAAATGGACGTTTTTAAGTAATGGCTGAGATGTTAGTAGCGCAGAAAATGTAATATTTCAATATTACGTAGCTGGTTTCAGTAACGCGAGAAAGTATGTGCTGTTCATGTTCTTGCCGCGTTGACCCCGTAACTATAATATTATCCAGGTAATTATTGCACCCGGAAAGCTAATTTATCATTTGTTCCAAACACCACTGGAACAATTCTCTTGTATAGATTATCCCGATCGGGATCCCGTTATATCTAACCCTATAACTCCAAAAATAACCCTTATAACTCCCAATGTGTGTTGATTACTAATATTTCTTTAGCTGCGCCACTAGCGGTATTTGAAGGTACGCATCTCGGAGATCTATTTTAATGAATTGTTTGCCACTTGCTAACTTGTAGAAAATATCACCTGGCCTGAGAATCGGGTATTGCTCCACTAAATTAACTACCACTCTCCACTAAATGCTATTATTCGTTGACTGTTCCGTTAGAAGGTCTTACTGCCCCTCTCTGCTTCTTCACTAGCACCGAACGTGACGCCCACTGTCTTGTTGATACCCTTGGTCTTTATTTCTGTCTCCATTTTGTCCCGTAAACACCACGTCACCTGTATCGCCTTATAAAATCTTGGTTTGACCCGCTTTATCAAATGCAGCTACGCTGGGAACATGTTACACTCCACAAAGGCTGGTTCAAATACTTCCGGAAATTCATACTCCAACTCCTTCACTATCTTATCTCCCTCTCCGAATGTGATATTGTTGACCCCACCCACCATGCCGAATTATAGTTTCCTAAAAGAGTCTAATCCTAAAATGTTCGAGTCGTCGTGTCTGTTCACTACATACATTTCCAAATCCGTTCTTTCCTGAATACGGCCTCCAGCAGTATCTTCCCTCGTATGCTGATTTTTTTTCAAACGCACTCAACTATTTGGTCACTTTCACACATACCGCTTATCCCAATTTCTTGTACGTGTGCAAATTTATAAGCGGTGGTGCGGCTATGGAATCCACTCGAAAGTCCACTGGTCGTCCGAGATCAGCACTGTGTGCAACGTGTTTACTTCCATTACTTCGTCCTTCTGTGCGTTCCGCGAGCGTCTAATCTGTCTGCTCCTGCATTCTTCCCTGATGAGGCCCACCTTTACTCACTCAAAACACTCTGCACTGCGAAATTTATTCTCGAATATTTTCTTTCGTGCCCCCTGCCGTAGTTCCGGAACGACCACGCAAACACTTTACTCCTATCGTTTTCTGACCTTTCACCTCCCCGACTACTCTCGCTGGATGTGTTTCTGTTTCTCGCGCCGTCGGTCTTCCTATCCGCACGACTCACCCTCTTGCCCTTCACTTTGCCCAACTGCGCTTTGCTCGTTATGCGGTGTGACGTGCGCTACGTCATCTCAAATCACTTCTATCCTAATCTGTTCACAAGGCGGGTGTTATCACTACCACCCTGATCATCGAATCGGCATACGATTCTCCACAACCTTTCGTCCGACTTCTGAATTGGCACATCCTTGCATTTCCACTAAGATCCGCCATCCACTCTCCGTATATCTGTCATTCCGTCTTCCTGATTTGGAAAAACGCATATCTTGCTGCCAACCCATGTGAGGGTAGTGCGACATATTTATTTAACTCTGTCTTAATCTCTGTCAATCCCACTCTTTCATCCACTTATCTGGAAACAGCTTCTCAAGTACCCGGCCGTGAGAAATTTCTCAGTCGAACTTAAAAAGAAAGTTCGCCTTGCACAGTCTGCCTTGAGTTTGATTCTGCCTACGTGCCGATCAAATCTCTCTATGTAGTCTCCCCATCCTTCCAACTCCCCATCAAATGGTGGGAATAGGAGAGGCGTATGCGTGCCATCGGCCTGACTCACCGCTTCCAAGGCTTTCATCATCTCTGCCTTATCTTGCTGAAAGTCCTCTTGCTGTTCACGTAGTTGCCGCGCGGCTGTTTCCTGCTACAGCTGTAGTTGTTGCTGGAGTACCGCCTGTTGCTGCTGGTGAGCCGCTTGTTGCTGAAGCTGCTGACATGCAATAACCTCACAATCATAACTGTGCCTCTTAGTTCCCGCCGAGATTGGTTGGGATTGGGTGGGGTCTTCACTAATATCGCATTGCTAAGAAGTGGTTGGTTGAACAGAATCTGGCCGTTTCACGTTGCGCACCGGCGGTGCAGATCAGGTTTAGAGTACTTGGTCAGGCAGGAGCATGCAAGGGAGAGAGTGTTCCCTCTGATTCACGCATTGTTGTACCAGATTCGAAAGTGGAGTTCAATCACTCCCTGGCCTCAAGTTGAGACGGCATTAACGTCAGATTTGAGGGCACCTGGGTTGCACCGCCATCGCCCATATTGTCATTCGTCTCTGCAATGTCATCTGCAAGGTGATACGGGTCAGGGATGGAGCAATTCCGCGGGCGCTGACGTGCGGGGCCACTGTTCTACCACCATCGTCGTGGTTGGCTTCGCAAATTCTTGCTCAGCCTTCTTTGCAAGGAACTTCTCCCGCTGTTTCGCCCTTGCTAATTTACGCACAGTCGAGGGTTGGCGCTGTAGATTTGGTGTCGTCTGTTGTGGGGCGGGGTGCTCCCGACTGGGTGGCGAGGACATCCGTCGTGTCCGCAACCCCCTTCACGCGCGCCAGCAGCCGCCCACGCAGATGGTTTGGCAGGGCCAAGATAGGTGAAGGACAGTCCCCAATTCAGCCCGAGCTAGAGTGTGGCGTCATATCTGTCGCCTTGTACAAAACGTACCAAATATCAAGCCACTGTGCATTTCATGTTCATGGACACGCTGCGGGAAGAGACGCCGGGCTGAACAATGGCAAAACCTAGAAGCGGAAGGGAAGGGGTGCCGTGTCGTGGTGGCAAACTTGGAACCCCGTAGGCAGGCCAGCGGGAAACGCGTCGGCGAAACAGCGAGATGACGCAGTTCCGGAACGCCAGGCCCAGAAGGTAATATAAACGGACCCCGGACCATAAGCTCCTTCATCTGATGCTTGGGCGCGTCGGTAGGAAGTCGTGTGGGTTGTGCGCGGCGCTACATTTTTATGCATAGGCTACTGAGGCAGGGAACTGAATCCGGCGTGCTACGTCGAGACTGGAGGTGCGGCATACTCGCTTGTATGCTCACGTAGGCTACTGGTGCATCACACCGAATAAAATATCTAATATTAGAACAGTGCTGGTGGTAACCAGAAACATTCCTTCTCGTAACGGGTCAATATTGTTTATTGTAATTATTGTGCATAGTAGTCAGGTGTTATACTCAATAAATTACAATAAATACTCCATAAATTACAAACCGCTCACGTCTGTGATTTATTGCCCCGTCAAAGACGCTACAAGAGATTTGGCCGCCTGGCGGCGCTTTTGTTTGTTATTCGCCCCACGCCCCAAGCGTTGTAGGGCATTTCCAACTCCGTACAATTGCTGTTCATTAGTTGTTTGATTAGGGACATCTGTGACGATGGGTTTCTTGACTTGGCTAAGGAGTGGACGCTGGCATATGTTTATCCGTAATATCTTGTTTCATTTGAGTAGTAGACGGATGGAAGTCTTGGGATGGGGTAAGTACGGGGAATGGACGTGGGTTGCGATGGATGGGGACAGGTAAGACGGTCTAGAGAAAGGAGGAAGTAGATAAAGAGAGATTAGCCACAAGGTCACGCGGACCTGGCCGTGTAATGCATTGCTCAGGATATGTCGCAGGTACCTAATGCGCGGTTACGGTGGCAAGTGATCGCTGCCTTTGCACTTGTGCAGTCTCGGGCACTACTCTGTTCAATTTGCAATTGCTCGAAAGTCACGTCGAGCATGATGCCGATAGAGGTCTTTTCACGCTTTAACGTGGTCAAAAATGTTCGTACACTCAGGGTGTGCCCATAATATCGATACTGCGATTGATGAGGTGAGACAATTTTGCGCCTTTCCTCCTTTACAATTTTCTGATGTGCATCAAGCGCAATATGCGACGGGACTATCACCAGACAAAACGTGAAGTATCGTACGTCTGCCGCCACGCCATGCACTTGCCTGAAATGGGCAGTTATCGTTTTCCTGCGATTATGGCAGGATTCCGCCAGTTGAGCTAGGACATTCACAAATAAAATCTGTCTATCTGATACAGTTGCGTCAATGGCTGTTTGGATTGGTCTGCCCTGACTATCATGTCTTTTGGAGAGCGTGGAAAGCGTCTTAACCCATCGTTGTGCCAAATACGCCATCTCACACCTCAGGTGGCGGCAGGTCTGCATATTATTCTGTTTTTCAGAACTGCCGACGCCCCCAGTGTAGTCCACGCACGTGCCAACTCGTGGGTGTCGGCTCCGCGCGTGTCATGTCATGTCATCATGTCATTAGCCCGCCTGGTCCGTTCCGTGTTTATACTCACCAGGACCAAATCTGGAGGGCAGAAGGGATAGAATACAGTTCTCGGAGAGGGAAGAAATCAAATCAACCTCATAGGTACTAAGGTTATGTCTGCTTGCGATTCAACGCGCCCCTCCCCCGTATCGAAGGGTGTCCAAGTTTACCAGGAAATATTTTTTTAGTAAACCCGAAATTGACCGAAACGACAATGGCGCTGATAGGGGTTACGGGACCTAGATAGCTTACAACGGCTGGCATTTCAATTTCTGAGCGATGAAATCAAATAGACTACTCAGGAATCTACGATGAACATTTGTTGTATCTTCTAAATATTATTTGAAGCAAGTGCCATTAAAATTATATTAAAATCAAAGAAACTGCTAAAAATGTATTAAAATAACGGAAATGGTTAAAAATATGACTCATTATTCGAAATCCGTGGAAAATGCAAAAACAAAAAAAGACGTATAAAAATGGATAATTTTTATTTTCTCAAACGCAAAATTAATGTCTATACTAGACAGTACTGTTCTAAAGTGAAAATGATAAGAAAGACGTTTCATTAAAATCCGCCCTTAAGTAAAAAATATTTTACAGTACTCATGTCGTAAATAACTATTTGACCACCATAAATTTTTGTCTACATGTATAGCAGGAATCGTATGGTATTATTAAGACAAACAGGATGTTAAACATGGTTTGATAATTTGAAAAGTGCTATACTGAGTAGATTATATCGTGGTTTAGGTGTTCTGCCTTCAATTTTTTTAAAAAGCCAAACCTTACAATTGTTGAGTTTTCATGTAAAGTACCCTCCCAAATCAGAATATACGATTAAATCTCCCAAAGCCTCGACTTCGTTCTGATGTAAGGAGAAATATCTCTTTTAGAGAAAATTTCCTGTGCGGTTTACGCGCTAGCGTTTGCCACGTTAGGTCAGGCGGACAGACGTTTTGCCGATAATCGATTTTTCGGTAACAAAATAGATTCTGGCTACAATACGTGATCAGAAGACGTCATTTCATATATAGTAAGAGGATTTATCTATTTTTTCGTTACCAGGGCCCGACCATAAGTGCTTTCTCCAAAATTCGTCGTTGTTCGGCGATTACAACACCTTTTCTCCTTACATTCGTGTGGAAAGAATAAAACACATATGATGGAAATCAAAGAAAACGAAATTATTCGCATAAAATAATCATTGAGAACGGCCCAATAGAGCAAGTAACAAACTTTAAATATCTGGAATGTATAATACAGAAGAAAATACAAAGATTTATATACTTATTAAAAACGTACTATTTGATTTCGATTCAATTTTTAATATGAAAATTGAAGCCGCATCAACAAGAAGTGTATTAACATATTAATTAATTAAATGAATGCTTATCATTAGCAGGTGTAAAGGGGTACCTTTAGAAGAACCTATACCTTTTCCTTAATTAATTAAATGATTTTCTTTTTAATTCAACAAAGTGAGCCCATTATTTTTAAACATTCAACTTAATACATTCACACGTAGTTTCTTTAATTTTATCTGTCTAATATTTTTTGTAAATATGAAACGCCTGGCGGGGACATGAATTAATCGCATCTTGTTCGTGGTTCAACAAAAAAATTAAATATTTACATTGCCGATATAATGGCCAGGAAACCGGTGAGTTTTAAGGCGTTTTGTCAATTTTCTTTTTATTAATACTGTATTAGTATAAGCCGGATTACTATTCACCATTGAGCCACGAGAGCATACACTCGAGCGGTTGAGAAGATAGAATTTCAACTGCCAGTTTTTGTGGGGGCAAACTTATACAAATTAACTGCACATTATAAAAGGCGTATCAACGTTTCTATATTCACTTTCATGATAAAATACAGTTTAAAATAGAGGGTAAAATAATTTCATTTAGATTCATTATGTTGCTACGCTTCATCTGGCGTGCGAGTCTACGGATGCGCTTGCTTATGCCGTTCCACGAATCGTAGCAAGCTCCCTCTCTGACAGAGAGCCGGGAGTAATTTCTGATTAGAATCGGACAGGCAGCAGGGTATTGCCCGGCAGCGGTTCGTAAATATGGGCCTAAATATCAGGATTATTATAATCTTGATTAATAGTTAATACTTAGGGTTTCAATAGTATTGAAGACACTAAATTTATTCAACACTAAGATTGTTTCGATTGTGTACACATTCATACAACACTTCACATGAAATACGCACAGGTATAATATTTATTTGTGTAGTGCAATAGTTTCAATCGAAAGTGTTATATTGTGATAAAGGCAGAATTCAATTCAGCATCGGCGAACGCCGATTAACGCAGTTCAATTCATTCTAGGCAGTGCAATCTCATTAATTGAATTGAACTGTTGTGATCATCATTAGGAACTGAACTTTGGTAATTTTGAGGAATCAAACAATTTTATAAACTGTTATTTGTACATTGTTAATTATGTTTTAAAATTAGTTTTCTTTTATTAATAATTCCCTTCATTTGGAGAGTAACAGACGAAGAGCACAACTACGTTGCAAGGTGCCAGTACCGGTTTGACCGCTCAGTTGCGCCTTCCGCGAAGTGCGACCCCCCCCCCCCCCCCCCCCCNAGCCAGCGGCTCGGCCTTACGCGCACTGCGCGGCCCCGCCCGTTGCCTCAGATACCTGCTCCTACCTCAACCTATCTCAATTACCTGCTCCCGTAAAATGTCTGGTTGCTCAGAAAAAAAGCTAAAACAATGGAGGACCATTAAAGTTAACCTTCAGAATACTAAAATAAATTTGACTTGGATGAATGACATCAGGTGAAATTATAGAAAGCAATGTATAAATTAATTTAATAATTCTTAAGAAATGTAAGGAATCACAGTACATAATATTGAGGACTTTTTAAAAATTTATTTAAGGTCGCTTTGTAATGTCAAGGTCATTAGCGAACCCTGTCATTATACAATTGTACGAGTATATATAAACTAGTTATAATTATTACAAGGACAAAAATGTTAAATTTAATCACATTTTTCACAAAATGTGTGGTTTAATTTAATTACAGTTCTAATACATTATGCAGCTATATAAGGCTGTACAGTTTTGTAGTTGCTAAGAATTTAATTTTTTAGCACACCCGTGTGTGGAACTGAGTAATAATTGTAGGGTTCCTTCAATTATTAGAAGTCTTCTTATATAATATTAGTAGCAGGGCATTAAATAATAAGATGGGAGAGGGAGACTGCTGCACCACACTTTGCACAGGGTTCTGGATCTGATCTCTTAAATAAGGAGCAGAAATTGAGATTGAATAACCTATCCTTAGTCTAGTAATTACAACCTGTTCTGTCCTCTAAAAATGTTTTTCGGGGAGAGTTGGGTCACGAATAGATTGTCTCACTAAATGGAGTTTGGAAACAACCAATTTCCAGATAAAAGTGCCAATAACTGAGGCAGGAGTCTTTTACAAACTTTTTAAAATCTTGGAAACTGCTTTGAATTTGGTTGTCGGCGCAGGTAATTGATGTGACGAGTTTAGCGGCTGCATCAGCGTTCTCTTGCCAATGATTTTATTGTGCGAGGGGATCCATCTTATTACTATTGGGTCTCATTTTGTAGCTTGCTTTTTCAGAATTTCCTGAAGGGTTTTGGATAATTGGATTGGAAGTGAATTTGTTTTTAATGGCTTTCAGAGTCGAAAGAGAGTCTGAAAAAATTGCAATGGAAGTATCTTTTGGAGTCTTAACGCTGATTATAATGGCTTGAAGGACTGCCCACACTTCGTAGGTAGCAATCCGGTAGGCAGTGAGAGTCAATTTTATTAATTGGTGACTGGAATATAGCACAGCAGGCATTTCCATCACGTTTAGATCCGTCTGTGTAGACTTGGTGGAAGTTGTTATGTTCTTGGAGTAGTGTCGATATTCTTTCTTGTATCCTATCAATAGATTCAGATATGTTTATTGGTTTTTTTGCGAGGTCGGTATTAGTTGTGATATTAAAATTCTGCCAGGGTGGCATGGGATGATTGCGTCTGGGAATACAAAGTGGTTTGGCGATATAGAATTTTTCTAGATATTTAGGGAGTCTCTCTCTGAGCGATAATGAGAGCTGTGATCTGGATGCATAGGCTGAAAGTTGTTAAATATAATTAAACTTCAGGGGATGGGGGATGCTAAATATGGAGTATGCATAGATTATGCACTCAACATTTCTTCTTAATTCCAATGGTGGTTGTCTTGCTTCTAAAAGTAGGCTGTTACACGGGCTGGTTGTAAAGGCGCCTAGGCTTAAACGGCAAGTATTGTTGATCACAAGGTGTAGGGTATTCAGAACATTTTTTGAAGCTTCGCTGGAGACCACTGCCCCATAATCTAGTTTAGAATGAGAGTTTTACATAGGTTGAGTAATCATTCGAATTGTGCTCCCCATTTAATGGGTGATAACGTTTAGATAATATTAAGCCGTTTTTTACATTCAACCTTAAGAGCCGTTGTATGCTGTTTCCATGAATGTTTTTAATCAAATAGTATGTCCAGAATTTTGCACACATAAGTCCTTTTAAGTGATCACCCAGTTGTAGAAGCACGTCTTCATTTGTCGTCATTTCGTCTTCTTGTGAACACTATAAACTCTGATTTAGTCTTTAAGATAGTAATTCCAGCATTGGTTGACCAATTGGTGATTCTATCTACCAATTCTTGTATAATACTTTTAGTAACCTTAAGGTTTTTACCATTACATATCAAGGTAATATCATCTGCATAAAGAAATGTTTTCACTGGTCCTTCTATTGTACTGCTTGCTTCGTTAATCACTATAAGGAATAATAGAACACTAAGGACATATCCTTGTGTTCTATTCAACCATTCAACAGCTCTGTAAGATGGGATGAACTGTCTAGAATTTTTACTCTGAGGTATCTGTTTTTTAGAAAATTGATAATGAATGCTAACATATTTCCCATTTAATGTGATTTAGCAAGAATGGATATAAGTCTATTTTTATAACCATTTCATATGCTTTTTCAATGTCCATTGAAACCACCAGTGCACGTTGCTTCATAACTAGGGCATTATATATTAGTATCAACATTTAGGAGGTCATTTATTGATCTTTAGGATCTGAAGGCGCTTTGGTATGGTATGTTTAAGTTGCAGTTTTCCAGTACCCATTTCAGGCGAGGATTGATGTGTGACGGTAGAGGTGAACTTTTGCCATGATTTGAACATTGTACATTTGAGAGTAAATCTTGCAAAGGCTCTTGATTTACTGTAATAAGTGTAATTTACCACGGTTTTGTTTTTACTAAATTTTCTATATGCTCTTTTTTATTTTTAATTGCTGTAGTATATTGTCAATTCCACCATGGAACTTGGCGTTTTTCAATTATACCCGAAGTTTGGGGAATCGAAGTTCTCGCAGCTTCTAGAATAAGCGAAATGAAGTCCGGCACTAGTCTGTTTACCTCTCCCAAGTTCAGGTTGATTGGTTGATTAAGAGTTGCAACATTGAACTTAATGAACTGTTGGAATTGTTTCCATTTAGTTTCCTTTAGGATCCATTTAGGCTCACATCTCAGATTGGAGAATAACTTTGAGAGAATCATGCTAATGGAATAGTGGTCACTTTCATAAAGGTAGTTATTGGTAGACCGTATAATTCTAGCTGCAATGTCATTTGAGCAAAACTAAGATCAACGCTTCTTTCAGTTCCATTACTACTGTTAAAGTGGGTGGCCAAACCTGTGTTTAATACGGTAAGATCATTGTGATTATCTAACCAATTTTCAATGATTTTACCTCTTCTCTCTGTAGTAGTTGATCTCCATAATTTATTGGGTCTGTTGAAATCTCCTACTACTATAAATGGTTTGGGTAACTGAAGGAAGATATTATCAATTTCATAGACATCAAAGTCCTGCCTATTATAGATATATTTATTATACACATTAATATGGGAGAAAATGTATATATTTACAGCTATGGCTTCAAGAGAAGTTTGGATGCTCTTAAATTTGCCACATAAATAAAAATATGTTACTAATGGGAAAATACCATAAATAAGCCATTATGCAAAATAAAAATGGGTCACTTTTGTTTTATTTTTGGTGGTAGGTAAAGTTATATTCATTTCGCTACGATATGCACAATCAGTAAAAATATGCAATTGCATTAAATTCCGCGGTTTAGAAATGAGTAAGTGGAGTAATTTTTCATGTGTAAGTATGAGTCACTACTTCCGTTTGCGATGAATTTTGCAGCGGTTTTGTATAAATTACTCCTATGGGTGACTGATGATGTATGGAGTGGCGGCTCCAGAGACAGTTTTGAGGAAGGGCACAAAATAGTTAAATTGGAATATGCAAGCCAGATTAAACAAACAGTGAATATAGTGTATAATAGATCATGTTGAAAGAAACATTCTTCCATCATGGGATAGGTTTTGTACACTACTGCACCCTGTACGCGAGTCCCCGGAAAGGTATTTCGATATTGAGTTCAAAACTCGTCAATAGGTTGCGCTGGACATTTTGAAGAAAGCCTCTCCCAAGTACCCGTCACTGATCTCGTGCTGAGCCAACAGCCCCTGGATATAGAAATCCTCCACACTGATTTGTGACGTCACATGGGTAGTCCGACAGTCGGACAGCTGCGCAGTTCTCAGTCATACTAGAAACCCTTTCTTCGTTTGCAAGTTCAATTCTGAAAATGTATTACAAAAATATATTTGTATAAATGAAATTAAGAATATATTTATGTCAAGTAACCATAATAAATTAATTTAAAACAATGTAGTTTTTAAGATTGATCCTAGAAACATTGTTTTGCAGATAATTTAAACTGCAAAACTGTAAGACTATTACAAGGTATATAGTGAAAACATAATAAGTAGTAAGCAGATTTAGATGAAAAGAGGCCCTGAGCTATTCCACTTATGAGTCCCTTTAACCACCCATTTTTAACTTTGTATATTTCATGAGAAATGCTAAATTCATCATTACTGTGATATATATATATATATATATATATAT
>BOPP01000416.1:86028-113038 GCA_017312745.1 Gryllus bimaculatus
TGGACGAAGAGTCTCGCAAGAGACAGGCGTGCCATAACTAAACCTCTAAGATCACTCACTCACTCACAGTAGCACGCGGTCACGTGCCATAGGCCGACTTATCCCGCCTATGATAGTCGACCGTCCGCTATTGCCTGATACGAAAGACGGATTACTTCCGATCCGCCGATGCAAGCCATAGCTGTCTGGAGGTTGATGACGTCATCTATGGGGCGGCCACGCTGAAGTGCAGCCGTGGTAATCTGCAGCTATTTAGGGGCGATCCGCTCTTGACGCCGGCCAACGACCCCATCAGCTGGGCGTGCTGTGTTCCCCGCCAATAACAACAACAGGGTAATCATTCGCTTTGCTCCCACTAGAATGCGGATGATCAATTATTGAGCGAAGCTGGAGAGAAGATGCCATCAGCACAAATATTCATGACGACCTATTAATTGAATAAAAGTTTATATCGAGTCAACCAATCAAGTAAAAGTTGAATAGAAAAAGGTCGCACTTGCCACAATTGTAAAATATCATGTAAATCACCCATCATTTACCATCATTTAAGATATTAAATATTTGTTGACTATTATTTAAGTCGAAGTTTAATGACTGTTATTGTAAAACCTCATTCCAGCTCCAGAAGCCACACACACACTAGGTGTTATGGGTTATAATATATATGTATATATATACACTCACACAGATAGACAGACGCAGGCAGGCAGACAGACAGATAGTAAACTTTGAACTGAAACCCGTATAATCAGGAAACCTACTTTAACAGAAAAATTTCTTCGGCCCGTGAAGTTACAATACATTTAACGCAGCATAAAACGGAACCTCTTCAAGACAGAAACGAACGGTTTTTCATGAAATATAGGATAAAATCTTCATAAAACGAAATTCCTATCTTTTTACGCAGTTGGTAGAGACGCGAGAAGTTCTTAATGAAATTAATGCATCTGCAAGTTTGTATTAAATTCTCTATCCTTGTGACCCGATATTTAGTTGTGGCAGCTGGACATAGACTGTAAAACATGGTCGCATGATTGTCGGCACTGCCATCGTGAAGACAGGCCCGTACGCGCGAAGAAATAAAAACCCAAGTATAATTTGATTACTTAAAAAGAAAAGTAGAGAAATGTGCAGGTGGAGGGTTTGGTTACAGTTACAAACCCGCCGCCTATATGTTTTCTGATAAAGAATATTTCTTTTATGCGGCACATAAACTGTATTTTTATTTGTTGACTAATAGTTAATATTTATAAGGTTATATACTATACATTGCAATGCCTTTCGTTTGTATAGAAAGTTGGTAAAAGCTATATTTTGAATATGTATCATTGGTTGAAGGGGTGAAGTCTCATGCCCTATCCTTTTGGTTGTGCCTTCTGATTGTATATTTCTTTAAAGTTTGCCCCTTATACACTACGCAAAGAATAATATTTTTTTACAGTTCATTGAATACAAATGGACATTGCAGAAGTTACAAGCTTTATGGTCACAATATAGAATTAAATTTTGTTTATGCATCGCTAAATTCTGAGCTTCTCTTTCACAAGATGTATTTTGGAACCCTAAGTACAAAAACAGTTTCAAACGTTTAGAGAATTGTAAGCGGATCAAACAAGATTTTTTGGGGGTATACAAAACTTAATCTCAAAATATCATATAGCAAGTCATTGATGTTTATTGCCTTTTGTCAACTACACCTTCATCGTGTTATTTTTCGACAAACATTGTTGGGTCACTTTCAAATTGTATCTCAGTGGCACACTATCAACGCACTCTCCACTAGTGGAGAAAGTGTTGGCACTAATCGCTTTCCATGCCGCATGGCGGCTAGCATCTGTACTGCTTTTTTTTTCCAAATCTGCCCCTGGCTGTTTACGGTTTCATCCAATCTGGAGCTTGAACGTCACCATGACATCACGGTTATATCTGTCCGGGGCAGATTAAAAAAAATCCTTGTATAGTTTTCAAACGAAGCGCCCGTGTGTATCGATGTATATACGATGTATATCATGTATATGATGTATTGATGTATATTGCGATTTATGTAACTCTTCCTCTAGCAGGTTCAGCTGTTGACGGTTTCATCCAATCGAAGGCTTGAATGTTACCATAGGGATGTCACTATGGTGACGTTTAAGTAGTCAATTGGATGAAACTGTCAACTGTTGATACCTGCCGGGAACAGAGTTCCGAAAAACGCAGTTGTAACCACGTTGTCTCACAGATTCTAGATTCCTCAACTATTCATTTAAATAAACTGCAAGTAGTTCAAAACGAATGTCTCACGGCAGCCCTCTGCGTCCCAAGATACATTCCCATTCAAAATATACATCGCGATTTAACAATGCCACTGCTGATAGATCATATCAAAAATATTGTTATACAATTTTTTGATAAAGCCCTCTCATTTCCGAGATCGCCTCATACCAACCCGATCAACGGGCCACGTACTAGGCGACCGAAACAGTTCCTGGAGTAAGAGTAATCTGAAAGAGAGAAATGATACTTTAAACATGAACTTAGTAATTCCACACGCGCAACGCTAGTAGGCTTAAGTTATTTTTGACCTTATGTTTTTCTTTATGTTGCAGGATTGGCCACAGGTGCCCGTAAGGGAAGGAATGGTCTCACCGCAGTGGCGTGATAAATACTCTCTGGCGTGAACGTGCATTGCACCACATTGCACTTTCCGTACGTTCACAAAACTGTACAAAGCATACACTCATACACATATACTCTTTGGTACAAAGAGATCTTGGTTCTAGATTATTCTTTGGACTCCAAATTCATTCAACCAGTTCAACCATTTCGCTCTTCTCGACGGTCGTCGATCTTGTTGCTTTGGATTTCGGAAGACATCGGTGAAAAAGCACCGAAAAGTTTGCATAGTCTTGACTTTACCAACGAAAAAATTGTTGGCATACGAAGCATTAGTGTTGTAACACAATGGCTGGCGCTCTGGGTGGTGTATTAAGGAATGCCTCGCATTTACCAGGATCTACGAAAAGTTTGTTGCAGAATGGAAGTTTATTATATTTTGCAAAGTTAGTGTTTCTCAAAATAAAAATAAAAACTCGCACCCACAACTCGTCACTATTTTACATTTTATTCTTTTGAAATGTTAATACATGAACCAACATTTTTTCCATTAATTAAGCTCTGCTTTTTATTATTCAACAGTCATCAGAGAGGTGCCAAAAAGTGGTTTCCGGATGCAGAGTACCTGAAACAATTCCAAGGGCCTGTTTTGTACCGTGATGATATGGGAGCAACATCCAAATGGTCCGCACCTGTGTGGAGCAACAAATTAGCCCCTGTCGAGAAGAAAGTTCGCAATATGACTCTTAATTTTGGACCGCAGCATCCTGCTGCCCATGGTGTTCTGCGACTTGTGCTTGAATTAGATGGCGAGGTATAATTGCTTTCGTAACTCTTAATACAAGGGGAATACTTCACTGCATAAATATTTTTAAAACTACTATAAAGTATGTATTCAGGTTAAGACCTTTTAAACCTTGTCCAAATTGGTTTTGATCATAGGATACCATGTGTATGAAGTCAAGTTGGAAATTATTTGTTGAAAGTATTGTTACTCTTGCACTTTAAGCATCTTTGTAGCTTTGTGCAATTACTCGGATATTATGTACTTAGAAGTTGGAACAGTTAGTTCGCAACATGCCAATAGATCAATATTCAGTGCAAATTGGAAATTATATGTAAAGAAAAAATTGCAGGCATTTATTTGGTCTTATTAGTTAAAATATTTGCATTTATCAGGAATGATCATTAGGTAACAAATTTTTATTTTATTTGTTCGGGGCAAAACATTTTAGGAGTCACGTCATTTTTATCATTCACTTTACTGTAAATGATCTTTGTATGACAGAAATAGATGTGTAAGATCAAGAGGAAAATTTTATGGGTAACCCTCAGATTGCGAATTTCTAAACTTTTGATTGATATATTGAGCTAACTAGTCTATAATGGTAAATAAGGGATTTGTTTTATTTGGAAATTAATCTGAATGCAAAAAGATAATTTGAGATATTTATTATTTTTTAAATGGGTGGTAACTCTTTTACAAAAAAATTGATGCTATTTGTGCCACTTTTCTTGACCAATTGCTTGGAGACGTGGAGATATTAATTTCAGAATTGGTCACTAGAGATTGTGAATCTATACCAACCTCTAGACATGGGATTAATGTATGACTGGTAAATTTTTTGAACTGGGAAACATACTGACTTCATTTGCTTGAAGTGATAAATCTTGTTTTCTTATAATAAATTCCTAATCAACTGTGTCAGTCTAAATAGAAACTAGTGGCTTAAAATACTAAAGTGTAAAAGTTGGTGGAAGTATGAATGAATTTAGAATGACACAAAAACAAGTCATTACATAATATTGATACATAAGTAACACAATTTGTTCACAGTAACAGTACAGGACAAAAAGAAATAAAAGTAATAAAATAAAACAATAAGACAAAAACAGAAAAGACATTGCATAATACTGAAATATAAAAATTAGAATAACACAATTATCACAGTAAAATAATTAGAAAAGGTAGTAGCCATTCATGTATTAATTGGTTAAATTTAAATTAGATCATGGCCTTGGTAGCAAAGGGTGAGATATTAAAATAATTATCATTATAAATTTATTCCCTAATTCCAGGAGCCTGTACTGTATTATTATTATCTACTAATGTTTCCTTTACGTTCCGGTTAAAAATATGAGATTGGTACAAGGATCATAAAGGTATATTGAACGTAATTTAATTAATTAGATTGCTCTGATAAATACTATTGATAGTTATTTATTGCTTATACTTCATGTCAATCAATAATGTTTCCTCTTCAGCATTGATCCAAATTAGGGCTGTAAAAATCATGACTTTTTTAATCTGATTTTTTTAATTTAAATCAGATTTTTTAAATAGTATTAGATGTTTCTACTTAAAACCAAAATCCTTATTGATTTATTTATCCTTAAATTGCAAAAACCTCTAACCTATCCTACTTTAAAAGCAAAAAAAGTTTTTAAAACATGTTTTAAATTTATCATAAAATTATTGCAATGTTATAAAAGAAGTAAAGATACTATAATAATGTTAGACAGTTTTTGAAATATTAAATTCCATTTAATAGTTCTCGTTCAACTGAAAAGTACAGGAATATAATGATTGTTACTTGCGCTATTTCCTATTAACCCTTTAATGGTCATTGGAAAGTATGCTTCCCACTTCAAATGAAATTTTATCATCATAGACATAAAGAAATAGGTTAATATTAAAACTAAGATTAACAGCTGTTTTTATTAGTTTTAACCATATTAATTTTGTTCTTCAAAAGAGTTAATAAAGTTCTGTTTGTTATCATCTTTAAGATGTACGTTGTGTCTTAAGCAAACATTTTAATGCAAATCTAGAATTATGGACACTGTTGAAGCTTTCTCAAAACTAGCTTGGTGGATGTTAGGCCGGTATTGCTGCTAAATTTGTTTTATCTACATTTAATTAAATGCTGAATAAAAACTAATCGATTATCTAAGCCTAATAGTATATAACTCTACTAGAAATTTTTTATTGATCTTCGTTTCAAAAGTTTGTTCATTTTATTGTATTTTATTTTCTCAAAATTGTTCAGTTATGTGAAAAAGTTTATAAATAATATATATTCTTTATATAAACTTAATAATTTATTAATTCTTTTTATCTGAGTAATTTTTATTTTATAAATGTTTGAAATTCAAATATATTTTCAAATATTACAAATAATAAATATGGATTTAAATCATTGATTTTTTAAAAATGATTTTAATCATACCAGCTTCCAACTATTGTTCTGTTTTCATAGGGAAGCGAAAATTATATAATGCTGCAAGAAATCATTTGAGATTTTGAAGGAAACACTTTTTGGGGCTAATTGATAGCAACTTGGTATCTGTTATCATTTTCTGCAAATATTTGTTCTGTAAACTGTTCTGAGGATTTCACCAAACATGATATTCTCTGATCGATAAGGGTGAAATCGTGACCTCTCAAATTTTAAACTGATATATTAATTTTTGATTGTACTTTACTTGAAGCCCCTACAATACTAGCAAAGGTATTTTTGAATGCCTTTAATCCAGTTGCTAAAAATTTAATTTGTATATCTGAATTATCAAAAAATTAGATTATTTTTCCCTCTTTCTTTTTTAATATAGTGCTTTATTTGGTTAGAGATTTTTAGTACGTGTGTTAGTAGGGTAGAAGTTGCAATATTTGGTAAAATAAGTTATGTTATCCAACAATACAAATAATATGAGAATGTATGTGCTGTTGAAGGAATACTAGTTCTTTATTTTTTTTTTCTCAGAGAGCTTAGAGAAAATTTTCTTTCAAAGTTCTTTCCATACTGTTCATTTAACTTTTTATTTTTCAGACTGTGGTTCGATCTGATCCTCATATAGGATTACTTCACCGTGGAACTGAAAAACTAATTGAATATAAGACATATACTCAGGCATTACCATATTTTGATCGGTTAGATTATGTTTCAATGATGGCTAACGAGCAGTGCTATTCATTGGCTGTGGAAAAGTTATTGAATATTGATGTTCCCAGAAGAGCAAAGTACATCAGAAGTAAGTTTAGTTTATGAAGTTCATGAGGAGCTTCATTCTTTAAATTCTTTAGTTTAAATGACATTTTGCCTTCAAATTTTTAAGATAATCATTTTTTTATTTTTAAGGTTTTAGTTGTGCATTTGCAAAATTATTTAGCAACATATTCTGTATTCCAGTACAACATGGTGCAAATTATTTGTATTGTGTCTTATCATTGTCATGCTACAACTCGACACATTTCATGAAGAAGTTAAATGAAAATTCAGCTTGCAGGAGATAACATGGTTCATTTAAATGAAATCATTTTGACATGCACTTCGTACTTTGACAAGGGAAAACCTTCAGTGGAGGGGTCGAGGAGTACTTCGGAGATTTGAGGGAATCTTCATTGGATAGGTGTAGTGAGCAATGCACATAATGACACATTATTGTAAGTAGCTATGCATGGGAAGTTTTGCCAGCGAGGCTCCTGCACATGCAGCCTCGTTGGTCTAAATAAATCATAAAAATTAAACTCTGAAATACTTTTATGCTTCATGGTTAGTTACATTCTACTTTCTTTCACATCATCACATCACTACCTTGACAGAGAACCAGTACTTTTCTGTCCTTGATGGACAGACCTTGTTAGAAAGTCTTTGTTGATTGAAGGACCAGGTTGCACAATTGTTTCCGCTTGCTAGCCTGTTTGCATTGGTTCGTGGATGGATGCATTGATGATTGGAGGGATTGTGAGGACTTGGAAGGTAAAGAAATTAATTGTCAATCTAGTAATTCAGTAAGTCTGTTTTCAGTCTTGATTGGTAGTGGTAATTGTGCTTTTGCTCTCTTGGATGGTTGGACAGTTCTACAGTGTGGCCTATTGCTGTCCAACAGTCTTTGTTGTGAACGACCTCTTCAAGCTGTCTGACAAAGGAGATAGAAATGATGTTGTGATCGGGTTTGCACTGGTGAAGTGCTCAACAACTCTCGACAAATTTCCTCAAAAGGAAAGCATGAGTTAGCGAACCATAGGAATACTGTGAAATGGATGAAGTGATCACATTGGTTTCAATAAGATATTTATTACAATTACCTATTAACTGAGACAGAAGTTGATCTCCCTGTGATAAGAACAAGTTTTATAAGAAGGGACCGTTTTGACAGCTAGTGGCAACGTAATTGAAGGTTCTGTGGTCGTTGTGTTCTTTAGCCCAGTTCCTTCGTTCGTTCGTTTGCAGTTGGTGAACTTGTAATTGGCCGTGACACTAACTTTCCTGATGCCCTCGTTCAACGAAAATATAGTTCACCTCTAGAAATTATTGAAATTAGGAAGTGCACTTGCAGTAGCACCATCTGTAAAAAAATGTTTTTTTATAAACATTACATTGAATTTACTTTTCGTGTTAGAAGTATTATGTTTATTTGAAAACCTGAATCTTGAATGTTAGACACGTACTGGCGTACTAGTTTCCTGCTCTTGTGAGTGGTAAAGTAGCGAGCTGTGATCAAGGACGTTCCGTGGTTTGCATTTTATCAATTAATATTTTTATATAATTACACGGTTGTGAACCATGAGAAGCCATTAACAAACATTAACACTTTACAAGAAGCATGACTGAACAGCTGTCATGGCGGAGGCATACTTCTCTGAATTTCATGTGATGTACACTTGTTTAGCTAACTGTCTTTTTGACTCATTTGTAGGCGGATAAGTGACTGTATGTCACTGTCAGAAGTAATCTGGCAATGCATTTCGTCACAGGAAGATATTAAATCAACACTAATCACCTCGTTTCTACTTATAATAACTTGTTAAAATTATACCTCAGAATTTTGGCGCAGAAAAGTTCATTTAGGCACCTAGATTGGTAACGAAAATCTGAAAATAGGCACAATTGGGCATGAAAAATTACGTTTTAGGCACTTCAAATAGATTGCTACATTGTTTCTCTTCACACTTCACAATGAAGCTAATACTACATCATAGAAACAAACCCACAGACAGAGAAGAAAACTTGAAATAATACTTTTCCTTTCTAGAGGTTCAAGACTTGGGCCCTACACATTTTCAACAGTAGGCTTTTGCCTGACATGTTTCCTCGCCTGGCTTGCATAAACGATGCGCCCGCTGTGGCGATATGCCTCAACCATTCAACAGCGTAGCTGCACCAGAAATGGGCCCAATTGCCTAAGAAGTACATGCTGATTGGAAACAATCATGAAACATCCCCTATATATTGACTTACAGAGGCCCTTATGTTCGATGTGTAGGGTATGAGTTTGGTGGCCGATGGCTTATTCAATCCGGGAATATTTGAGTTTTGGAGAAATTTAGGGCAGTATTTGTGTATCGGTATGACAAATTTAAAACATGAGTAATTAAAATATGATAATTCTTCAAAATTATGATCCAACATTTGTTGAAACTGATGGAATTTTATATTAGGGTCGTTCTCATAATTTTAACTCAAATTGCCGCCAAGATAGTTAAAATATCTTACTTGTTCCAATGTTGAATTTTGTAAAAACATTTTTTTTATCTGACGGAAAATGTGCTATGGAAATTTGGTTGATAAAAATTTTGAAGTTGTAATCTTCCAAGATATTACTCGATTTATGAGCATTTTCTTGAGTACATTTTCATTTCTAGCAATTAAAATCAGGTCTGTCTGCAAATAAAATATATAAATAATTCCCATTTCCCAAACAGACTCCATCTGAACATTCTCTCATCCCCACTTGTAAGAGCATCATCTAAATATGCATAAAAAATTTGAGGACAAACTGCACCCATGTTGTACACCTTGATTTACTAGAAATGTTTTGCTCTTTAAGTGATTCAAATTTAAAATTCCTTCCGTTCCATTAGATCATTAATTTATATTTGCTATTATTCCTTGGGATATCTTGTACTATTTTCTCACTAGTGCTTATGCAGTGGAGAGAATGTTTCGTAATGCACGCAAAAACGGCTAATTTTCGACATAAAAAATTATTACAAGTTCCTAGTAATAAAAAAGTTAAATTAATAAAGACATCTTTATTTAAAATAATGTAGATGATAATAGATCTTGAACCTGTACATGCCAAGTGAATTTATTGTGGTCTTTCCTCCGGAAAAATGTGTAACATATTTTCAAATTATTATAGGTACAAAAATCTCTGTGAATTTCCATTATCCACAAGATGTTTGGGGTTGGGTTGTTTTCCACATGAGCATTCACTCTCCACAGAGCATAACATAATCCGTATTATTAACATTATTTTGGCATTTTTGAAGTCTTTACTTTCACATATACATACGTATATACGAGTAATATTTATTTATTTATATACATATAATAACAGGCAATCGCCCAATTATTAAATATCATTTACATTACAGTATTATTGAAAATCATTTAGTACAGTTTTTCTCATAAGTTTTTTTAGTTGATTCAGTGAAGCAATAATAAGTTAAAGCGTTACAGTTTGCAATTTCTGCTCATTTTCCATTAAGGCGGCATAATAGTAACAAGGTTTGAATCTCGAAAGAAATATTAATAAACATGGCTTGTTTGTAGGACACGCAAGATCATGCATTATGGCACCTCCAATAGAAAGTGGCCACAAGTGGCAAATTTTCTGATTTTCTCAGAATATTGCAATTTTTAAAGTTTTGTAGTACTGTATACTTGTTATAGATTGTACCAAATATTCACCTTCTAGCACCTTCTAGACAGTAATTGAACAAATTCAAAATCAACTCCAGAATAGTAGCAGTACCTCTTGGTAACCTATCAGCTTTTAGCTGAAAAATTACTATTTCACACTTGTAACTTTTCGATTGGAGGTGCGATATGTAGGATAGGAAAAGTTACGTAATGCTGCGAAAATAGATTTCTTTGGAAATGCATGTTTTGGGGTTCTCTGAAAAAGTGTTGTTGTTTTTTTTCAAAACGTCCGCCTTTGTCCGCCCACCTGGTGTCTGTGAACACTACTAGCGCCTAAACCATGCATAGGATTTTTTCTAAAGTGATGAATCACTGTCCATTTGGCTCAATTCAAACTTTGAGATTTTGGAAAACATTCTTCAAATTTGGGGGTACTTTACATATAGCCTCATGGACACTTTCAATATTTTCTCGAGAATGGCTCTGAATTTTTTCCTTTAATTTCTTTTAAGAATAGCGTAACATACACTTAGAATTAATTGCACAGGTCAGATTTTCACGGTTAGCTCTGAATTTTTGAAAATTTTAAAAGCATGAATTTTTTTCGGTATCTTCCTACAACTACAAAATTAAAGATATAGATTTTTCATTCAAATGAAATTTGTTCTCCATTGTGAGTTCTTTGATAAAGGTCATGTACATTGTTTTGAAAATTTTAGTAGTCTTCGCGCAATATTGTGTGCAATTTTTAAGAATTACAGAGACAAGATTTTCTCAAAAACTCCTCCAAATTTTTCTTCAAACTTTTTGGAGGGATAGTGCACTCTATCAGATGACGTAAACCCATATTGCTCTATTCTTTAATTTTTTTCAAAAAGTACAAAAATGTAATTATTTTGACATGTCTCTCAATTCATTAATATTTATATTTGCAGCAATTTGTTCACATTTTTGTATTTGAGTGTGTGTGCTTTAAATAATACTGTTTTCTTTGAAAATTAGCTCAAAATTCAGCATTTTCAGAAACGCTCAAATGCCATTTTCTGGAAAACAGCTTCAAACATTTCCATCGTATAGTGCTAATTCCACTCTTTAATATGACATTAAGTTCATGTTTTTTTGTTTTTGTTTTTTTTATTACACAAATATAAATATTTTGAATGATTTCTCAAGCCATTGGTATTCACATTTCCAGCAATTTGTAAACACTATTTTATTTGTGAGTTAAAAGTACTTAAAATTACTTCAAATGAAGTTTTTCGAAAACTCAAAAAATTTCTCAAAAATTTGCCATAGCACTTAAACGCCGTTTTTTCAAAAATCGCTCAGAATTTTGGAAAGATAATTATCTCTAAGGACGAAGTTTTACTGTTCTTTAATAATCTTAAAATAATGTTTCCACTTTACAATTAGGAAACCAGAAAATTTAGAAAATGTCAAAAAATGTACTTTGGCCGGCAATAGATGGCAGCTGGCAAGAGTATTGGCAAGTCTGAGTAGATAACCGAAACCAAAGGCAATAGAAAACTAATACATATATGTTTGTGTTTTACTACATTAGCTAAGTATGAGTGAAGTGTAGTTTTTTGTGTATGAGGATTTAAGTCGCTTTATTGCAGACTTCAAGTCCCTTTATAGTAATTAGTTGGTACAAAGTGTGATAAGTAACCAGTGCATTCTTATTTTTAGTAAAGTGTATAACATTGTGTTGTGAATATTGGTACTGTACACGAAAACACATTGTAATCTTACAACGAAAAATTTATAAACTATCCTCTCTAAAACATTTAACTTAAAATGTACACTCTTAGAAATATGTATTTAAAAAGAAGTCGTAAATCAAGAGAATAATTTAAAACTTGTATTACACACAAATAAACAACATGAACATGGTACAGACACACTTTGAACTTTCTAAAATCAACAAATAATGAAACGAAGTTGTACATGTATATATTAATATGTACATATTAATTACAATAAAAATGTGATCAGTATACTGGAGCAGGTGTTTCAAAACTCTGGTGGGTGGACTCGCATAACTAGGAAAAATAGAAATCCACTCATCCCTAGCCACCCACAAACCTCTTAAGGCACCACACTGCACCCCCACATTCAACAGGTTCTCAATCCTTTCTGTCCTTGTCTCCTTTCCACCTCTTCCTACCAAAGCTACCTTACCCCGACAACTAGGAAACAATAGGCATGTGTTTAGTAAAAGTCTGCCCTCAAAATCTCAACAAAAACACAGTTCAGAGGGCAAGACTAAAACAACAAATGACAGTCTCTCACTCGTATAAAATTTTGATTGTAGCTGACAGCCATGGTAGGATGAAGCCATGGTGGCACATGTAATTGAGAACTTAACGAGACCAGATCTTTTACGCAACAGGACACAGTAGTTATTATATGTGGGCAGAACAACGTTAACTCTGGCAGTCACTTTGATACAGAAGAACACTTAATAAAAATACAAGAGACTGCCAAACACACCAATGTAATCATGACCACTCTGCCCCCTGGTACATCATTCCTATTAACAGTGCAATTAAGATTGAACACCATTATATAAGACAGCACTTAAGAGGGACACCTATCAAACTTGTTGATCTTGACAACCTCTCAAGAAAACATTTCACTTGGTATGGTCTCCACATGAACCAGATAGATAAACAAAAATTAGGAGACATGCTCATCTCGCACCTACTGGGAACCACTGCCCCTGCCACCCCACATCCATCTCCCACCCATTCTTTCTCCTCTCCATTCACAATCCTCTTATACTCTCCACATCTTTCACCAGCATCCAGTCCTCTCTTACCCCCACCAGTTCCTTCTCGTACTCCCACACATCTCCTGTGCACTCCACATCCTTCACCTGCTCCCAATCCTCTCTTACCCACACCAGTACTTCCTCCTATCCACTCCACTTCTTCCAAGCTGCTCCTCACCTTTCTTATCCTCTCCAGCCCCTTCACCTACTTCCACACCTTCTACTCCCCGTCCCATCCGTACATATTACTGCAACCAAATGCCCACTCCTGTGTATAACCTGTTGCATCAAACATCAGCAGGATAGCAGACAATATATAAAAATGAAAGCTATTTTCACATTTTTTTCTCCAAACACAGTCACTGAAAAATAAACTTTTCTAATATAGAAATATAGAGGAGAAACTCAACCGTATTTCAATATTGTGCTTCACAGAACACTGGCTGACTAAAGAACAATTAGAGAACACACTTATTCCAGGTTTCTCTCTAGCCAGCAGCTCATGTCAAAGTATTAACAACACAGATCATACATATGGTGGGACATGCATTTTTATTGAAGATGCTATTAGTTTTGTACCCTACAACAGTTACACTCATCTTATAAAAGAGAAAGTCTTTAAAATATCCATTACTGATTTAACTACAATAAAAACATGGGTTTTATGAAGATATCACAGCTCTACTGGGAATTTGAAAATCTTTATAAAAAATCTTAAGTTACTCTAACAAAACTTCAAAAAGGCAAACAGTATAAAATTGTTCTTTGTGGTAAATATAAATTGCATCATATAATCCAGAAATGAAAATCTATTGAAAGACCTACTAAAATCGTACAATTGACCACCAACCTGAATATCCAAAAATAGTTGCACTGCTATAGATGCAAATAACAATGGTTTTTTTGTTGTTACTTTTAATACAGGTTTCAGTGATCACCCTACCTAGATTCTAACAGTTCAAACAGAATCAAAAATGATTAGAGAAAAATGCACTTATAAAGATGGCATTGGTCTGATTTTTCAGGATTAACACCAAATTTTGAAAGTTTTCAGGTGTTTCCTACAACTATAAAATTGAAGATAAAAGATTTTCCCTTAAAAGAAAATTATATAGTGAGTTCTTTCATTAAGATCATACACCTTTTTTTTTAAATTTTAGTTTTTGTGCACTAAGTGTAATTTAAAAAATAATAAAAACAAATTTTTCTTGAAAACTGCTCTAATTTTTTTCTAGTAACCTTATGTAGGGATAGAGCTAAATGTAGTCTGAGATGACAGGTACATCAGTTTGCTCTATTCGGTTACTTTTTCAAAAATTACAAAAATGTATTTTTTTATTTCTCACGTTGTTAATATTTACATTAGCAGCAGTTTGTTCATATTAATGTATTCATGAGTACAAGTTCTTCAAATAATGACGGACAAGCTTCTCGTAAACTCAACAGATTTCTCTTAAAACGAGTTCAAAATTCCACATTTTCAGATACTATCAAATTCCATTTTTTCAAAAGTTCCTCCAAACTTTTCCTTCAAACTTCTGTAACGGATGTTTTAATATGACGTAAAATCATTTTAGGTTACTTTTTTGTTTTTTCAAAATTGCACTTTAATTGTTATGAAAGATCTCAATCCCTTAATATGCACTTTTCCAGCAATTTGTAAACATTATATTTGTAAGTTAAATTGCTTCAAATGTTTTTTATGGAAGTTTTTCACACAAAAAGTTTCTGTGAAAATGATCATCAAATTTCGCATTTAAGGCCATTTTCTTAAAAACTGGTTAATTTTCGCTTAAAGCCATTTTCTTAAAAACTGCTCTAAATTTTTCAAAGAAAATTGCTGTTTATGATGAGGTTTTCTTCAACTGTCCTTTAATATTCTTAAAATAATATTTTCATTTACTATTAGGAGACAGAAAAAATTTTAAAATTCAAAAAAATGTACTTTAGGCGGAGATAGATGGTAGCTGGCAAGAGTATGTGACAAGTTTGAATAGCTTGCTGACCAAAGGAAATAGAAAACTAATACGGGAAAGTCTGTGCCATTCTCTAATACCACTAGTTTGTAGAATAGTGGTTTTACTCTTGCCTACCTTCTTCTGGTGCTTACTGTGCAATAATAGTTCCTGTTTATCTTTAACCTTGTTATAACCATTATTATTGATCCAGTTATAAGAGACAATATTATTCTTATAACTCGTGAGAGTTCCACAGTCTTTATTTACTCCACTATACATCGTAAACAGGGCTTGGATTCTAATGACATGACACCTTTTCATTGGTGTATTTTAGACTAGCTAAATTGGAAAAAATTTTTATTACGACACATAGGGGATAGAAATGTATTGTTATTGTCATTATTTTCAATTTTTAGGTCTCTTTTGTGAATCTTTGTCATTTTTATGCTTTTTGCTTCCTTTTCATGTTAGTGAATGTTTCATGAATTTACAATAACCCACCAAAATAAAGATTTTATTGTGTTATCAGTTCATGATGGAAATCACTACTGCAGTGCTTTTTTTTTTTTCCCCTCAAAATTATACAGATCTTTTATAATCTATATAAATAACTTTTATTAAAAAATTGTAAAATTTATTGAATAACTAAAATTTTTCTTACATTTTTGAGTATTTTTTTAAATAAGAGCTCATTTTCCTCTTATTTTTAAGTAATTTGCTTTTATTTTCAAGTCATTTCGTAGGTCATTATCAAAAAATTTTTAGGTCATCAAAATCTGAGCCCTGATCATAACACAATTTTCTAACTTAGTTCCTTTTAATTTAGTCTTTGTTTCAGTAACAGCACATTAGTTACATTCTCCTCATTGAGATTTCAGACTCCTTCAGTTGTATCCCTTTAACATTCCAGGTGGCCAAAACAATATGTTCCCTATTTCTACTTTCTTGTTTGAGCAGTGGTTGTCAACAGCAATGGCCCATATTCGATTCCTTTGTAGCTTCTGAATAATAGTTGTTTTCTCTATGGTAAGGGTACTAGCCTCATGTGCAACTTCCGTACTTCTTGCGTACTTCCCTTCCTCATGTGTACTTCCCTTGTCCTTCTCTTCACCTGTACCCCTTGTTCTTCACCTGTACTGCAGTTGAGGTCCTCTTCTGGAGTGCTTTTTCATCTGACCCCTCTCCACCTGTCAGGAAAGGGAGGCCCTAGCTCTCATAGCTAACATTGTTCTCAGGATTCGTTGAAGTACTCGAGCCCCCCCACCAATGTTAAGGTCATGTAATTCCAAAGGGTGTTCTAGTGCTAATTATATGTAATGATTTGTTTTTCAGCCCTTTTTGCAGAAATTACACGACTTCTCAACCACATCATGGCTGTTGGAACTCATGCTTTGGACATTGGAGCTCTTACACCCTTCTTTTGGCTTTTTGAAGAACGAGAAAAAATGATGGAATTTTATGAAAGGGTGTCTGGAGCTCGCATGCATGCAGCGTATGTCAGGCCAGGTGGTGTGAATCAGGTGTGAAGAAATACTAATTGTAGATTTTCGGATAGTTTTTTCTCATGGTATTGTTTATATGGACAAACTCTTTCATTTTTCCGATTCATTTCTAATTTTGTTTATGAAACAATCCATTTAATAATCCTCTGAAATTTGCATTTATGTGAATGTGATTTATATGTTATTTTTGTTTCTAAGAGTTCCTGAAATGCTTTTCTAACACTAAATATTTAATGTTTGTGCATTCTTAGATTGATATTTATATACAATTAATTTTCACACATTTCACATTATTTGATAATTCAGGCATGTCACACAAGAACGCTGTATTTTAATATCATACATTTCCCTCTCCCATTCTCTTCTGAAATATATGCATACAATTAAATAAGTTATTTGTAACTAATAGACCTAGATACAATGATTGCAGAGTAAAAATACATTTTTCTGGTGTGTATAAACTTTTTTCATGCAGGATATACCTCTTGGCTTATTGGATGACATTTATGAATTCTCAAGCAAATTTGGAGAACGTATAGATGAGGTTGAGGATGTTTTAACTACTAATCGTATATGGGTTCAGCGAACAGAAGACATTGGTGTTGTGAGTGCTGAAGATGCTCTGAACTATGGATTTAGGTAAACTAATTTCTTATTGATTTGGGTAAACTGCATTTCAGTTTATCTTGGAATGTACAATGCTATTACGTACTAATGGAACATAAGAATAATGGTTAATGTTTGATAATTATGTTTTGCATTGCAGTAATTTTTCAAATTATGAGAATTTCTTTGAACTGTTCATTAATTAAAATTTGTCTAATTGTTATACAAAATTTTTAGTGGAGTGATGTTGCGTGGATCTGGAATAAAATGGGATTTACGCAAGGCTCAGCCTTATGATGCATATGATGAATTAGAATTTGATGTTCCAATTGGTCGGAAGGGTGATTGTTATGACAGGTGAGTGTGTTGATGGGGAAGAAAGTAAGTGAGAAGTTTCGGAGTAAATTGAGAGTTAGGGTGAAGTTTGAATGTTCATAAGCATACTTTGTTAATTTAAATCTATTTTTTTTAAAACAATAGTAGATTTAAGAATGAGTTATAATTATTGGAATCCATTCCAAGGTTGTTTCCAATATTCTGAACTGAAATTGGTTGTGTGTGTGTGTGTTTTATATTTTTTTATGTCTTTGCTTCAAAATTCATTGGCCCGATTCATTACTAAGCAATATAAATTTATTGAACCATTCAGGTTTAAATAATGGTATCTGATATTTTTGACAATTTTTTATATTTGCCTAAGTTGGAACTGTTTCTATTTCAAGTAATTTTAAGAATGGACAAGTGACATTGACTGTTCACCATAGACATGGCTTGTGCCTCCTTACATGTAAACATGTATATGCAGCTTTACATCACATTTTCGTACAAAATGTGAAATGTCAGATTTTGTGTACACCCAATGACTATCTCTCTGAAATGTCTGTGTTCATTGTTCAAAGGGACAAGATAAAAAACGTAGGCAAGTACACTAGTGCCCTAGTAGTAACCACACTACTTCAGGGGAAAAAAATAGTTGTTTCAATGTTGAATGAATGTGATAAACATTTTTTATATGTTAATGAAACTTGCTATATATTACAAAGTTATCAAAATTATTCAGGTAAGTAATTTAGAAAATAATCTCATTGACCATATTTTAGATACCTTTGCCGTGTTGAAGAAATGCGTCAGTCATTAAGAATAATTGATCAATGCCTCAACAAAATGCCACCTGGAGAAATTAAAGCTGATGATATGAAAATTACACCTCCTTCAAGATCAGAAATGAAGGTATTTACCGAAATTTTAAATGACTCAGGGAAAGGAATGTATTCTTTCTGCATAAAATCTTATTTAGATATTTCCTCCTGGAATATTCTTAATGAATTGGAAGTTTAGGAAGTTTGTGAATGAAATGGAAGTGACTGTTTGTAGTTATGTCATTAAGTGGCTATTAATGTTATGTTTGGGTAATTCAATAAATCATATTGTTATAGTATTTGTTTGAATTTTCAGACATCAATGGAAGCTTTGATTCATCATTTCAAGTTATTCACTCAAGGGTATCAAGTACCAGCAGGAGCAACTTACACAGCAGTTGAAGCTCCAAAGGGTAAGTGATGTACAATTTTTAGTTACTTGTATCTTCTGTATGGTTAAAGGAAGTCAAGGAATGCTTCAAGAAAATGCCAATTTTTCAATAGAAAATACATTTTGTGGGTTCCTGAGATCAAAAGTCAACAAAATTAATATTCTCAGTTGATATGATGTTGCAGACCATTTTAATTAAGGTGGGGGAAGGTACTTTACAGGAAGCACTTAGAACTCCTTTATAAACTGCCCAAAATGCTCCTTTAATATTTTGGTCATTTAGAGCAAAGTGCACTTACAAAAATTGATCCCTTCTTTAACCTATTTTTTCTTCACATTCCTTCAGTTACATTTATAGAGATTTCATGAAGTCTATTCCTCGATATTGGATTTTTAAATAATTAGGTTGCTGTAAACCTCTTGGCATGTTATTTCTTCCATTCAGGTTTAAATCCCAACTCTTTTTTTTTTTATTTTTTAGATTAAAATACAAAACATTGAATGGAATAGCAGAAAGCCATTTCAACTTGAATTTAAAAAAAATAATTTTTTTTAACCTTTTGCACTTCATTTGGTTAGAAATATTTCAAGTGATGGATGAAATGTTAATGTGATTGAAATAGCCCTTGCCAAAAAGTGTTTTGTTGTAGCACCTCTAGCTTTTTATAATAGTGAACATTGTGTTTAATATTTATATTTAATCTGAGTCGAACCTTCATTTAAATTTATGATTATTTTCCTTAGACAATGTGTTAAATTTTGTTGAGTAAATTTTATGAATGTTTTATAGTAACTAGCAGAAAATTGTGATTGATTGCATCTGTAAATGAACGTTAATTTGCTGTTTAATGCAGGTGAATTTGGTATTTATCTTGTTTCTGATGGAAGTTCAAAACCATACCGGTGCAAAATAAAAGCACCAGGATTTGCACATCTTGCTGCTTTAGATAAAGTAGGAAAAAATCATATGTTGGCAGACATTGTGGCCATTATTGGTGAGTAAAATGTCCCATTTCACTATTATCCATACTGAACTACTGTTATTAATAAACTGTTTGAAGGAATATGTTGGGAACTGATGCACAGTGGGCCAAATGTATTTCAGATTTTCTTTCATGTTACAATGAAGCTTTTGCTTCTTTCTTTAACGTAAAGACCAGCAAATCTGCGCTCCAGAGCACTGGCTAATTCAGGGTGAGGTAATCTTCACTTTCAGGTCTTCTCAGGTGTTGAAAGCGACAGTGGACATATATACATCCAATACAGTGCAATTTATATTTCAATTTTGAATCATTTTTCTTTAGTCACCTGGACAACTTCAAATAATGAATATGTAATTAAATAAAGTAATGAAGCTTCAAAACTAAACATCAAACTATTGTTGCACAGATGATATTTGTACTTTTGTTCACTCCTGTGCATCATATTCTAAGCAAGAACATTGAAGTGTGATTTGTCTTTCAATTTAATTTATCCTTCTTTCCCATGTCAAGATATGTTCAGTTGGTGTGTGTGTGTGTGCATACGTACACACACACACACGTGTTTAATTGTACTACAAGTAATACCTACATGTTGATTTTAATGTTTCAGGAACTTTGGATATAGTGTTTGGTGAAGTAGATCGTTGATTATCTACCAAATTTGTAATTGCATTTAAAAAACTGTAAATAATTTAGTTTATCAGAATGTAAATAATAAAATTGTGGAACTTCTTGCTTATGTTTATATTGTGAAATATTTATTGACAAATTCAATTTGATCTTTTGACTTATTTGATGTGATTTGTAATTGGCCAAATACTTTATAAACCAAAATGTAATGCAATTCCTATAATGTATTTAATTATTGTACTAATAGTTATTTGAGAAAATATGCTATGTGTTGTAAAAAGTAGTTTGAAATACACTGAAATAAAAGGAACATGATTTTCAGAATTGAACCGACTTGTATTGCAGGATTTATTTGCCAGCGATTTCATAATTTAATAGTAGTTCCTGTCTTTGTTAGACATTCAGACTTTCAAGTCATTGAAAAGGTTTGGGGAGTAGAAATAGATTTTAATTTTGAGGTAAGCATGCATGCGATTGACCCTTGTTTAAAACAACCCATTGTATTGCTTAACCCTTACGTGGTAACTCTGACACAACTGCTGCTTCTTTTTATTAATGTGACTATACTGGTTACATTGCAACTTCAAAAGCTGAGCTATGGATCATTTTAGTCTTTTTGATTTTATAACCTTGTTCGATAATTTTTCTTCTTGTAAATTTGCCTAGTAAGTCTTAGACATAAGTATATTCTACCTACTACTATGTTCTATTTCAGAGTGAGATGTCTTCTCACATATTTCAAATATTTCATTCTCTTAGAAGCAACAAAGATATTGTTTCTTTCATATTTTTTTAGTTCAGTTGAAAATGTAAGAGAAGAAGCATCTTCATGTGTTGTACACAAGACAACACAGTGGATAAAAGAATTACTCACAGGATGTACTCAAGCAGTCAAAATAGGTGATATTCACCGAAAGCTGATGTAACCTCTGGGGCCCTACAGGGAAATGTGTTAGGGCAATTGCTATTGTTAGCATTCATTAATGACATTGCAACTGGAATAAAATTGAAAGTTAGACTTTTCACCAATGATTGCGTAATATATAGGAGTATTGGCTCATCTGCTGATGAAAATATTTTACAGAATGACCTAAACTGTTTATGGAACAGGGTATGCAGAAATAAGATTGAATTAAATCCGGAAAAGAGTAAATACATTTGCCTTACCAAACTTGCTCAAGTGTACACTCCAATTATGAGTTAGGAACTAATGTTATACCACGTGTAAGAATCTTAAGTATTTGGGTTGTTTGGATTACTAACAATATGGTCAAAAAATCCTGGAGGCCACTGCACTTTGTAATGCATATTCAAAAAAAAATAGTAATAAAAATGCCCGAACCCTAGCATATACTAAAATTGTTTGTCCTATTTTACAATATGGAGCGACGACATGCTAGGGTACAGAAAAGGGCAAATCGAGGCGTTAGATAAAATTCAAAAACAGGCCGGAAAGTTTGTAAATCAGCGTGAGAGTCCTTATCTAAGAGAAGAGAATTGGTGCATTTATGCCTAATGTACAAGACACACATAAGGGATACAGCATGAGCAGGTATCAGTAGAAAAATACAGAAACCAGATAAAAGCATAGGAGACCACCCTTGGAAAATATGATGTAGAAAACAAAGAACTGATATAGGCATGTTCTCTTTTGTGAATCACACTGTAGTTTATTGAAACAAACTACCTGGAAAAGCACTACAAGCTCTTCCTTCTAACGTAATCAAATTTTAAAATATACTTAATTCCATCTAGATCACTAATAACACTGAGACTTTTATCTTTATTATTATTGAGCCATAATGATGAGCATGACTCATATACAGTAAAGTGGAGTGTTAGATAACCTACAAGTCAATTTAGAAATAGCTAGAAATAAATTTTAACTATGATATCAACCTCTAATTCTAATTTTAATCATGTTTGCCACCAAGCATTAGCTCAAAGCAAACTTTAATATTAATAATAAATCTACAATTTGCTTATTGTCTTTTAATTTCAAACAATTTGAACCAACATATTTGCTTGAAAAACATGTCTTGCATAAGTCAGCTGTTGGTTCCCAACTGAATTGCTTGATGTGTTCCCATGAGTTGTGCAATGAATGTGCTAACTGTAATGACTATTTGTTGAAACTAATTATGTGCAATGATTAAATTTATAATATTGATTTACAAAAAAGAATCTAAAAGAAATATATAAAGCTGAATTTCACTAGCTTAAAACATTCCTGTAACAACTCTGCTTTAAAAAAATTGTATCACAAAAATGAAATTCAAATGTGTATTAAGTTGTACAAGTATGTACATTCAGTCAAAACATTTAATAATGCAAACACAAAAATCACAAGGTTTCACAAACCAGTGTTACCTAGAACAATTTTGTGTTACCAATTAAGGGTTAACAATTAATTTCACGTCTATTGGAGATTTGTGTCTTCAAAGGCAATGTGTGTTTAACACATGGCCCACCACATACTTAAATTGGATCCATAATTTTGACTATGTTCAGGTTAGCAACTTAAGAATCTTTATTTCATTTCTATACTGACATAGAAATGGAAATAAAAGAAATTATTTTTGGGATCGTCAAGAAGTAATCTTGCCCTGCTGAGGTAAAAAAAAAAGTTATGTATTGAAAATAAATACTTGAATAATTTGTCATTTAAAACGAATTTTTCTGACATTACTTCAGGAACTTTTCAGTTTTGGGTACAGTGGTAATCTTACTGACGTAATACAAGTCCAAAAATGTTAGTTTAATTAGTAAAGAGATAAATAAAATTGGTAAAAAGAGCATGTACAATAATGGACCTTTTTCAACTTTCCCTTTGGAAATAACACATTTATTCATCGGCGGGCATCTTTATTTCACTATTGTTGAAAATGTGATATAATGGGACATACTAAATTAACCATATTTATTAGAATTAACGAACAAATTGCAACAATACGAATCATATTAAGTGTACTGGTTTGGAATCGCAACAACCACATTGCAACCTTATGCGAATTCACTAGGCGGACACCTTTAATATCCTAGTTCACAAGATATGGAATATTTCGTGATGTGAAATTCTGATATTCTCGAACAGTCATGGATACCCGGTACAACTTCCTCTCACTGTCACTTTTCGGACCCGATGACATGGCACCGCTGCAATCTGGATGCAATGCTGCTGTCGGCCTTTGCCGCCAACTTTGCCGCCAAAATACTTCACGGAATTTGCATGTAATTGGTATAGTAGACCACTATTGCCAATATGCGCAAATACTTCCTTGTTGTATGACAGGTTTTGCTTTTCCTATTTAATTGACGCTTCCAAGTAGTGTGATTGTCACCAGTTTCCTTTAAATATTGCATTGTATAACGTTGGCGAGTATATGGGCTGTCCTAAACAAAGATTTGACTTTTCGTCATCATGTTTTAAGTTTTTGGCAGTTTCACATTCAGTTCAGATATCGGTTAATGCTGACACCTGATTGGCCGTTTGCATTAATACTCTTTGGTTGAGGCGTGTAGTTTACTCCAAACAGCGCCATTTGTGAGAACTTGTGTGAGAAACGGCTTAAAAGTGCGCGTGAAAAAGTATATTTGTGCTGTTGACTTGTGGTGGAGAATATCTGAAATATAGATGGAAACGTGTACCAAGTAAAAAGCGTGTGGTTAGTGTATTTCCAAACGAATGATCTTAACTTTGTCAACATGAACTCGTCATTTAAAACTGACCTGGATACTGACGATGAGCTTAATACGAGCTGTCGCACGTCCAGCTCGGGATGTGATGTTGACGGATCGTTCGGCACCTCTCTAGATTATAGCATTATTGTGCCTCGAAAGTTAGATTTTACCCCAGAGCCCGGAGATTTTGGAGAGGATAATATGGATGGAGAGATATTTGCAAACAACAATAATAACAATGATTTCACAGTTCCGAAAGTGCATTCTCCCCCTTATAAAAGAGTAAGAGCATTGCGCCTACTTGATACACCAGCTACACCAAAAACTATATTAGAAAAGAGTTCTGCATTTCACACCCCAGCACCTCGTTTTAGATTAAGTCATTGCAAAGATAAAAGTAAGACAGCAGTGGGTACTCTCCTGCAACCTGATAAACCTACCGTAAATTTGAATCCCTTCACTCCCAATGGAATGATGTTGACTTCAAAAAAGAGGACACGATCAAAACGAAGTCTTGTAGGGTAGGTATATTATGGTAGTCATGTAGGCAGTAATAAATTATTTAAACTTAGTAAAAAAGATATTTAAAATGAGACCTATTTTTGATTAAAGGTCTGTGTCACCTCTGGCTGGCACTAAAGATATGCCATCAAGTGAACAGTCCGATGGTTCTGATGCAGAAGTGGAACAACCTACAAAAAAGTTAGCTCTTCATGATTCAAACATCAGCAGATACTATCAGGTACCTTTTTTCTCTTATGTTACTCTGTCAAAGAAGTGTAGTATTCAGAAAGTAACCAATTGACTTTTGTGTAACTAAATTACATTGATATGCTGGTTATTTTTAAGGAATTTCATGAAATCAGTCTAATTGGCAGTGGGGAGTTTGGCAGTGTTTATAAGTGCATTAATAGACTTGATGGCTGTATTTATGCCATCAAAAAGAGCATTCGCCCTGTAGCTGGTAGTGTAAACGAGTAAGTAAATTAATGTATGTGGCACTTGTATCAAAAGAATGGATTAAAATAAAGTATTAATTCTTCCTTTGCTTATTCATAGAAAAAATGCTCTTAATGAAGTTTATGCTCATGCAGTTTTGGGAAAACATGAACATGTTGTGAGATATTATTCAGCATGGGCAGAAGATGACCATATGCTCATTCAAAACGAGTACTGTAATGGAGGCAGCCTAGCTGATTTGATTGAACAAAACAAACAGCTTGGACAGGCATTGTCTGAGAGTGAAATGAGACAACTAATACTCCATGTTGCTGATGGATTGAGGTTTTGATCTTTTTAAAGATTGTGAGTAACTATGTCTAGAATTAGTGTTTTCTAAGTTGTTTATGTTTCAGATATATTCATTCCATGCAGTTAGTACATATGGACATTAAACCTGGCAATATATTTATCTCTCATGAGAAGAAGTTGCAGAGATTGCAGTTTGAGCTTGCAGATGATGGTTTTGAGGAAGAAGATGGCAATGAAGAGATTATCTACAAAATAGGTACTTTTTATTAATTTTTGTTATGTTAATTCTTCTTGGTGCCAACTCATTGTTTCAATTTTGGTACGCTTGGCATTTATCTGCAGGGGACTTTTCGTAGATGAAAACGTTGATATTAATGAAAACAAATCAATTTTAGTGACAGTGGGAGATGTATTTAAATATTTAGTATTACAAATTTGTGATATTTTAAGCACACTTTTGTAATGCAGTTAACAATGTTAGGACAGGATTTGTTTACATTAAATGTGCTAATAATTGTTCTAAAAGTAAGTGATTTGTTCAACAGACCTAATCTTTGTGTTACGGTGTTTACTTCAATGTACTATTTGTGTGTATTTTAAAATAATTTATTTCCAATAATGTTTTTTACTTGCATATTTAGTTCACTGTTCATTACATAAACGTTTTTAGTGATAAGGAATTATGTAGTTCAGCAATTTCATTTAATCATCAAATATTGTGGTAAATTTGTTGATTAGTATTGTAACATGCATTTACAATGTGACAGTTGTGTTCATGTTTTCCGTTATTTTGCCCCTTGAGACAAGCATATTTTAGTAAGAGATTTTTTCCTATATTTTTTTGGTATTCTTCTTTGAGCTTTCTTAACTTGATTATTTAAACATTGTTTTAGGTGACCTGGGTCTAGTTACAAGTGTAACAAATCCATCAATGGAAGAAGGTGATTGCAGATATCTACCCCTAGAAATTTTACAGGATAATTACTCAAATTTGACAAAGGCTGATATTTTTGGATTAGGTATGTATTGTAATGATTTAGTAATGTGTTTCTTTAGTAAGTGTGAAAAAAAAAAGATTACTTGTTCTTCTTCCTTCCCTTGATGCCTCTCAGCGTTGGGTTAGCCATTTGACATGCTCCTTTTGTTCTTGTGCCTTGCGCTTCACCTCTCCTAGTGTAGCTTTGCTCCTTTATATCCTGTATATACAGAGCGTTCAGGGCAGTGAACGATTTTAATGACAGATTGTATAACATGAGTATCGCCTAAGACAGCATCGCTCTCCGCTAAATATTCTTCCGCCAGTCAGCTGAGTTGCATTCACAGCTGGCCGTGGTTGACTGAACTTTGTTGTTCAATGTAATTTTGATCGCGTGGATGTTAAAAACAGTTTTCACAAGAGATTCATTTAATTCCGTATCATTAATGATGAAAAATTATACTAAGTGATTCCTGGGGGCCAGGTCAAAATACACAAAACAGTAAAACACTACCGCAAAAAACTGTCCTTGTACACTTTTGCACAAAGTGCCGTCCCTCGGTGGCCTTGCCAACATAAGAGAACCTATTGTTTAGCTGCACTTTCTCTTCTGCGAGGTAAACTCCACTCCAAATTCTACTTAACATTAGTTATGCAAACTTTACTACCTTTTAGAATAATAGAAACCATTGGATATAGAGTTCAGAATTCTCAATATTTTACACTATCAATAAAATATTCATTGAACTTTCTCTTGTCGACTGACATATACATAGTTTGTGCACGCGCCCCGACACGTTAGCCACTGTTTCGAGAAATGAAATCATTATCATTTCTTGAAGTGTTAATCACTGGGCCACGCCTCCAGGTATA
>BOPP01000416.1:116746-128802 GCA_017312745.1 Gryllus bimaculatus
GGTATGATCCATGTGGTATGGCATCAGTGGCTGTCAAAAAAACCGGTCACATGACTGAACGCTCTGTATGCATCCCATGTTCTTCTTGCTCTCCCAGGTGTTCCTTTCCTCTGGCCTGGCTTCGATCATTTGTTTCAGCTTTCTATTCTCTGCCATTCTATTAACACGTCTGTCACACTTCAGAGCCTGGTTTTCCATTTCCTACATTAGTGGTGTAACTTTTAGTTCTTCTCTAATTGTGTTATTTCTTATCCGATCTCCTCTTGTTTTCCCTATCCTGCTTAGGAATTTCATTTCCACTGCTGTGATTCTACTTTATATTTTTGTATTTGTGTCATACTTTCAGTTCCAAATATAAATGTTGGTATATATACGGACTTATAAATTTGGAGTTTTGTTTTAGTGCCTACATTCATACTTAGTAAGTTCTTATTTATTTGATAATATGCAGAATTTGCTTTCTTCACTCTATTATTTAGTTCTCATATTTTCCATTTTCTGAAATTATTGTTCCTAAATACACATAACTTGTTACTTGCTCCATGTTTTCCTCCACATAATGTTCATTTCCTCCTTTTCTTTGCCTATACACATAACCTTTCTCTTATTGATGTTTATCTTCATATCCCTATCCTCCAGTGCAAACCCCCACTCAATTACCATCTCTCTTGGATTTTTGGCAAACAATAAAATATCGTCTGCATACACCAATGCTTATGTCCATTCTGGTCTCATTGGTTTTGTTTGTCATTTGGTTTGTTTAATAACCTGATCCATGAAGATTATGAATAATCAAGGGCTCAATGAATCTCCTTGTTTAACCCCTTTGTCCATTCTAAATTTCCCACTTAGTTGTCTGTTCAGCCTTACTGTACCATTCACATTTTTATACATGCGTTTAATTACCTTCATAATTATGCTTGTAACCTCTGCTTTCACCAGTGTGTCCTATAGTTCTTTCCTAGATACTGTATCGAATGCTGATTTTAAATCTATGAAAGCAGTGTATATTGTTTTCCCTCTACTCAATGTTTTTTGATTATAGTTCTTATAGTGTAAATATCTTGTGTTTGTAAGGGCCCCTTGTTTCTCTTCCAAGTCATCCTCTACCTCCCTCCTTAATTTTATTTCCACTATCCTTGAATGCAATTACATAAGCAGGGTGACAAACAAATCGCCTTGTAATTTTTAGAGTTGCCAGTGTTCCCCTTCTTATGTAGATGTACTATTATATTTTCTTGCCAGTCTCTCAGTATTCTTTCTTCTTTCTCTCTATATCTGCTGACATAGTGCTGTTATCCATGTTCTTCCCGTTTTCCCAATATACTTTATCATATCTGGTGATATTCCGTCTGGACCCGCTGCCTTCCCAACTTGAGTTCTTCTCTTCCTCTTCTACATCTCTTTCCGTTATGTAATACTTCTCCACCTCTACTCCTCTTTCCTAGTGTCTCTCACTCACCAGGTTTGATTTACCTTCCCCCTCTTTTCCATTTCGCAGTGGCTTAGTCAACTCCTTCCAATCACCTGTGGCAGTCCTGTTATTATCGTTGAAGATGTTCTCAGAATACTTCCTCCAGTTCTGTCTTGAAGTTGTTATTTGGATCCCTTATGCTTCTGATCGTTTTCTTATGTTTCCCTCTTAATCCATTTACCATAAGCCAGAAGTCTTTCTGGTTCTTACGGTACTTTACCTCCAATTCTGTTGCAAACATTTCCCAGGACTTCTCCTTTGCCTTCTTCACTTCTAGTTTTTCTTTATTTCTATTTTCTACGTACTTTTTCCAATCTTGCGTTCTTGAAACGATATATGCGGCATTCGCTTTCTTTTTCTTCTTTACCCATTCCTTTACCACCTCATTCCACCATCTAGTTCTTTTAAACTGTGTATTTACTCTCTTCCTACCACATACCTCTATTGCTGCCTCTAAAATGGATTCCTTCAGCTTCTTCCATTCTTCCTCGATTCTGCCTGTTCTGTTTTCAGTCTTTCTTCAATTGCTTGTACATATCTTTTCCTATTTTCCTTCATTCTTAATTTTTCACTTTTAATTTTAAAATATTTCTTAAATTGTTCTTTAGATGGATTTTTGATATGGGTTTTCTTCACCACCAATTTGTGTTCTGTGCTTAATTCCGCACGTCTATACACCCTAATATCCATTACTGCATATCAAAATGACTCTTGTGTATTTAAAGTAATCAATCGTACCCTTAACAATCATCTGGTTTATTTTTGTTTCAAAGGTGTATTTGTGTATTGTCTTCTGTGGAAACCACAAATTTCCTATCAGCAATTGATTATCTATACTACATTCTAGCATCTGCTCCCCATTATCATTTCTTGTTTTCTCCACTCCATGTTTCCCCATACTACCCTTTCCTTTCCGCGCATCCAGCCTCCCATTATCACCACATGATCATTCGTCCCTTTTGTTTGTTCTATTACTCTGAAGTTTGGAATAAAATTATTCTGTTTCTATTGTATCTTGGTCTTTGGGTGGTGCATGTATACTCACCAGTGCCACTCTTTCCTTTCATTGCATATCCACTCATAAGTCTTGCTCTTACGGTTCAAAGTTAATCACTCTTATTAATTTCTGGGTTCACAATAATACCTACTACCTCAACAGTTCTTGTTTTAATATCTACACCGCTAAATATTTCATTATATACCCTTTATGCAATTCCACTCCTGCTCCCTTGTTTGTAACTTCACTAATCCTCAAATTCTTTAAATTGTACTTCTCCATTTCTACTATTTCCACTTCTATTGATGTAATATTCCATATGCCTATATTCATGACAAATTCTTTGCGCAGTCATCTAAATTGTCTTTCTTGTCTGAGGCTATTTAAGTTTCTCTGACTCCACTATATGAGTGAGTGGGTGATTGGCCCTAAGTCACTCTGCCCAGTGGGAATGTCCCCTTTCTGCCTGTGGGCATGCGTGATTTTGTTCAAGGTTTTCTCCTCTAACCTTTGGAGATCCCTCTCCTCCGTGTAAGGCAGCAGGTTGTTTTCCTTCCTTATCCCAATGCTCCGATTTTCAGGCACCGGAAGCTCACCCTCACCCTGCTCTCATTAGTTGCTCTCCAAGCTCTCACCTTAAAGAGCACCCAGGGGCTGCCATGGGGAGGAGATAGCAGGACTTGCTGACTTTTGATCCAAATCGGGTATTCCTATTACAGGAGTGCGTTACTGGTGTTTACTTGTCGGCATTGGGGAACCCCGTCAGGCTCAAGTCAGCCGTTAGACCTCCCTGAACAGGCCCACATGAATAAAATAAATAGAGTTCTGAAAAAAACCCATGAGGTTCATTGCTGGATGTCACCAGGAGAGGTTTCTCAGGGCATCAACTGCTATCACTGCAGTGCCTCTGGCTCGAAGGCCCTTGGATCGAATCCAGATGTTGGCAGAAATTTCCATGCTAGAGGATGAGTTTGGTCTGTGTCTGGAGGAGAATTCTCGTTGTCGGTTGCTCTAATTGGTAGTTTTCCATGGTTTCTCCGATCGAGTGAATGCGGGAGCAGTCTAACAAATTACCCACGGCTGCACACAATCTTTTCTTTCTCTTCCTTATCCTATTCTCATCCCTCACTTACTCTAACATGCTCTACACATATGCTGGGAGACTGGTTGGGAGCATAGAGCTTGCCCTGGCTGGGGCAGTGTCCCACTGGTGGGAGATACTTGGTTGGGGAAATCCCCGCTAGCTAACAGTATGTTGGTATTTCACTATCTTGCAGGGATGATCACAGATTTCTCCCAAGGGGAGAAACATGCACTACATTTTCAGGACTACTGGCCTTCGCTGTTGACTCACCCAGAATAACTAATCAATCAATCAATCAATTGCTGGATGACCTTGTTACCAGTTTTAAGTTACATAAAATCACCAGGTGAATGATTGCCTTGTAGGGAACATGACATCAAACAAGCCAAAATTCCAAATTCACAATCCATGAAAATCAGAAATCCAAACTTTCACTGCTTCTATCATTGCAAAAAAATGCTATTGAATATGACTCCAAGAAAGCCTGGATTAGTGACTGAAAGAAGAATGCTTCACTGATACAACACAGTTTGATAGCCTGGCATAGGTTTTTGCTTTCCTTGCACTCTATGAACTTGTCTCAACAAGAGCAGGAGAAACTGTGGATGATGCAGCAACACATTCTTCTGTTGGGAAATCTTACAATGCACAAACTGTGATTCTGGTGCTGAATTGCAGCCTATGAGACTTTCACATGTTGAAAAGCAAATAAAAGATACAACTGGTCTGTCATTGAATGTTATAAGGGTAACCTACGCCATTGGATTTGAAATGAAATTTGATTGACAAGGAAATCTGTGAAAGATATTCCTTTCATTAGCATGGATACCACTTCGAGAATAGATGGTAGCAAAAGGCCTCAGTTACACATAAGAATTCAAGAGGTCATCAGACTGATGTGCAAGACAATGACATGTAAGAAAATGTTGACCCAAATTCATTATGAAGTTAATTTTTGTGCAAAGGTTTTAGCGTTTTAGGAATGTGAAGGATTAAAAAAAATTGGTTTTAAAGTGTAAGAAAGCAAGTTTTGTTAATTAAAAAAGAAATTCTTTATAAATCTTTCCTATTGTAGCGACATTTCATTAATAAATTAATAACATAGAGGAAAAGCACCAAGAAGATCATTTATAATTTGAATTAATGTTAAATGTGATCAGCTAAGGCTATTATTTATGGTAAAAGTATTATTAATTTTCCGTGGCTTAACCCATTTCTTCTCAAACAGTGAAATACTTAATTTATTGAATAAATTTTAATTAAATGTTGATAAAAAGATTTCAAAGATAGCAAACCAGTTTGCTAAAATTATTTTGATTCTTGGTGGAAGCTTGGCGGTATGTTGCGTATATGCAGTGTTGGGGTTTTTCTGGAAAGGGAGTGTACTGACCGCATTTTAAAGAAATGTCTTATTGTCAACTAATTGTAATCCTTACTGATGTAAACAATTCAAATCTATTTAGGAAGGTGTAAAAACCAAATAGAATTTAAATGTATTTGATTTTTTTTATATTCCAAAATTGTCTGATTCTTATGAAGGTTACGTTCTTTGAATGCATTACTACTTACACTACTTAGCACTACTAAAATATCAATTACTTTATAAAATTGTTATGGACCTAAATTTCAATGTATCAGGTGACAAATTGCAATTGGGATTTCCAGTATTCATATTTTTATTAGAAGTCCCCCTTGCTTTTAAGAAAAGAAAGTCCTAGTATGGACTCGACATCAATGCAATTTAGAGTACTTGCTGTTAGAATGAAAATATTCCTTGCTTAGCAGAATTTCTAACAAATAAAAATCTCATTATGCTTTTCTATCATGTAATCATGCACAACTTTTGTTTTGAAATAATTTTTTGGGTTCAAAGCGAACGGTCTGATGCACTTTTTTCTTAACTGCCACAATTCTATTTGCATAGAAATATGTTTCTCCTAAATGACAAAAAATAGTGTATTACATACAGAAGTTTGCCTAGAAACAGCAAGTGGTACTCATAGTTTCTTTAACAATTTTTGTCAAATTGCTAATTTCTCATGTAAGATCAAACATTTGTGTCTTCATTGATATTCCATCATAAACAAGAAGTTATTTCAAAAAAATGTTTTTCTCTTGCCAATACGCACTACTACATGAAACTAAACCTTTCATATCTCACTTGTTTTCGCAAATTATCGCCCCAAGAATGAAACTATCTGATCATAAGTACTTATCAATTCTGGCTAAACACCTTGGATTGCAAAAGTCTTTTGTTCGTTCATCAAAGAATGGGCTCAATTTTGCAGTTTTCTACCTTTACCCCTAAGGTGCGTCCTTTGGCATATCTATCAAAGGAACAATTCAAAGAGAGTATATTCTACCTAATACTACGTCTCTTTCGAAGTACTAAGCTCCTATGAACCTTTTGTCATGGCCCCATAATGGAATTTGGCCGTTCCCAAATCTGCTGGGAATCTCTTAACGTACTATGAACGGAACACAATATTTGTCAATAAAAATTGTTTTAAAAATCATGTTGTACTGAAACATTAAACACTTATTTGCAAACATATTTTGCAGTATGATAACAAAAAATCTCATTGATCACCAATTTCAAGATCAAAAATCGGATATTATAGACATCTAAATAGGGCACACACCTTGATTGAGAAAAAAATTAAAATATGTATTCATGTATTATGTATGTATCAAACAAAAATGGTTTTAAAGTCATTGAGTATTATATGTATTCTACAAAAAATTATAAATACTTTCAATGAATATAGGTAAAAATAAAATAGTAAACATTGCATTGTGTTTATGCAACTTTGGGAAGAAATGGGTTAACTTCATAACATACTTGATGTATAGTTGGAATGCAAATAACTTCGGAATTTGAAGGATTAAGATAAAGGGATCCTCAGCATGCTTGCTTTTTTTTATAACGGATTTTTGAAAAGTGCTCTAAATCAATGGTTTAAGTTTTTTAAAGCCGTTTGTATTGCTTTATTACCGTATTTACTCGATTGTAAGCTGACCCCAAGAAATATTGAAGGGGGGGAGGTCAGGATATTTAGGGAAGAGGAGAATTACATTTGATGCATAACACACTCAGGCCACTGATTTCTATACATTTTAGAGATCTTTAACTCAGACGCTGTCATCAGATGACTCAGATTCCTCACTTTGTCATTTTTGTCCATGAAAAGGAAGTTATCTTCAATGCCGTCAAGGGCTTTTAAGATTGAACACTTTTTAAAAGCATGTGCAACAATTTCTCTAGGAATACTCTTCCAGGCATCATATATCCAAGCGCAAACTTGCGATAGACTAGCCCATTTCATGCGTAGGCGTGAGCATTTCGTTTTCTTTGGAGAGCCAGTCTGAGTACATTGAACTGTCCTTGTGTTGATGCACACATCCAGGGGTTGAAGTATTGACGTAAGTTCCCCGGGAATAATTGCCAAGTCTGTCCCTGATCTTTTAACTCTTTCACAGCTTTGGTAATGTGGGCCGCATAAGAGTCCAAAACCAGGAGGCTACGTAACTTCAACAAAGCGCCAGGATATCAATGCCACACCATCTGAACCCATTGTATCGTGTCTTCAGTAAACCACCCTTTTTCAGTTGCGCATGAAATAACGCTCTTAGGAAATGACTTATTTTGACTGTGTCTTGCATTTGAAGACTACAAATGGGGGTAGTTTATTTATTGTGTCGGCTGTGTGGCCGACGAAAAATAGATATATTTACTGGTGTCTGGTGACAACTATGTTATAGCAACCTTATAACACTGATTCTAGGCCAAGGGTCAAATTTTGAAATACAAGAAAGGGGGGAAAGGCTGGCTTACAATCGGGTAAGTATGGTATCCCTCTTAATTTATTTATTCAAGGTCACTTTCTAATAAATAAATAAATAAATAAATAAATAAATATTATTATATTTATTGCCTTTTCAGTTTTTGTCCACATATAAACTTACATGTGCTGGTCAATTTTGTTCACATCCAGGAATTTTTTTGTAGGGTTGACAGCATATGAAGCTGGAGGAGGTGGACCATTACCAAAGAATGGAACTGAGTGGCAAGAAATCAGGAAAGGAAAATTAAAAGAATTGCCATCATACAATCGAGACCTGAATGAACTTCTCAGGGTAAGTGAAATATGAGTAATTATAATGTGAAGTATTGTAAATTTAACCAAAATAAAGAAATAAAATGTATAGTTGTAATAGAGGTGATTTATATTTTTTGAAGATTTAAATTATTGAAAGGTTTAGTGAATGACTTGACTTCCAAGTTTCTGCTTCCATGTTTTGCTTTTGTTTATTCTTTTATTTTATTTTTTCTCTTTCTTTTATTAATCCAAATTATTTTGTAAAAAATCAATTAATAGTGGTTCTGTTTAGTGAAATGTGAATTCTTTTTTCAAATGATGTGATAAGTCTCATTTGCTTTGCACAACTTCATAAGATAAGTGACAACTCAGGCAAGTAAATGTGACTGATGTATGACTTAAACTGTCAGATGATACAAATAGGATGCGAGGCTTCGTAAACAGAAGAAGAGTAATGAGAAATTCAGGAAATTAAAGGCCACCCTGAGATGTGAGGAAGCAGATAGTGTGTGGTATATGCCCTGCTTGTTAGAGTACTGCTCCAGCAATCACCTAGTGTTGATCGTAGAAACCATGGAAAACTGGTGATCAGAGCACCTGATTGCTAGAGTTCTCAAGAAAGCTGAATTAGACCTAGCTGTATAGCTAGCTTTTAAAAAGCCACTGTTGTGAGGACTCGAACACTAGGATCTCCCAGTTAGAGACATTATAACAATTATGGTTGCTAATGAACTATTTCAGTCTAAAACTAATTAATTAAATGAAGAATAACAAAACAGGCTCACCAAGAATGGAAGGCTTTAATAACTTTTAAAAGGGAAACAGGAAAAGTTATAACAACTAGAATTCAGTGTTAGAAATTAAAATAACTATGATTCACCTGCAAATGAGTCAATAAATGTACACACAGTGTCACTACTATTTGTGAACATTCTACCTAAATTACATGATTCAAGTATGGAAAAAGAAAACTGGCAAGAATAAAGAAAACAAGCAACCAGAAGTTATTGGCAATATTGTAGACAACCAAGCCATAATAAGAGACTGAGGAGACACCCTACAGAATACAGAATTTGAATTGAGCAATATATGTAAAGAATGATATCTTGATATGATATGATATCAAGACAAAAGTTGCTTTGCCTTCTATAGCAAGTACATTTTTGAATCAAAATAGTCACAGAATTTTCTATGATAAAAAGTTAACACTTTCAGGATTAATTGATATTTCCGGGTATGTCAAAAGCTATGGTAATTAGTCCTGTTAGTGTAGTGAATGTTTTTCTGCTTGAGGAGAAAATATTCCTCCCCTGCTGGATGGTATGATTTGGCAGTGACCTACACTTCGGCTTGCAGGGAAATTCCCTCTCCATGCATCTCCCCCAGCAGGCTTCTGCCCTAGCCAGAACAGGCTGTAAGCACCTGTATGGGATCCTGCCACATAAGGAAGAGGAAAGAATGATCATGCACATTCCATGGTTGTTGGTTAGGATACTACTCAACCATTCACCTGGTATTTATTAAAGAAACCATGCAAAACAACTCATAAGAACAGCTGGCCTCCCTGGTCAGATTTCCACTCCATATAGCGGCTGAATTCAACCTAACTACATACCTAGTGTCAAAGATCCATCAATAGAGTAATTTTTATAAGAATGCACTGTTTTGACAGCTAGTGCTGGCAACATAACTGAAGGTTTTATGGTCATTGTGTCCTCAGCCCATTTGACACTTCTTCCTTTATTCATTCGTTTGCAGTTCGCATTCAGCTCACTTTCAAATGGCTTTGAAGCTTCCTTTTGTGATGCTCTCGTCCAATGTATTCCCCACGAGAAATAATTGAAATTTGGAAGTGTAGTGCTACTGTGCTCTTCAGTGAAAATTATTGTTTTATATAAACATTACATTGAATTTACTTTTTGTGTGATAATTATTATAGAAAACAAAGTCTTGAATGTCAGACAAGTACTGTTGCACGAGTTTCCTTCTCCTGCACGGTAAAGCAGCGAACTGTGATCGAGCATGTTCTATGGTTTGCTTTGTATCAATTTATTTTATATAGATACACGGTTGTGAACCATGAGAAGCCACGATGTCTTAACTGGAGCACAAACACTTTATTAAGAGGTGTAGCTAATCAGCTGTCTCGGTGGAGGTATACTTCTCTGAATATCATGTGATGTTCACTTGGCGAACTGTCATTTTGGCGCATTCTTAGCGGATTCTTCTAAATCAGGATTTGAATCCAGTTTTGGCCCAAGTTGCTGCAGAGACAGCTGTAATGATGATTCAGGAGTAAACTCAACTAGAGTTACCACTCAAAAACTTCAGAAAAACAATTGGATTAGAACAAAATAATATGGAAGAAAAGACACATAAATATAATACAAACAACAGAACAATAATGAGACAAATTAAATAAACACTTCCATATTGATTCAAGTCAGTTGTTAAAGAAACTAAAAATAAAAAATTTAAAAAGTAACTTAAAAAGTTAATGTATATATCACAAAAACACTTTATTTGTTGAAGTTCAATTTAATCACTATGTTTTGATAAATATTTCTTTGTGATCCTCAGATGCTCAAGGTTACATGCGTTAATATAGAACAATCCAAAAACAACAAAAACTTTACTGAACGGCACAGACTTTCCCGAATTTGTTTTCTATTTCCTGAGGCTCGGCTAGGCTAGCTATTTGGATTTGCCATTTATCACCACCCAAACTATATTGTTTGGAAATTTTCACAATTTTTCGATTTTCTAATGGAACCAATATACTATTTTAAGAATATTTAAGAACTGTAAAACCTGTCCTAAATGGCATTTTTTTTCTTTTTTTCTTCAAATATTTAGATCTGTTTTTAAGAAAATGGTGTCTCACAGAAAATTTTTGGGTTTTCGAAAAATTTCATTCGAAATCATTTGATGCACATTAACTCACAATTACAATAGTGTTTACAAAGTGCTGGAAATGTGCATAATAACGACATGAGTGATCTTACCAAAAAAAATTAATTGTGTAATTTAAAAAAAAAAAGCTCAAAATGAACTTTACGTCATATTAAAGAGTCCAATAAACATGAACGATTAGAAAAGTTTGAAGAAAAAACTTGGGAGTTATTTATTAGAAAGTGGCATTTGATCGTTTTTGAAAATGCGGAATTTTGAGCCAGTTTTCACAGAACACTGTATGCTATTTCACAGAATCAATTTTCGAGACACTTTTTTAAAGCACATATACTCATTAATATAATAATACGAACAAATCGCCGCTAATGTCAATATAAACTACCTGAGAGACAATTGAAAAAATATACATTTTTGTATTTTTTATGAAACAAAAAAATAGTTACATGGCGTTTATATCGTTTCATAGAGTGCACTATCCCTATCAAAAGTTTAAAGAAAAAATGTGCTTTTGGAATTCTTGTTTTTTATTTTTTTAAATTGCACAAATTGGTCGCAATATTGCGCAAAAACCGCTTAGATTAAAAAAAATGTGTACCACCTTAATGAAATACCTCATTATGGAGAACAAATTTTATTTGACAGAAAAATCTCCATCTTCAATTTTGTAGTTGTAGGAAGACCCAGAAAAAATAAAGTTTTGCAATTTTCATTGTCTAAATTAACCGCGAAAATCTGATATATGTCACCTCTATAATTGTATTTTATTCTTACAAGAAATGTAAAGAAAAATTTGGAGCGGTTTTTGAGAAAATTTGGAAAATGTCCGGGGGGGTCGTGTAAAGTACCCCTCCAAAAATTAAAGAAAGTTTTTTAAAAATCGTGGAGCTTAGTATATACGCTACTGTTCACAAACACCGTACGGGCGGACGTTTTGCTGTCAGTCGATTTTTTGGTATTATATATATATATATATATATATATATATATATATATATATATATACATACACACACACACAAAATTAGGTAAGTACATTGGGCCCACCTGTTAGGGGTGGTATAGTATCTGTTTCTGTCTCTGTCTTCCTCTATCTCAATTACGTGAAAAATACCCAAATTCACGAAAAAATGACATAATTTCAAAACCTATCTTCAAGGAACAGATTTGATTAAAGGCAAAAATTATCCATCTTTCATATTTTAATTGTAGGACGACGCCGAAAATTTTGATTTTTTTCGATTTTGGAAAAATCAGAGTTTTAACCATCTTGAGACCTACGCCATTTTCTTAAACGCCTTTCAGACTACCCAACAACAAAATTTAATCAAAATCAATGAAGCCATTTTTTTTGGGGGGGGGGAGAAAATGTCCCTTGGGCTTTATGTAAAGTACGCCCCAAAATTAAAATACGAGGGTTGCTTTTTATATTTCAGGATTAGAGAACAAAAACAAATATTAATCATTGAAAATCACTTTATTGTTTTTCAA
>BOPP01000416.1:129173-147788 GCA_017312745.1 Gryllus bimaculatus
TTTGAGCATTTCTTTCGACCAATCGACACGAGCCTTTTTTTGAGCGATTGACAAATTGTGTGGGATCGAACGCGAACATTTTTTTGACAAATGTTCATGCAATATTTAATGTCTGCTGGTCCCACTAATGCCTAAGGTCTCAATCTCACGATAGGTTACATGACGATCTTGCAATATCAGTTCACACACAGCATCAATGGTTTGCGGAACAACTGATTTTGGACGACCTTCGCGAAATTCGTCTTGGAGTGAATCACGACCACGATTGAATTCACCATACCATCGATAAACACTGGTCGATGGAGCGATGAAACGATGGAGCTTCATCGCCAAAAATTGAATTAAGTTCATCCATGCACTGTTGCTGAGTTAATCCACGTCGAAAGTTGTAAAAAATAATCGCACGAAAATGTTCACGATTTAATTCCATTTTTGGGCCAAGATGAATATTTTAAGTTACTGTAAACAACACAAATAGCGCTCGTATGTCAAAACGTTCTGAGTGCGTATAACCTCAAAACATCTCACCTTTACGATAGAGCTGTCAGTTGCCAGATTGCAACGATACTGTTTCCAAATCCCGAAACATAAAAGGCAACCTTCGTATCAGTTTCAAATTCAAGGGGCCGCGTCGTCAGCCAGGCTGTGGAATATCAATTCTGAAGAAATTCGGCTGTACGTTCAGCCGTTAGCATTGTTCAGACGTACAGGCAGACCTATCAAGGACCCACAAAACTTGGATTCTGGCTACAGTATGTGTTAGAGGACTTTTTCTTAATTTAGCAAGCGTATATATCCACTTTTTCGTTACCAGGGCCCTGTAACAGATTTTCAGCCGAAAATGTGCTTTTTTTCTCGCACCATTACAGAACTTCTTAAGAAACTTCATAAGAGCGAGGAAGTAAACTGGTTAATTGAATGAAAAAAAATCTTTATTCTTCATGTAATTACGTCAACAATACAGCATCGGAATTCTTACAATAAATGGATTACTGGCAACTAGGACAGAACCGGAAGACTTCACGTTGCGAAGGAACATTGCTTTTCGGCCCACATACCAATGTTCCTAGTATTTCACTGCCTGTCCGTGTCGCAAGTAATCAATGCTAAGATATTTTCAAATTAAACCATTTCCAGATGCTTATCGTTATATGGTTATCAACTTTGCATTACACTGCAATCACTTTGTTTACCTTTTTGTTATCGATAGCAATTGTTTTAGTCCATAATAACTTGTGAGCATCAATATATTAAAATGAGTAGTTTTGGTGTTGTTTCAAACTCGGAAATAGACTACATCAAATTTCACTTTCACGTCTTTAAAGGGCCGAGGGGAAAATGTATAAGTGAGAAAAATGCATAACTGAAATTCAGTAATACAAGCAAAACGCAAACTCACAATTTTTGCATTGACACACTCCACTCTTGGACCTGCTCTTAGGAACTGCTACCAACGTTACTTTTATTTAGTCAAAGTAAGTTTTATTTTGTCAAAGATCAGAAAAACTCTGTGACGTATGTATACACGACTGTGTTCGTTTTCTTGAGTTCTAGAATCTCTTCCAAATATTTTAACCGTAAATAGTTAAATGTTTAAAAAAAGAGAAGTTAGCCAATAGAAAGTTACGCTCCCGAGTAATAGAAAACTTATTCACGTGGACTATTCTACTCGTGAAATAAAACCAATAGTGTTTAACTACACATACAAAATGCCCCAATTAGGGCAGTGTATCTGTAAAAGTGTATCGCCCTTTCTATCCAATTTCTCTTACAGTTTCTACTTATTGGCCAATCATAATCTCTAACTCGTCGATCTTAGGAGGCGGTATACATCGATCGCTATGTCGATGTCCAATGAACAGCGTATGTACTATAAAATAACCTCTGATTTTAACGTACGCTTTCAGTTATTTTCAATATTTGGCGCATTTTGCAACTCTGGACATAATTTTATTCATGGAATACTCCTATTAAATACCACTCGTGCTTTGGAGATTCTCAGATAAATCTCTCCTCGCTTCGCGAGTCGGGAATTTATCGGCAATTTCCAACGACTCGTGGTATGATAAACTGCAGGTGTTTATTCTTTTGTAATGCTAACATACTAGTAGCACACCACCGCCTTTACTTCTTCCACTACTAGCAAAAGGTGAGCTCAACAAAGGCATAGTGAAGCTACATTTACGTTCAGAAACAAAACAAGGGGCCATCCCAGCATCTATTCAATGGATCAGGGAAACTGGACAAAAATCTGATCGAGAACTGAAGTGCATTACTTGTTACTTAGAAGTTATGCAGGACTGGCATAGGCACGCCAAGAGAAAAATATTGCATTGATATTCGCAGGTTATGCAGCTAGCCCTTAAACATGTGGCGTATGGCCAGCCTGTGTCACGAACGTTGGGTTGACGTACGTTGCCTAACGCTGATGACATTAGCTGCATCGTTGCCTGCGTGCATGAGTCTCTTTATGCGTATCATAGATTGTTATCTAATGCGAAACTGCACTCGATCGCTCTTGGCGATGTGCGTTGTCGCCTAGTGAGAGTCGCGCGTCGAAAGCTAGAGAACGCACATTATCTTGTCTTGCTTGAATTGTAGGTATAACGCATGTCGCCAAGAATGCTCTTGCCCTTTTTAAAAGTAAAAATAAAAATTAATTCTTTAATCCACAACGTTCGCTAAGTGTCTCGGTGACCAGGTATCATTGCGTGCCGACGCAGCTGTCATCAGCGTTAGGTGACGCGCGTCAACCAACTTGTGTGACACAAGCCTAAATGTGATTATAAATCTCTGATTTCAACAAAATGCAATATTTTGAAATGCCTTTTCTTTTTAGTTTAGTGCTAAATGCACTCTATAAGATGACATAAACGTGAATTGCTCTATTCTGCTTGCTTCTTCTCTGAAACATAAACAATATTGCTCTATTCTTTTTTTTTTTCCTTCAAAAATTACAAAAATTTAATTTTTTTGACATATCTCGCGTCGTTAATATTTATATTGGCAGCAATTTCTTTACATTAATATATTTATAAGTACATGTGCTTTAAATAATTTCAGAAATTTCTCGAAAACTCAACAGTTTTCTTTTAAAGTGAGATCAAAATTCCGCATTTTCAGAAACTCAAACGCCATTTCCACAAAAACTACTCCAAATTTTTTCTTCAAACATTTTGAACTGCTATTGCTACCTGCACTCTTTAATATCACATAAAGTTCATCTCGGGGTATTTTTGTTTTTAAAAAATTACACAAATGTAATTTTTTGTTTTTTGAAATATCTCTCACGCCTTTGATGTTCACAGTTCCAATGTGTAAACACTTTTGTATTTGTGACAAAGTGCTTGAAATTACTTCATATGAAGTTCTTCAAAAACTGTATTTTCTGTGAAAAGAGGTTCAAATTTCGCATTTACAGTAGCACGTAAAAGCCATTTCATTAAAAACTACTCAAAATTTTTCAAAGAAAATTTCCATTTAGGATGAGGTTTTACTGTTTTTTTAATATTCTTACAATAATATTTTCAGTCTACCATTACGAAAACGAAGAAATAAGAAAATTTCGAAGATAATGAACTTTAAGCGGCGATAGATGGCAGTTGGCAAGAATATGCGGCGAGTTCGTATAGCTAGCTGAGACCAAAAGAAAGAGAAAACGTATACGGGAATGTCTGTTCCATTCTGTGGCACCACTATTTCATCCTGTGGTTTTGTTTAAATTTTCGAAACGGGAAGTTGAAATGCCCTGCGTAGCGGCAAAGTTAAACAATCTGAATACTGTATTCAAGACAAAAATTCGTTGCGCTCCTCTTCGATAACGTAAACGTTCTCATTTATTCGCCAACTGTGTGTCGTCACCATTATCATTTGGACGTTTTACGGTCTTTAAAGGACTTACATTACGAACATGTAAGTGTGAAAACTTGTAATGAAACGCATATCTGAAATAATTGAGCATGTCAAGTGTAGGAATTTTTTGGGCACTTATAAAATAAAATAAAATAAAAAAAATTAAAAAACATATAAACGAGAAAAACGTATGAGTGCAAAACGTATAAACGGAATTTCACTGTATTATTAAAGATTCAATGACAAAAATCGGCAAAAGGAACACAATGTCTGTGTAAGCAATTTCAAGAATTTTGTGGAGAAAGAAAATACAAATTGACATCACAAACTACAAATTATGCAGATTTTGAAAGATTAGGTGATTAATATCTGAAAATTCATGGTGAAGAGTACAAAGAATATGCTATCAACACCACAGGGAACGCTACAACCAATATTATAGATGAAAATACTTTAATATTAGTTTGTTCAACCATTCGAAATTAGATGAATCCCGCTGCTAATGCAGCTTATAGGTCGTCCCTTTCAAATACTTTCATGGAATCTCAAAGAATAGAAAAATCAACTTCCTACAAGTTTAATACTTGACTTTTTAAATGTTCTTTTAAGTAATTTTGTTATTATGTTTTTTGAAAGATTTGTTACCATACAATTGAAACATAGTTAAAAAGATATTCTACATTGAACTGTTATTCATATTTTTCTTGGATATGTGTTCTTCCAGGAGACAGTGATAACTCAGCTGAATGAAAGTTTCGCACAATCCCATCTTATCAGTTTTGAGTAATATTTCTCCCTTTCATAATTCTGTGATTTTATTTATGTTTGATACATGTAATATTAATTTGTGAAATAGACACATAAATAACACCCAAAGTGCTGTGGTATTGCTTATGATAAACATTCTCAAGTCGTTTTCTAATACTGCCCAAGGTTGAGATCTAAGTAGTATTGGGTAAGGTGATAATATATGGGATCCTGGATAATGTGTTGATTAATTCTTCTGGCCCTAAAATTTAATTGTATTCCATCACCCCAACATTGTTTTCCTACTCTATGAAACTAATGGTGCTACAGAAAGACACATACTTTTCTCTTACTAGTCAAGTTTTCTAATTTCTTTGGTCCAGGCTAGTTTTTTTGTCTTGCCCCATCCTATAACCAGGTGCCATCTATCACTGCCCAAAGTACTTCCTTTTTCTCTCAGTTTTTTGGTTTCTTAATGGTTGAAACATGATATGCAAAATTTGAAGCTCTTTTTCACAGATATCTTCTGTTTTCGAAAATCTTCATTGGAAGTCATTTGAAGCACTTTCACTCACAAATGCAATCATCTATACAAATCTCTTAAAATCAAGAGCATGAGGTCCTATAAAAAAATTACATTTCATTAATTTTAAAATAAATAATACAGCTAAATGAATTACGTAATCTTAAACAGTGCATTTAGCATTGTCCGTACAAAAAGTTTGAGGAATAAATTTGCCACCGTTTTTGAGAAATTTTACTTTCTCGCCACCGCTTATGCAGTAGAGAGTAAGTTACGTCATGCTGCAGGAAAAGGCGCCGAATTTTCGGCAGAAAAACTATTTTCGGGCTCTAGAAATGAAAAAGTGTTGCTAAATTTAGAAAAAACCTGTAACGTGGTGTAGCTAGAATCCAAGTTTTGTGGTTCCTTTATTTTATAAACTTGATTGCCTGCAAAACGTTTATCCATTTGTTTGTCCATCTATGAACAAAGCTAGCAGCTAAACCATACAGCCGATTTTCTCTAAAATTTACATTCCCTTATCAATGTAGCTGATGTTGCAGCCCCTTGGATTTGAAACCGGAATATTAATTTTGGGGGTACTTTACATGAAGCCCCTGGAACATTTTCCAAATTTTGATAAAAATTGCTCCATTTTTTAACAAACTCTTGGATAGTGAGAGAGACATTTAAGGGAATAGTGCGGTCTCATGTTTGTTCAAAAGCCTGATTTTTTGAAAGTTGAAAAAGTTAAAAATGTTTTCAGTGTCTTCTTGCATCTAAAATATCAAAGATAGTTTGTTCCCTTAATGAAATATGTTCCTCTCCACTTATAGATTTTGAAATAAGGTCATGTGTAATTTTTCAAAAATGTGTTTTTCATGTATCTTAGCATGGAATTAATTAACTTTTGATATTGTTTAAACAATTTTTTTTCAAAAATGGAATCAGAAATTTTACTTAATTTATTACTTAACACTTAATTTATAGGACAGTTATATAAATGGTACAGGTCTCATATTTGCTGAATATTTCTGATTTTTGAAAATTGCAAAAATTAAAAATTATTTTCTGCTTCTTCCAACAATTACAATTATGAAAATAATTATTTTCTCTTAATGAAATGCGCTTATCAAAATCAGATCTTCAAATAAGGTCATGTTAAAGTTTTCAAAAATATTAGCATGTTTTGTGTAATTGGGCCTAAAATAGTCTCCCGCTTCGAATTTCCTGCGCTTTGTGAACTTAATATGAGTGATTCCAGACAGTTGAATGCTACATAAGTTAGAATTTGTATATTATTTCATATTTCTTTGTTTTTTACATTCAAGCTTTTGTTGCACATTTACAAATATATCTTGTTGAAATTATTTAATACCTATTTGGTAATACATATTTTTTGTCAGTGCTGCGAGAAATGTATTTGCATTCTCAGTGTAGTAATTATTTTCCTTCAAACATTCCTCAAGCCTTAATTAAAATTAGCACAATTAGATTTTTTTAAATATTATTTAAATGTAATGTGAAAGAAAAATTGCTGGCCTTCAGGGAATACCAGATTGGAATGAAACAATGGCATTTTGCACCACGAGATAGATGAATTTCTATCAATTAAGTCTCCTTGTTGTAATATGATGTAGGTGTATGAAGAACAGATATCATTGTAAAATTTGTGTTTATATTTTTTTTTATTTTGCGCACTAATTGTTCTACGATTTGTAAGTTATACAAGTAATGAGATTTGGAGAGTGTTATGGTATAAATAGTTTTTTTACATAATCACTCTACTCTTACTAGAATACACAACCAAATATTGCACCATACTTTTGTCATGGGACAAATTACTTTCTAGTGAGAGATATTTTGAAAATCTGAATTTCATATGGTCTAAAAATTATCTAATTTTGTAGTTATTTATAGGCTTGAAATCAATATTTTTTACGTATTGCTATTTACTGAGATTGATTAGAATACCATCATCATCTTCATCAAATAAAATATGACAATCCGGTGGAGCAATGAAAACTGATTGAAAATCAGCATCCTCAAATATATTGAAGGCTTCTTGAAAACTAAATCACACTGGTGCAAGAACCTTGAAAAATTCTCTGGAAGTACAATTATTATAAAACTAGGCTTTGGAACCTATCCTGATTAGCATGTGAAGGAATATTTGATAAAGTATAAAAATGTTTTCTTTGTTTATAAGTATAATAATAACAAAAATAACAATTAAAATATTGTTAATAATTGACAAAATGTGTAAACACTACCAGCAGTTTTTCAAAATATCGACAATAAAATATAAATTGAAATGCTCTCATTAGTGCTTAGTGTACTATAAATAATACAGTGAATGGAAATTTTGATTATTAAGTATTTTATAACATTATTACAAAATGTATGTTTCACTGATTCAGTCATTTTGAAGTTCTTCATTCATATTGTCTTGAACATAAAATTATCTTCTACAAAAAATATATTATTTCTTGGTTCTGACGATGGATCGGCACAACTGATCAAAAAAATGTGACCATGTGGACATTAAAGTAAAAAGAAATGCATGGAACGAGTTTAAACTTGTCCATTTCAGCAACTAAACATGCGTGAATCAAACAGTGATTTGCACCCATTTGTTCCACTAGTCACTAATGGGTTAAACTAACTATAATAAAGCACTAAAATTATAATATTTCATTCACCTTTAATTTCACATCAAAATGTAAAATAAGTTGATTAACTAGAGTTTTAGGCTACATAATGCCATTTTGCAAAATTTTGATGTTTTTATTCCATGTTTTGGTGTTTTTTTGAATAAAAATCCAGTCTTTAGTGATAATCTTTCAAAAAATTGTTTTAAAGAAAATCTATATCTAAACAGTGAATAGTTTTTATTTCAGAAATTTCTAAGCATAATCATTTTTTTTTAAAGTCTCATGGAAGAGCTGGGTAAATTTAAGGAGTTGAAAACAAGTTGTCATATTCTTAATTTAGATCAGAAACATTCTTCAAATTGTTTCTTTTTATGTCTTTTGCTGGTACTTATTAGGCTTTTCATCGACTATACATTTTTGAGAAGAGAAATCAGGAAAATAAAGGAAAACAGATTCAGTAATTTGGTAAAATGTCACTATAATCCAAAACAACAAACTGCGTACAAAAAATCATCGGGGATTGTGTTTAATACCTATAATCAAAATGCCAAGAAACTGCATAAAAAATGTCAGGATCAAGTCTAATCCATACTTTCTAATTTAGTGTTGCCAACTTTCAGATAATAATCACTTATTTTAAATAAATTAGTGAAATCTAGGTACCATGTTTCAAGGTTCATTAATTACAAAGAATGATTCAGTCATTTGTGTTAATTTCTAGAGCAGAGGTTTCCAGCACATTGTGGATTGCCACTCCTCTGTAGAAGAAAAACGTCCCTTAGTTCATAACAGTTAATTTTAAAAAATGAAATATCTAAATATTGTTGAATATTATGTGCGCCTAATTTATCTTCTTTTATCTATTAAAAGTCATTAAAAATAACAAGTACCAAACATACAATTAAATAATTTATTAAAATTTTTAAAATAAACAACTTTCTAAAAGCCTTTTTTTATATAGTTTGGGTTCTCAATTCTCTCTTTGTCTTGTGTTGTCAGAACAACGTAAGTGGTATTTCAAATTGGTATTATAAACTGTATTGTAGAAAATGTTGGACTATTGTTGCCTTTTAATTTATTAAAATTAACTGAAAATTTGTTGTTCATAATTAAGTCAAGTAACTTTCACAAATATAATACAATTCTGTAGAAATAATGCCATTCTCGTTTAATAATTTGCTCACATTGACATAAAATCATTAGTTTCTCACAAATCAATTTCTAGTTTGATGGCAGTTTTACACTATCTTGATTAGAACTCTTTCTATTTATAATTAATTATAGAATTTAATTTAGATGTTCTGATGCCTTATTTCTTTATTTCAGCAAATGATTCACCCTGATCCAGAAATGCGTCCTACGGCTTTGCAAGTCATGAAGCATCGAGCTCTGTGTCTGTTTGGTAATAAGAGTAAGGCTCAGCTTCGAAGAGAATTGAATGCGGAGAAAGTCAAAAATGAAATTTTGTCAAAACAACTCCAGGAAGCAGCAAAGTGTCTCAAATCAATAAAACCAAATATAATTGGTACACAGACTCAGTTTGAGATAAGTGATTCAGTGATGAGGCGAACTTCTGCTCGTTTGTCAAGGTTGGTTGGAAAGCCTGGCAGTCGCAGTCAGAGTTCTACTGAGTTTTAAATTCATCTATTGCAACCAATTGGTCACGAATGGTCTCAACATTTGGAATGTGTATTGTTTGTGACAATTTTCCAGCAATGTACTATTGTATATTTTATGAGCAGTAAAGATCTTATTCAGTTGGAAAATAATTTTAAATACCTTTAAAGTGATAATTCCTCAGAATAACAGGACTCAAATCTAATGTGTAATGTGATATGTATATAAAACAGAAATTCCATAATGTGCTAACTGCATTGTTCTCTTGTGGAGATGTGGCTTTTGAATATAGATATTTGTATTTGACCAATTTTCCAAAGATTCGAAAGCATTACCCTCTTTATATTGTGAAAGCATTATTAATATTTTTTGCTTTGGACTTGAGAGAGATGGTAGAAAGAATTTGTTTGTAGTTGTGATGTGTTTTGTTTTGTAAAATTTATTATGCAGTGGTATTGATTCAATTGAGCAGTTTAAAAAGGTCCATGATTATTTTAATAAACATTGTTTTTATATTTTTGTTTTGAACTTCTCCCATTATCAATACTGTGCCATGTAAATGACGCCTACAATAATAGGATTGTAAATTGTGTAATGAGAAGGTGAGAGATTCAGTGCATAAGCAAAGCAGTAATTACAACGAAGAACTTTTAGTTAATAGATGTCTGATGCAGACCTGTTGTACATGTTCTTGTAGATGATAGAAAATCTTTACACAAATTTCTACTATTTTCTCATTTATAGATTGGTGCTAAATAAATAACAAGCCCTAGCCATAGTATTGAATTTATTTTGTGTCATTCTGCGGTAGAAATAAAAACAGCTTCTGAGAATGTTTTAAAATATTTTGTAACCAGCTAGTTTTATATTCTTACACAAAGATTAATTAACTATCTTTATTTAGTATAACATTTTCCATAATTAAAAAAATTGTATTTTTGTCATTGTCTTTACAGAAGCATTGAAATTAATGACTTTATTGAGAAATAACTCATTAATGAGAAATGTAGTTACTTACTTATGTGATTGTTTTAATCTTTTAGCATCCTTTTGAAATTACTTTGAAGGTTTTGTATGAGTACGGTAAAGTTGTCACAATAGTTTTGCATTTTTGTTCTTTCAGATGTGTGTTTAATTTTTGTCTCAGTCAATCTGGATACACACACAATTAGCTATTCCCTAGTTCATTCATCAAATTTTCCTTTATTGGTGATGCTTTACAAAAGTGTGCAAATTTTTTCTCTAAAAATATTTTCGTTGCTAATTTAATGTGAAGAAATATCTGGTTTTTGTACATGTTCCTGGTAATAAAAAAACAATAAAAAAAACTTGGCACTTTTTAATTTGACATTTTTGAATAGAGGTGTTCAGTATGAATGACTTGTATGTGACTTATGAACTTTCTGCCTAATTATGTTTTGATCTTGGAATTCATTTCATTACTACCTTGAATGACTATATACCTTTAATCTTAAACATTTCTGATGTATGTATTGGCAATCTTGCATGTTCACTGAAGAATATGTTAAGTGTAGTTGTGTTGATTGATTGTAATAACATGAAAAGTTGTAATTATTCGAAAGAATGCACCTTTCGTAAGGCTTGTCTTCGAAGTAATGTAATTTTGTAAACTAGTAGTATTTAAGATAGGGTTAATTGAATTATATATATATATAAATAAAAAGAATGAGTGAGTGTATGTGTAAAAATGGTTGTGTTTAACTGTATAGATGTTATCATAAAAAATTTCTTGTATAAGACAGAATTGTCACAAATTTCACTGATGTTGCAAATATCTTACAAATTGTGATTCTTTCCCCTTTTCGAGAGGTGTGGCTAATTATAATGCAATGTGTCCATGAAATTTTGTAAGGTGTATTTTTGCTGGTTTACCAACGGCACCCTTATCAAACTTTCATATTGTATTCTTATGGATTATGAAAACTTCTGTAATACAACACAAGTTGAATGTATCTCAGGAAGAGTTACACATTAAAAAAATGATGGAAGACTGACTGTAAAACATTTTGATTTTATTTCACTGAATGTACTGATTTGCACAAATAAAGAAACCTGAATTGAATTGCCTTTATTTACTATATAATTCAGCATGTTTTAATTTAGCCAGGTGGCCAACCTAGTTGTCGTCCTCCAAGTATATGGATGTGCAAATGGTAAACTGATTGACAGCCATCAGGTCCATTGTTTATTACTGAAAAAGAAGCCTTGCAAATTAATGAGAAATTATTAGACACAAAGACAAAGGCAAATACTTACCCAATCTATATCCTTTTTGTAGCCTCTCATTGGCCAACCTTCGAGCAATCAGCATCAAATAACCTAGTAGCTGCATGTAGAGCAGAAATATTTAATAACTTTCAACATCAATATAATATTAAGCTTAGCAGTAACTAATACCTCTTGGTCAGAATCAACTGCATCACTTATCATAGGAATTCGTTTCTTTGGAATCAATAGCAAATGCGTGGGCGCCTGAGGATTAACATCTTTGAAAGCTAAACATTTTTCATCTTCATATACGATATCTGCTGGAATCTCTCTCTTGATTATTTGTTCAAAAATTGTTACCATCGGTCGGTTCCTTTTGGCTGACTGGGCTCTATTTATTTCATTGGTACAATAAAGTCTCTGTAATTTTCAAAACAAGGCAGTAGCATGAAACAAAAAGCTCGCACCAATATTTATACATGGTCATTAAGTTAACGTAATACCCGTATTTGAAAAGACTGACGCCTTATAATTGCACGATTGAATGAGAAGAAACATCTCAAACTTGCTTTCGTAAACTGCATGACAATACACTCAACTGAATTTTTGTCTTTCTCGGTCGTCCTATATTATTTTCACTCAGAAAAATCAGCGTAATATGCCTATTATGTTTCGGTTATGTCGCAGGAAATCTAGTACTACCTCCAATAGAGGGTTATAACCAAGAGAAGACTCGTTTCTACACTGGGTTATCACATTTTGTCTTTGCTCTTGTGTTTTTGTTTTCACAGAGTCGATTCGCGTGAAAACTACTTTTCAGATCTTCGTGTATTGTAAAATACTCTCTGTCTTCGTGTTTCAGGTGTTTCTTAACGTATTCTAATGAACCACCTAACAAGAGTCGGCCAAGATGAAATTATAAAATATAAAGTGGAAATAACGATAGCTTAATACTCCACAGCTCAGTAACATTCATCGATTGTAAAAGGCTAATAAAGAGGGCTATCATCGTATTTGACGTTTTAACACTGGTAGTTGATGGTATCCCTAACATAGATATCTATTCATCCATAAATATCTTTGATTACCATCGTTTACGGGTACTCCTTTGTTTACCATATTTTGCTTAACATAGTTATATCGCCACCTTCTCACCGAGGGTAACGGTTATACCATGGGTTTCTCTTTGCTTTCGATTATCCAACGAAAAGAAGACTGACGATCGACAAACCACTGTTGCTTTGGCGATTGTAGTGCTGCATATGGGGAATATGTGGCATTAACAGCGTTTTCGTGTGTGGTAGTAAACACTCGTCTCTACGGAATATTTACCACGTAGTGAATGCATTTTGGCCCTTAATACTGTGAAATACTTGTCATTAATATCATATTTTGTATATTAAGTTCTTAAAAATGATTATTGAAAACCAGGAGGCCTTCAAAACGTGGCTGACAACAGTCCTGGAACCATTGTAAGTAGGCCAAAGTTAGCAAACAGATATGCTGCTCAAAACAAAAATTGTAATTTTAAATAAAACGTTCTCAATTTTTCTGTCGAGCCGTACCTGAAAGGTTGAATTTTAGTCTGGATATTTATTTGAAACAAGTTTCGCATACTAAGTATATCTGAAGCATGCCTTTATCTTAAGTGTATTAGGCTAGAGCAACGCGGGAGGTTGAGATGCTGTGATCCCCGTGCTCTGTGCAATCGCTTGAGGCCGTGGATGGAAAAAATGGAATTTGATAAATAATTTTAAAAGTTTAGCTAATTATAATTTGATTAAAGTGTTATCTTCACACTAAAAAAAGTTTCTTTTAATATATTGTAATTAACTGAAATCACTACCAATGATATTTGTCAATCGAAAAACATTTTTTGTTGCCAGTTACTAATTAGTCTGAAATTTATTACCTATCTAATCTTCCTGTTGTAGATGCAATGCAGATCCAGAAGCACTTGCGAAATATGTGTTTGCTTTGGTTAAAAAAGACAAGCCGATTCCAGAATTACGTGCTGGAATGATTGACCAGCTGGATGTGTTTCTGCAACATGGTAACTACATTGATTTGAGTATCTCAACATTTCTGTAAAATAAGCACTTTTTATTATGTGAAAGGAAACATTTTAATTATAGCCTTTATTAAAATAATTCAAATTAAAGAAAACCTGATAGTTTAAAATATTTGAGATGTTGGATGAAATAAGTTAAGTTTTTGACTCCTGATAAACAAGCAGTAATAACATTTTCTTAATAAAAAATATTAGTTCTTATAAAATGTTTGACATATTAATTATTGCAATAATGTGCCTTGAAAACATTGAACATATCAATGGTGCTGATCAGCAATATTCTACACATAGTGTACTGCCACAAAAACATGTCAGTTTCTTCTTTAATTCCTCAATTCTAGTAAATTTTTAACATAATTTGAAATTGATCATCATCACTAATGCATTTAATGGAAATAATGTTGTATTTTATAATTGCTGAGAAAATTGTGTTTTATTGTTCACCAGAGACACTAAATTTGTTGACATGCAAGAAGGCTGGAACCTTTCACATCTTTTAGAAAATTATTGTCAATGTAATATCTCATTTGTTTCTCACTTTTTGTGGGGCCATTAATTACTTAAAGTAATGGCTTGGTTTAACGGTTTCTATCATTGTTTCTTCCAAAAATTGTTTTTCTTCAGAAAGTCTGATCATCAAAGAAATGAAGAGTCTGAATTTATTAGTTATACAATATGAAAGGTTAATTTACTTCATTCTTCTTTGTAATAAATAATGCAGCTGACTAGTTAAGTTCCCTAACAGTAGGTTCTAACACTTTTTATTAGACATTAGTCTCAGGAATATTATGTTAACAGAATTTACTAAAAAACATTTCTATATAATTTTTGTAAATGTGTGACTGCTCGTTACTTTCATGTTCTTCCCTTCAACACTTCCGTAACACAAGTTACAGAGATTTAGTTTATATAATTCATTCTGTCTTTGCAATTGAGAAAAAATTCATTATGTCCAGATAATTCCCGAACAGTCCTTAAATCCAGTGCCAATGTCCCTTATCTACTGAAAACCAAGGAAGTCATATCCACAATTTAAGCTGCAACTCTGAAAAATCTTATCAAAAACTATGAACTTCAAGACGTCTATGAGTCCAATGGAAAGCAAATAGTTTTAAATTGAGATAAAAGCATGCTTTAATGAAATATCAAATATGAAAAAGTTGTAGAATGTAACCAAAGGCAAAAATAAGCCAAAATATTACTTTTTATAACTTACAAAACAATTTGATTTGAAACACAATAGGAAGTAGTGATGCTACAGATTGGCACAGACTTTTCTGTATTAGTTTTCTATTTCCTTTTGTCTCGGCTAGCTATTCGGATTTATCGTGTACCCGTGCCAGCTGTCATTTATCACCCCCAAAGTAATTTTGTTAATTTTCGGTTTCCTAATAGCAGAATGGAAATATTATTTTAAGAATATTAAAGAATAGAAAAAAACCTTGTCCTAAATGGCAATTTTCTTAGAAAAATTTGCAGCCAATGTTTTAAGAAAATGGTGTTTTAAGTGCTACTGTAAATTCTAAATTTTAAGCTCTTTATTTACAGAATTTTTTGTAGTTACAATAGTGTATACAAGTTGCACAAACACATACAATAGGGTTTACAAGTTGCTGAAAATGTACATATTAATGGCATGAAAGATCTCTCAAGAAAATTACATTTGTGCAACTTTACAAAAAAACAAATAAATCCCACAATGAACTTAACCTGATATTAAAGAGTCGAATTAGCACTATCAGTTAGAAAACAATTTTGGGCCATTTATGAAAATATGGCGTTTGAGCGTTTCTGAAAATGCGGAATTTTTAGCCAGTTTTCACAAAAAACGATTGTTTTTGTGAATCTACCTATGACATTACTTAAAGCACATGTACTTATAAATATAATAATGTGAAAAAAATGCTATTAGTGTAAATATTAAGGACGTGAGAAAGTAAAAAAAACTTTACATTTTTGTAGTTTTTGAAAAAACAAAAAATAGAGCATACATATGTTTATGTGATCTCATAGAGTGCATTTTTGAATGCACCACCCGAGGAAAAACATGTACTACACGTACGGAATCTTTAGTCGTTGAAGCGCCCTTAATCATGTATTGGTCAATCCATGGAACGTTACCTTTTGTCGTTGTCGTCGGAACCGGTACCTTTAGTCGTTGAAGCGCCCTCAATCATGTATTGATCAATCCATGGAACGTTTACGCCCGGGAATCTTCTTTTTACGAGATCTTCTGTATCCAGACTCACTGTTTTGAATTGAATTGATGCCTTATTTTCCGTGGCGAGACTCAGACCATCAGGCCCGATCTTTCGTCTGACCACGCAAATTTCGGTACGCTTCTTTCACCCACTTGCGGAGAAAGGAATATCTTGGGCAACGAAACAAGTGATTTGAATTTAGCTCAGAGGCTTCATTTAGGCTTGAGGATCTTTTACATGCAGTAAATCTACTAACATGGACAGCCGGCTTTACTACCCCCCCCTAAAGAAGGCGTAAGAAGGATTTTCTCGCCCTAAAAACCCATATGTTTGAACCGGTGAACTTGGAAATAATACGCTAACCGTTACACCATCGCCGCCGCACATTTTCCCTATTCCTACCAATAGTGCAAAGAAAAAAAATTGAGCAGTTCTTGAGAAAATCTTGTTTTTGTAATTTTTTAAAATAGCACATATTGCGGAAAACTACTAAAGTTTTTAAAAATATGTACAAGACCTTAATGAAAGAACTCACTATGGAAAACAAATTTAATTTAAAGAAAAATCTCAATCTTCATTTTTGTAGCTGTAGAATTGCAAAAAATTCAAAATTTTTCAATTTTCGAAAATTGTGTTAAACGTGTAAATCAGACCTATGCCACTTTTATAAATGTATTTTGATCTGTTCCTACAATAAATTTAAAGAAATTATTATAGCTGATTTTGAGAAAATTTTGAAAATGACCGTGAGGCTTTATGTAAGTACCCCCAAATTTTGAAGAAAGTTTTTCAAACTACTGATGCCTTGAGCGGAGCCAAATCGACAGGGGTTTATTCAGTTTGGAGAAAATCGTACTCTTTTAAGCCCCAAACGTAAACATAAGAATGGCGGTAACAGGACTACGTCCATAAACGGACTCGTTCACAATGCGTTCGCATAAGCATAACACGTAAGTCGTTAACTTAAAAGGTTGAAGGCTTCAACCTTCTGTGCTTATGCTTAAGTAAGACATAAGAAATGAACCAATCACAGAACGGTAACACAAAATCGAAATTGGAGCGAAGCATAGAGGAGAAATACAACCAGAGTGCGCGTGAACCTACTGCGCAGGTTTCAACATGCGGTGGCCGCAAGTCACGTGACTTTAGGACACCGGTAGTTTGATTTGCGTTGTATTGCGTGTACCTTTCCATGCTGTTTGTTATTTCTGGTGCTACAGCGTAATTATTTGGGGGCCTACAAGTTTAGCTAGGATCATCTGGAAATGTTTTTCAGCTGCATACGAAGCAAAGGCGGATTCAACAATAATCCTACTGCGAAGCAATATGCTGGAGCTTACATGCGATTGCTGGTGCATCACCAGATTTCTTCTTCTGCCTTTGCAAATTGTGTTCCACAGGATGAAACAATTATATTAAATGTTAGTTCACGCCAGTACACAAGTGTCACAAGTGAATGATCCTTAACTGTGCAGTGAGGTGCCAATTGACCATATGTACTTGCCATCAGTAGACAATCTTCAAACTAGATTTGTCTCCCTATGTTGTGGACATTGTAGCGTTTATTAGAGGATTTGTAGTAAAAAAAAAATGGAAATTTCACTTGCTTGTGTTGACTGTAAGATAGTTCTTTGCCGGACTGATAGTGATGAAGAATCATATTCCTTCATTCAGAGGAAGGATGATCATGGGCTAAAATACCCTTCTGCAAATGTTCTGCAAAATCACAGAAGTAGAAGTAAGAATACTTCAAGGGAGAGGTGTCAGTTTTGAAAGGGCAACTTACACTACAACTGTAAATAGATGTTTGAGAGAATTTGTAGATTCCGTTTTTTGTAATTTAACTTATCATATTATTGGTTAAGAGGCCATGCTGAATCATAGGATGTATTTGATTAAGGCAATATTATTTAAATGTATTGAAATTAGATTAAAACATATAGGAAGACAAAAGGCTGAAATTTACCAGAAAAATAGAATTAGATCAGTTAATAATAAAATTATTTTATTTAGAGGGCATTAATGTGTATGTATTTATTGGTGTTAGCAATATATTATATATTTACAGGCTTAAGTTATGTTTGTAGTGTTAGTAGTATATTAGTGTTTATAGTTTGTATGATTGTATTTGATTTTTATTAGTAAATTCTTTGCAAATTATGTATTTCAGCTTCCGGGTCAAAGACCCCTATTTTGATCAGGTTTTTGTCCAATTTCCCTCATCCATTGAGTTTAAATGTAGCTTCACTATGCGCTCATTTTGTTGAGCATTCCTTTTGCTTTTAGTGGTAGGAGTAATGCCAATGTTATGATACTGTTTTGTCAGTAATACAAAAAAAAAAAAAATTAAACCTGATTGTTTATCGATGCAAATAAGTTTTGTATAATGTGGGAGGGAAAATGTCTAATGGATATAGTTGAAATGTTGGGAAGAGATTTTTGAGCTCAAGAAAATGTGTGCAGATGGTACTTCTCCTCCGTATGTCACATACAGTATTTGATGTTTTTGACTAAATAATTGAAAATATATATCAAAATAAAAGTTGGTTTCCCCCCTCTACAAATGCTTGAAATATTTTGATAACTTGCTGTTATATGTCTGATGTGGATTATCAATAACAGAACGTCTAGAATTGATTAGTGACAGAATCTTGGATTAATGCCTCCTATGGAGTTAATTTATTTTACAAATATTTTTTATTCGGGTATATTCGGGATAGTCAATTTTTTGTGATCAATTGA
>BOPP01000416.1:151520-193236 GCA_017312745.1 Gryllus bimaculatus
GGTCTATCAGAGCTATGGTGTAAGTAGATTATTAAGTGTATATATTTGTTTTGTTTTCTTTGTTAATATATTTGTTATATGAAAGCTCTGTGTCTGTGGTCGCTGTGAGTATCCATGACGTCACACATGTATGAAGCAGCATCTCTCACTAGTAGCAAAACGTTCTGTGTTCACACCATCCGACCATATTAGTTTCATAGAACTATCGAATAAAATGGCAACTGTCGAGTGGTTTATTCTCTCGAAAACTTTACTTCAGGAGGAAATTTTTATCCAGGCTTGTCAGCTTTTAGAACACCAACAATATTTGCAACAACAACCATTCATAATCACCTACGGACACTTTTTTTGGGGGGGGGAGTTTGGAGTCGTGTTTTGAGAAAATTGAGCTTGTAACTTTCCGTTTTTCTGAAAATGTGAAAATTTGAACTCGTATATACTATTTTAAGAATATTATAGTAGAGTAAAACCTCGTCATATATGGCAATTGGCATTGAAACATTTGAAGCAATTTTTAAGGAAATGGCATTTCAGCGTTACTGTGAATGTGAAATTTGCAGCTCTTTTTCACATACAATTTTTGAGTTTTTGCCAAACTATTTAAAGTAATTTGAAGCTCTTCTACTCAAATGCAATAATGTATACAAATTGCGGAAAATATCCACAGTAAAGGCATGTGAAAGCTATTTAAAAATAAATTTGTCAATTTTTTTAAGCAAAACAAAATACACCAAAATATACTTTGTCATATTAAACAGTGCAATTAGCACTATCCGTTGGAAATTTTGAAGAAAATATTTTGAGTCATTTTTGTGAAAATACGTTCGAGCATTTCTGATAATGCGGAATTTCGAACTCATTTTCCCAGACCACTGTTCAGTTTTCGAGAAACTTGGACATTATTTAAAGCACGTGTACTCATAAATACAATTATGTAAACAAATCGTCTGTAATGCAAATATTACCGACGTGAGAGAAGTGAAGTAAATACTTTTTTAAAATTTAAAACACAAAGAATTGAGCAATATGGCGTTCATGCCATCTTACAGAGTACATTTAACACTATGTATACCAAAAGTTTGAAGAATATATTTGGAGTCGTATGTAGGAAAATTTGTTTTTTGTGATTTTTTAAAATTGCGAATATTGCTCGAAAACTACTAAAATTTTCAAAAAATGTACTAGAACGTATTAAAAGAACTGGTTATGAACAACAAATTTCTTTTTAAGGAAAAATCTGTCTTTAATTTTGTAGTAGGAAGACGCCGGAAATAATTCAAACATTTAAAATTTTCGAAGATTCAGAATTAACCCTGAAAATCGGACCTACGCCATCTTTATATATGTATTTTACTGTATTTATACAAGAAACTTAAACAAAAATTTGGAACCGTTTTTGAGAAAATTTGGAAAATGCTCGATTCGCTTCATGTAAAGTACCTCCAAATTTTGAAGAATGTTTTTTAAAACATGAAAGATTCGACTTGAGCCAGATCGACAGGGGATTCTTCAATTTGCAAAAAATTCTGGCGTATGGTTTAGGCGCTAGTGTTGGTTAGAGACGGACGTTTTGAAAACAACACAATTTCAGGATCAAGGGTCCCGAAAAATATCCGTTAAAATCTCTAAATCGATTTTCCGCAGCATTCCATAACTTTTCCTATACTATGTAAACAGGAGTGAACATGTCAGCACGGCTCGGGTTCATGTCAACACGATCAGCAATTTTACATTTTTTTGGTAATGAGATTGTTGGAGGTTTTTTTAGAAAAAACGCCGTAATTTCACGAATGAAATTCCGGCTCTTTTAACTTTTTTTTTTAGCGTCAACTTCGTCTCAACGCGTTTTCAAATCCCTTTGGGGGGGGGGATGCGATGAGCGCTTCGCGCTCTTTGAAGTAATCCTCCTTAAATTGCTGCGCGGGACTTATCCTCCATTAATTACGTAGTCCGTCACGTCTCGTACTACTAACGTTTTAATGGTTGATCTTAGTGCAAAAATAGTCATGTACAATATTAGAGGTCGTAATGTGCTCTACAAATTTGCTTTATAAATTATTTCTCTCATGCAAATAGTAAGAGAGCTACGAGATTTTAAAATTTCACAAAATTTTCTCTTTTATTATGAAGTTTGGATTTGGATTTATTTAGTAAAAAAAAAATAGTAAAAACTATGTGACTTACGGGTTAGAAGATCACCTGCGCATGTTTTCTTGAGTTCCAGAATGCCTTCCAATCATTTTAACTATTAATATTTGGAGAATGAGTAAAAGTTAAAGATAAATATATGAAAATGAAGTTTAAAAAAACGCGAGATAAGGGAATATTTGAAAAACTAGACATTTTCATTCCAGAGTTATAGAAAACTTATTTGCAACAGTAAAGAATTGCAGGGTCAAGTTTTCTGCATTGCTAACAAAATAGTAACTCGCCTTTACCTCTACTCCTACTTCTACTAGCAAATCGAGAGTTCAACAAAACATGCGCATAGTGAAGCTACATTTACGTCCATAAGCAAAACCAGGGGCCATCTCAGCATTTGCTCAATGTATCAGGGAAATTGGGAAAAAACCTGATCGGGATGGAAGTTATTAACCCACAAGATGTAGTACATTATTTATTACAAGCAAATTAAGTATTTTTTAAAAATGTATACAATACAAATGTTAACTAATTCAATACAATGAAATAATTGAGTTGTCATTGCCAACACTATTGTTTATTACAATAGCAGCTTTCAATGGCATAGCCATCATCAGTTTCCTGCTGTATGGTAGACATAAAACGACTTTCAACCTAGCCATTTCGTGGCTTTCATACAGCAGAAAACTGATGATGGCTAAGCCATCGAAAGCTGCTATTGTAATAAACAACAGTGTTGGCAATGACGGCTTGTATAATTATAATGGCTTGTATAAGTTCCAGAATCCCTTTCCAACATTTTAACTACCAATAGTTGGAAGGTGAGTAAAAGTTTAAAAAATAAAACAACAAATAATAAAATTTAGAAAATCACGAGATCAACATTTGAAAAACTAAACATTTTCGTTCCCTACTTATAGAAAATTCATTTGCACCGCCATCGGTAAACGAACTGCAAATTAGATTTTTCTGCATTCCTAACAAAATAGTAATTCGTCTCCAGAGAAGAAGAATGAATATTTATTAAAAAATAAAGATACAGAAACTAGGAAATAGACTATGCTAACTCAAACCGCCATAACACCACACCAGATTATAACGCCAAGTACTCCGAAAGTGAAATGAATTTTAATTAATTAGTGGTGATACACAATGGCACAGACTTTCTCGTAGTAAAATTTTCTAATTTCTTGGCTGTGGCTAACTTTACGGTCTGGCCCCATCCTCTTGGCTGCTGCTATCTATCGCCGCCCTAAATATACAATATTTTGTTTTTTGCATTTTCTCAATTTTTTGGATTCCTATTATTGGTAGATTGGAACTATTACTTTTCAAATATTAAAAAAGAGTAAAACCTCATTAAATATCATCAGTCATCTTATGCGAAACTGTTTACATATTTTTTAGTGAATTGTTTAATATCCATGGTGGGGAAACTACGAGAATGATAGATTATAAGGAATTAATCAAAGGTTCACTTGGTCCCCATTGGTTCCCAGCGTCATTTTCGCTCACAGACGCTTGAATCGCTCTCAAATAGTGTGTTCAGCTGATTTGCGGAGTAAATTCGGAGAGTATGTACTCTAGAGTAAAATAACCCTATAGAAGTATGGTGAAACGATCATATTCTACTCGAGAGTTACTATCTTGGAGTAAATGGTTACTCTCGGGTAACTACTCTCAACTTTACTCGGCTGTTGGTGAAATCGGCCTTGAATCACGTAGTGTAGGCAGTTCTGATTTGAGGGGGAGGGCTATGTACCTTCCGGTATCATCCATTCTATGCGTGTTGACGAAATGAGCGTCGGCTAGCATTCATCTGAATACTTCGGACAAATAGGGGTAGCTTCTTCAACTTCCCAAAATTTTCTGATAGACTAAGACAGTTCGCAATCACGTGTTAAAGAAGTACAATTTGGATTAATAAGTGACACAGAGGAGTGTGATCTGTTATAACCCAACCTGGACGGGTTTCCTGCAAAGTTGGGTATTTCCCTTCAGAACTTTTCCTATTATTTGGAAGTAAAGTATCAAAAAAGATGTCTGAGCACAATATGAATGGTCTTTGATTCATTAAACAGATCTACCAAGAACGCATCAGTGGGTAGACACCATAAACTAGGGTCAAAAGTCTCTAAGAGATGTAAGTAGATCTTAAGTAGGTAATTTAATAGTTTTAACTGTTTCTCGTCTAATTAAATTGATTCCAATCCCACTGTCGAGAAAGGCATTTAAATGATAGTTTTCCTTCAGGGGTGTAACCGATAAGCTTAACAGTGGGCAATAGGACACCATAGCCTGCACTAATGGTGCTGGCAGCTAACACTACGTGGACTACTACACTACTCCACTCCGTGGAGCTTTTTTGATTGAATTTTATCAATATGCAATAATTGATGATGAGATTTTTCACAAATGGAACAAGTTTTCCTACAATTGGAATGCTTGTCTGTTTTGAAAGCTAGGCACTTGACACACCTACAGTTTCCCTCTGCAAACACAAACCTATCTTTCTTAGTCAAGTTTAGAAACTCTGGACGATTACCTAGAAACTGCTCGGACTTGCATTGTGGGCATTGATAGACAGGGCGAAGTGTACCTTGCTTATTATCACCTTTTGTGAATTACGGAGAGGGGTCGGGCATGACACTGAGGGTCCCTTTGTTATAATAATTGTATCAATGACTGAAAATTGGGAAAATTTTCTGCAAGGTTGGCTCCCATTCCCTGAGAATATTTTGCAGAAGCCCCTAAGTTACAAGACTTCCAAGTAACAAATCTGAGAGATCATATTCTTCTTTGAGAGCTAATAAAGAATTGATATGCAAATTGTAAAAATCAATTAACTTCTGAAGTGACTTGACAGTCAGGATTTAATTTAGAAATATTTTGAATAGAATTCAAATTTTGAGACGATTATTCTGGGTCAATCAAAACAATTCTTTAGCATTTGCCAAACAACAGAAAAAAAATAATCTGACACATCAAGATTATGCAGAATTCCTTTGGCCTTATCCTTTAAGCAAAGTAATAAGTAACCAAATTTGTTGGCATTTGTTATATTTGGAACATAAATAATAACATTTTGAAAAATGTCCGTAAAATTAGGCTATTCCATGATATCACCTGAGAATATAGGCAATTTTATCTAGGGCAACTGGAATGACAATGAAGTCTTTAAGGCTTCTGATAGGCTTGTTCTAACTCATCGACAAGATCTTGTGCCTTGTCACGCAATTTATATAATTTGTTAGATTTAATTAACAGCTCTTGATACAAATGAGCATCTGGAGCATTAAAATTATCAATAAATGATTCAAGAGTATTGATGGCATTTATCAGCCTAGTGAGTTGGCCCCTGACCATCCCTTCTGAAGGTGGTGAGCCATAGTTATAACTAACAATGTCACCACTCAGAAACAGAAAATCACACAAACGCAAATAAGACAAAATTGAAATAAGCACAAAGCAATCAAATAAAACTCTTCACTGATATCACTGAACATGCAACACTTGCTCAAGACAGAATCAGCTGATAGCCCACTCGTGTATTAGTGAATAGCTGACTGCTACACACTCACTTGTAAAGTACAATCTTAATCACACACAGAAATGAATACTTTGGTAGAATTACCATCAAATCACAGTGGTAATTTAATTCGATTAGCACACATTGCATCTGATGCTCACTGCTTGCAGGTAAATAATAAAAATCCTAATAGCTAACTTATTAATAAAAAATTAAACACTAAATAAATAACCAGAGAACATGCAGGCAGCAATCACAGATTTTGTGTGTACCAATGAAATAGCACAGTAACACTTATACATTGGCTCATAAAACACAAATACTGAAATATCTGGAAATACAAACAATATTCTTGATGTCCAGATTTTATGAAAATGATTGCACCATAGGCAATTTGAAGCGAGTACGTTTCTCTTCAACCGATTTTTCGGTATGAAGAACGCACAAACCATGGATTTTTGGCTACACCACGTGTTAAGGTTTTTTTTTTTTGTTGCAACTATATTTAGCCACTTTCTTGTTACCACGGTCCGACAATTAGTTTTTGCGTCACAAATTTGCCGTTTTCCGCCTTACTATAATAATACTTTTCCTTACGTTAGTATGTGCAAGAAAGTAAAGAGTTATTACTGTTATAAAAATGATTGTCGATGTAGAATTCGAGCTAACGATTATTTATAATTGGCGGAATTAATTATCATAAAACCATTTATCAGATATTTTATTAACTGTAAGAATAATTTTTAAATAACTATTTTAAGCTAATTACATCATTTTAAACCATAAACTAACAAATTACACGATGCTCTGTAAAACGTCTGTGTGCGTAGTATAAACTGTAACGCCCGAAGCTCACTAAACATTATGGGTGTGAGAGGAAAAGAGACACAGCCAAACGTTTATGATTAAAAAATGCTGAAGTCTACACAGAGGACAGAACATAAGCTCCAGAACCAGTCTGCATTGAGTTGTAATAAAGGGCAGCAAAAAAAGTTTTTTTTTTCCCTTTACACATTATTTATTACAATCCAATTTAAAGATACTTTTGATCAGTGGATGCTATTGTGATATTTTCTCCATCAAAAAAATGTATACATTCAGCTGTATTTTACTTTCTCGCCTCACGAATTCTTCATAAAGAGAAAGTTACGAAATCGTGCGCCAGAAAACTCCGAATTATCGTCAGAAAAAACCTTATTGCCTTGTTATGGTAGCGAAAACTTGGATAAATCCTGCTGCTAAATTTAGAAAAAGAAATCCTCTAACTCACGGTCCATGTTTTGTTGGTTCTTAATATCGAAAAATCGATCGACGGCAAAACTTCCGTCTGTGGTCAACGCTAGCGGCTAAATCGTTCAGGCGATTTTCTCCAAACTTGATTTTCCCCAATCGATCGATGTGGCGGCCCTTAGAATTTGAAACCGTTATTTTAATTTAGGGGAGGAGTACTTTGCACGAAACTTCTCGCACATTTGCGATTTTTTTTTTAAAAAAATGGTCAAAATGTTTTGATTAAATTTTGTTTTTCAGTAGTGCAAAAGAAAATGGTGCCGTTCTCATAATCGGTGATATCCCCGATTTTCCGAAAATTGCAAATTTTTAAAAGTATAAAGTTTAAAGATATTGTTTGACTCAAAGAATGTTGATAAACATTACGTCTTGAGAATTTTTTGAAGCAATGAGTAATTTTGTTGCAATGTGGGCTTGGAATTTTCGAAGAAAATTTCTCAAAAACAGCTCCAATTTTTTTTCTTAAAATTTTCCCAACATATGTAGTAAGGGACGGTAAGAAATATGGTGTTAATCCCATTTTCAGGTATTTCTTGGTCTTTGAAAATTACAGATACATTTCAAAATTCAAATTTTAAGATGGGGATTTTTACGTCAGATTTTGTTGTACAAAATTAGCTATTTAATTAAACTAGTGGTGCTATAGAATGGCTTAAGACGTTCTCGCTGTATTGAGTTTTCTAATCTGTCTACTGACCAGCTTTTGCGGTAGGCGTCAGTCTTCTCGTCTGCTTTCTTTGTCGCCTGAAAAACACATTTTTCATATTTTCGCAGTTACTCAGCTCCGTAATGCTAGAACTGAAACCATACACTTATAATATAGAAGTATTAATCGCACGTCGTAACTGACGAGCTAGCTAATTCGGGGGAAAGGCCTGAGCTCTTCGGAGGGCGGGTTGGCTTGTTCGAGTTTTTGTCTAAAACTATTCTTTGTGACAATTTTGTTTTGCCGCAGGAAATAATCGATAATTACGGAGAAATTATTGAATCAATTCTAATTGCAAATGCTATTAATCAAGATAAATAAACTGGAAGTGTCTGAATGTGATTTTCGAAATTTTTAACTTTTAAACATTTTTTCACATCTCTTGTAGGATTTGTAAAACGCATGACATCAAATCAATTTCTCTAGGCGCTTATGAGTATTATAGAAATGACAATCTCTATATAACCAGGGTTACCGAAGTTGTTAAACGTCGTGTTCGGTCTCTGCGTTTCGGAGGGAAGGGGCACTGGTAATCATTCGTCACAACTCTCTGATGTCGCAAAAACTATTGAGAATTTCCGAAACTTAGTTGAAAATCGTTTCAAGCAATTCTACTCACTTACAATCTATTAAGATTCTAAATAAACTGGAAGTGTCTGTAGTATGTTATTTTCGTAACTTTGAAATTTTAAACACGGTTACAACTTTATCTTATTTGTAAAAAGTATGTTACATTAAATCAATTGTTCAATATATTCAAATTGCGGAGCGTTTAGATACTTGCGAGAAAGTATGTGCTTTGGCTGCACCACTAATTTCATATTCCCTACATATTCTCCAGGTACATGTACCTAGGGACACATTGTGCACATTATCTCAAAACTAACCTTGTAGAATGTTCTTAAATAATAATAATAATAATTATTATTATTATTATTATTATTATTTTTAGACATAAACATGCTGAGATCTGTAGCATTCTAAAAAGAAGAACATCAACAACATTCTATCCTAAGGTCATATCCTAAAGAAGAGAAAAATTAAAACGTGAAACGTGTTCCTAGTTCCTGTTTGTCCTACATGAGAATGGGTCGTTCAGATACGCAAAATCTGTAGAGTTTTTTAGGTCTTGGCTTTTTCCCTAATAAATCTTGGTGTTTGATTGGCATTATTGACTATATAATTCATATGGTCCCCAAAAGACGTTTTGAAAAAAATCAAACATAACACTAACATTCCTAATGGTGGTAACTTTTCCAGAAAGGACGCTATTAACCCAAAATGTTGATTAAATAAAAATATTACATACGTATTTTTTCAGACGAAACGTGCTCATTACATAATCCCCATTGATCGGCAACCTTGACAAAATAACAGTTTTACATTTATTAGGGTTATAAGGTTTAACATACGATCGGTATCACGTCATGGGCCAAAAAAAATCAAAAAATCTGACTGAATCTGTTTGATTACATTTAGCTGCATGTGAGATGCTAGACATTTCGTGTTTTATGATTGGCCATCTTCTCTGGAATGTTGTTTTCACAATAGACTCGTGCACTCAGCAACTTTTTATTATAACTAGCAGTAGTAGCTTAGTGGAAGTTGCAGCGACTTGTTGAATGACACTGCACAAGGCAGATTGTAAATCCCATAGACTTCGGACTCCCTCACCGCCATTCTTCTACTAAAAGTTCATTTCAACTGATAGTTTTGGGGCCCCCTGATACTGAAAGTGTGTTGTTTTTAAAACTTCCCTCTCTGAACACCACAAGCAAGATTTTTCCAAATTGAAAAAACACTTTTCGATCTGGCTCGAGTCAAAACTTTGAGATTTTGAAAAACATTCTTCAAAATTTGGCGGTACTTTACATGAAGCCCTCCGCACATTTTCAAAATTTTCTCTAAAAGGGCTCAAAATGTTCCCTTTAAATTTCTTGTAAGAGTAGATTAAAATACTCTCAAGGCGAGAAGGGACCGATTTTCACTGATAATTCTGGGTTCTCGAAAATTGTAAGAGACTTAATTATTTTTCGGCATGTTCCTACAACTTCAATATTGAAGATAACATTTTTTCCTTAATTCCAAATTTGTTCTCCGTAGTTAGTTCTTTCGTTAAGATCATGCACCTTTCTTTGAAAATTTAAACGTTTTCGCACAATATTGCGAGAAAAATTCGCAAATTTAAAAAATTCCGAAAAACATTTATTTAACCGGTTCCAAGTATTTTCTTTAATTTTTTATGGTTAATGCTAAATGTAATCTATAAGATACACATTTGTAATTTTTTGAAATATCACTAATGCTGCTAAATGCACGTTTTCCGCGATTTGTAAACACTGTTGCATTTGTGACTGAAACTGCTTGAAATGACTTCATATGCAGTTTTTCGAAAACATAACTGTTTTCTATGGAAAGATATTCAAGTTTCGAATTTACAGTAGCGCTTACACGTCATTTTCTTTAAAACGGCTTTAATTTTTTTCAAAGAAAATTGATACTTAGGACGTTTTAGCGTTCTGTAATGCTTATAACAGTCTTCCCTGCATAATATTTTGTCTTACGTTACGACTGAAAAAAAGTATTATTTCTGTAACTTTTCAAAATATAGGAAGATAAATATCACCATTAGTAACAAAACTGATGCCTCTTACCCGTATATAGCATTGCCTCAAACACTCCCTCTCCCGTTATTGTTGCGCAATTTATGGACGACTTAGCGCTTAAACCGCTCAGGATTTTGAACACAATTCTATTTATTAATGTCTGTTCTGCAGACCCTCTAAATTTCGAACTTGACTGTTAATGTTGGGGGTACGACATGAAGCCCCAAAGAACATGTTCATAATGTTATGTAGTTTAATTTCTCGCGACTATTCTACACCGATAACGCAGTAGAGAGAAAGTTATGTATTGCTGCACGAAAAAACTGAATTTTCGGCCGAGAAACTTTATTACAGGGCCATTGTATCGAAAAAGTGAATAAATCCAGTTTGTAGATTTAGAAGAAAAATCCTCCACCTCGTGATGTTGCCAAAATCCATGTTATGTGAGTGCTTGAGAGCGAAAAATCGAATGGCGGCAAAACACCTGTCTGTTCTGTGAACAACATTAGCGGGTAAACCCGTTCAGCCTATTGTCTCCAAAATTAACTTTCCCCAATGAATCGAACTGATGACGCGGCCCCTTGATTTTGAAACGGATATTTTAATTTGCGGCGGGTTCTTTACTTAAAATCCCGAAGACATTTTCAAAAAAGTTCTTCCGTTCTAATGTTCATTCAAACCCCTGATATTTCAAAGAATTGCAAAAGTTCAAAAAATGTTTGGAGTCTTCCCACAACTATAATTATGAAGGTAGATATTTGTACCCGTCATGAAATCTGTACCTTAAAGATAGATTCTAACACAAGATCTTGTAGAATTTTTAGAAATTTGAGTACTTTTCTCGACTTTTTTGCGAGCAAGTAGTTTTAGTGCCTCAATCTTAACCTGCTGAGTACCAGGCGAGGTCCACGGTGACCTTGAAGTTATATTTTTAAATAATTAATGGTAAAACGAAGATTGACAGTTGTGTTAATTAACATTATTTTAACAACAAAAAGTCTCTGTTGTTCTCTCTCTCTGTCTCTCCTCTGTCTGTCTCTCTCTGTCTGTCTATCTTCTCTGTCCTCTCTCTGGATCCTGTCTCTCTCTCTCTCTTCTGAGTCTGTCTCTCTCTGTCTGTCTGTCTCTCTCTGTCTGTTCTGTCTCTTCTGTTCCATCAGTCTGTCTCTCTCTGTCTGTCTGTCCTTCTCTCTGTCATGTCTGTCTTCTCTCTGTCTGAATCTAGACTCTCTGTCATGTCTGAGTCTCCTCTGTCTGTCTGTCGTCTCTCTGGTCTGTATCTCTGTCTGTAATCCTCTGTCTCTGTCTGTCTCTGTTGTACTTCTCCTCTCTTGTCAGTCTCTGCTCTGTGTCTGTCACTCTCGTCCCTCTGTGTGTGTGTGTCTTGTGTGTGTGTGTCTGTCCCTCATAACTGTCTGTGTGTGTCTGTCTCTCTGGTCTGTGTGTCTGGGTCTCGGTCTCGATCGCTATGTTCTCTCTCTCTCTCAGCGAATCTCTTCTCTCTCATCTGTCTGTGTGGTGTATAGATAACGACGAGGTTCTACGCGTCACTCCGATCCCAGACTCATCGTCCGGCCGAATCGTGTGGGACTCACGCGTAGATATAATACCAACTAAAACCTACTACGTCCCTCGCCCCACCGTACGGACACTCCAGCCGTCAGGCATTACTATCGTCATAGGTTGGTGTTGGCGGGAGGGCTATTCTAGCTCTCCTCTAACGCGTTATTGGCTTCTACTTCATCGCACGCCCTCTTTCAATATCTGAGGCAGTGGCATGAACCCAGCGGGACTAGCGTACGTTGCAATTGCGGCCCATCTCTCTTCCGTGGTCATCATCAGTTGTATGGTGTTCTTCGGTATCAGGCGCTGTTTTAGGAATTCCTGCAGCTGGTCTCGTTCTCCTGAGAATCACAGGCAGTTATACCCCACATGCTCCACATTCTCCTCCTGTCTTGGGCAAGCTGGACACGTCGGATCGTCATCGAGCTTAAATCGGTGCAGGTACACTCTAAAGCATCCGTGCCCCGTCAGCAACTGAGTCATGAAGAAGTCCATTTCTCCGTGAACCCTCGACGCCCACTCGTTGATCCGTGGGATAAGACGGTGGGTCCACCTGCCGTTCAGCGTTGCGTCTCAGCGGCTTTGCCACCGTATCATCGTTTCCTTCCTCTCTTCTTCCAGCGCAGCGAGGGCTGTTCGTGAGCCGTGTCTTCCCGGGCAGTAGATCCGTCGGTGCTCCTCCGCCAGAATCTCTGTAGGTATCATTCCTGCTACCACGCATACGGCGTCATATGACCCGTGTGGTACGCACACTCAAAGCACTCCGACGGTAGACGGATATGGTCCCCCTGGCGTATGCTGTTGTTGCCAGGGCGCTGGCGGGCGCTGCTTACAGCAGGGTCGAGCTGTCAAGTCTGCTGCAAACAATTCGCTCCAGGATTTTACCTGCTGTGTCCAACAGGCAAATCGGGCGGTAAGATGACGGGTCACATGGTGGTTTTTTGCTTAGGCAGGAGCATTAGCCGTTGTCGTTTTCAGCAGCGCGGGAAGGAACCTTCCCTCAGACATCCCTCAGTCGAGAACGCCCAAGAAGAGGTCTGGGCGATCTTCGATGGTAACCTTCAGAGCCGCGTTTGGTATTCCGTCCGGACTCGGAGCTTTAGTGTCCTGAATCCTGCGGCAAGCATTCATCATAAGCAAGAAGTTCCTCTGGACTGACTGGGGGCATGTCCGTGGGTCGATGTATCGGGGCTGCATGGTTCTGGTTCGTCTCCGTCTGGATCGGGAAGAGAATGGCCACGATGTACCACCAGTAGGTTTGGACAGGTCGGGGTCATGTTGACCGCGCCATCCAGCTTGGTCATAACGATTTTCTACGGCCTGCCCCATGGGTCCTCATCAACCTCTCGACACAGCTCACGACAGCAGAGACGTTTGCTCGCTTTGATGACCTTTTCAAGGCGTTGCGGTCATTCCGATGTTGTTCCCGCAACCTCTTAGAGTCGGGCCGGTCCCTTGCTCTATAGCACAGACGTCTGCTCTTGATGCATTTCCTGCGCAGTTTAACAATATCTTCGTTCCACCAGTAAACCGGTGGTCGGCGGTCGCTTGGTGACACCTCGGTATAGAGGCATCGCATGCATTGACAACATGCGTTATGAGTTCCTCTGCCTGCTCTTCCGGTGGTCAGTCAGATATGGTCACATCTTCCATCATGGCGACGAGGGCCTCCGTGTCCAGTTTTTTCGTGCTCCATTTGCGACTGGGCTGGTGAAGTGTCCGATGTTTCTCGGGTTCACCCACCTCAATGAGAATATCATGATGGTCGCTATGCGTGTATTGGTCGCTCACATCCCAGATTAGAGGCAATGCACTCGCTCACGAATGTCAAATCGACAATGGAGCTATTACCATTTCGGGAGAAGGTTGGAGAGTTCCCGGTATTTGCGAGAACAACGTCCAGTGAGGCTAGATCGTCTAGAAGAGCCTCTCCTCTTCGGTTCGTTACCCTGCTGCCCCATGCTGTAGCCCATGCGTTGGAATCGCCAGCGATGATAAGGGGTCTCCGTCCTCGTGCATCGGCTACCACTGTCCAGCAGCGTTTCGAATTTGGATTTAGAGAGACTAGGGGGGGCATATACACTGTAAATGTGTATGCCATCTGCCTTAACCCAGGTAAAGCCGGTCGATGGTACAGTCATGATCTCCCGGACCTGGCGCAAACCGTAAGTCCATATCATGGGGGGCGACATGACCTGTCTGAAAACCAAGTAGGGCCCTCCATGTTCGTGTACTGCTCGCAAAGAATCGCCACGTCGATCTTAAAGTTTCTCACCGTTTGTTGCAGCAGGTCCTGTGATGCCTCACAGTGGTTGAGTTTCAATTGGAGTAACCTCATTCTTTCTGCCTGCTCGCCGTCTAGAGTGCCCTTTGATAAACCGGGCACTTCGGGCCACCAGAGGTGTGGCTGGATTCAGACTTCGCAGAGCATAACATGCAGTGCGCGTCCTTTTCGCAGGTCTTCGCCAAATGACCCTCTTCGCCACACTTCTGGCAAAGCTTGGTTCGGTCAGGTCCCTTGCAGGAACTGGCACGGTGACCAAAGTCCCAGCATCGGTAACATCTTAACGGCGTAGCCTTAATTCGGATATGACTTACCACTCAGCCAATTCGAATTTTCCCGATCGTTGCAGCCCTCCTTGCCAGAACCGTTTGTAGGCAGACCACTGCCACCTGCGTACCTCTGAAGCTAGGCCGTAGTGCTTTCTGATCAAGTTTTGTCTCCAGCTGCTTTTCCAGCGCGGCGCAGATCTCCTCCCTGGTTGCGAGCTCATCGAGGTCTCGCAGCTCCACCGTGGTTTCCTCCCTTAGTGTGGTAACTGTTGAGAGCATCTGTGCGGGTAAGTCTAGGACGCGGACGCTTGAGTTTAGCACCCTGCGACGCCTCATAGGCCGGTTTTTTCCTCTTCTTCCTCTTTGGAGCAACTTTCCACGTTTTCCTGTGGTCGCTCACTTCCGGGTTTCTCGCTGGTCACCTCAGGAGTTGCCGGTGTTTCGCCAGAATCCCTTTGACGCGGCAACGCGACTTTTTTCCTTCTAGAAGAGGATCTGCGTCTCCTTTGTATCCGTGGGAGATCGGACGGTAATGGCTGGTCCCAGATCTTCATCCAGGTCTGTTAGCTTCTCAACGAGGCATTTAATAGACGTTGCGTAAGCTATAATCTCCTTGTGCACATTGTGCTTTGGCTTCGCGTACTCGTATAGTGCAGCCGCTACCTGCACCAACATGCCCCAAAGCTTCTGACGTTTACTCACCTCGCTATCTCGTTTGATTATCTGCTGGTCTTTTGCACTCGTAGCATTTAATGCAACAGTAGCCGAGTCCGCCACCACTGAGGCATTTCCTCTCGTCTTCGCGCAAAGCAATTTTGGCCTCCCCCCGAATCCGTGAGGCCGTCCTGCGCAGAGAGTGGAATGTCCAACACGATAATTGGGGTACCACCGGGGGTATTATTTCCGTTTCGTTTTGACATTGCACATGCTGTTGATTTTTTAAGCGAGGTGTCCTTCCTCGGGTTTTTATTTCGGGCTTGTTCTTGCCCTAGCCTTTAGGAACCCAATCCCTGACTGCAAGGCAGCAGTACCTGTTTGGCCCGCGCGGGAAGGTTTTTATTTCCTCCTCGCTATATCTAGCGAGGCTTTCCCCTATCCGCCATCTGGGGACGCGCCACGTATGGGTTACAGGTTTCCGTTCCCGATTGACTGTGTGGTGTGTCTGCTCCTCACTGTCGCGCGTGCGTGGTGTCTTGTCTCTCACTAGGCGCGCGTGTGTCTTGTCTCTTCACTGTGCGCGCGGTGACTTCTGTCTCTCACTGTGCGCGCGAATGTGTCTGCTCTCTCCACTGTGCGCGCGTGTGTCTGTCTCTCCACTGTGCGCGCGTGTGTCTGTCTCTCACTGTGCGCGACGTGTGTCTGTCTCTCACTGTGCGCGCGTGTGTCTGTCTCGCACTGTGCGCGCGTGTGTTCCGTGTTCTCGCAACTGTGCCGCGCGTGATGTTCTGTCTCGCAACTGTGGCGCGCGTGTGTCTGTCTCCACTGTGCCGCCGCGTGTGTCTGTCCGCACTTGTGCGCGTTGTGTGTCTGGTCTTCGCACTGTGCCGCGCGTGTGTCTGATCTCTCTTTCGCTTGTGTGTGGTGTGTGTGTGTAGTGTGTGTGTGTGTGTGTGTCGGCGTGACTCCGCTTGGTATTCGGTGTGTATTAATATTCCTGAGAAAATTATTCTTTGTTGGCAAAATTGTTAGTTTTTTGATCTGTTATCTTTGGTGGATATCTTATCTCTTTCTCTCTATACATTTCTGCGTAGTCTGTGGATTGCTGGATACGTGACATCAAGTCAATAATTAGGATTACTCCCATGAGGATTAGTCCCATGCGGTCAACTCTTCTTATGGAGTTAGAAGACTCATTGAGTCCTATATACGCAACAAATTAACAAAAAAAAAGTTCTTTACTATAATTTATACTAGATGTGTTATCATTCGATTTCCTTTGAGTGAACTAGTTTGTGTGATTGTGCTTTAAAATGCCGAAAACATGGCTGGAAAAGTTCGATATGAATAAATGTTACTCATTGTGATGAAGTCTTACGGTTATTAGAAGAGGACTGAGAAAATTATAGAAAATGTGAAGGCATGTCCGAAACATGTGAAACTGAACACATGATAGAAACATAATGAACGTTAAAACGAAGTGACAAATTCTGATGAAGATGGGCGATTACTAGTGGTGCTACAGAATGGCATAGACTTTCCCCTATTTGTTTTCTATTTTCTTTTGTCTCAGCTATTCGGAATTACCAGCTGCCTTCTATCGCTGCCCCCATTTTTTTTTTTTAATTTTCTTAATTTTTCGGATTCCTTATAGTAGATAGGAGAAATTATATTAAGAATATTAAAGAATAGTAATCCCTCATAATAAATGACAAATTTTCTTTGGAAAAATTTAAGCCGATTTTAAGAAAATTGCGTTTAAGTGCTGCTGTAAATTCGAAATTTAAAGCTCTTTTTCACAGAAAATTTGTGAGTTTTCGAAATCCTTCTTTACAAGTCATTTGAAGCACTTTACTCACAAATACAATGGTGTTTGCAAATTACTGGAAAAGTGCATATTAAATCCGTGTAAATATATAAGTATTAACGTCAGAAACAATAAAATAATTTTTTTTTCATTCTTGAAAAATCAAAAATAGAGCTAATTGATGTTTATGTGATCTCATAGAGTACATTTAGTTCTATCCCTACTAAAGTTTAAAGCAAAAAATGGAGCCGTTTTTGATGAAATATTTTTATTTTTTTAAATTGCAAATATTGCACCCAATATTGTCCGAGAGCTAAACAATTGTCGGACCTTCGTAAAATAACTAATTATAGACATTTAATTAGTAGGGAAAATTTCTATTTTTAATTTTTTAGTTGTAGGAAAACACCGAAAAAAATACTTTTGAAATTTTGGAAAATTTAGAGTTAGCTGTTAAAATCGGACATGTGCCACTTTAATAAGGCCACGTTATTCCATTCTCTAAAGAAAACATTTGGAGCTTGTTTTTTGAGAAAATTTTGAAAATGTCCGGAGGGCTACATGCAAAGTACACTCAAATTTTAAAGAATGTTTTTAAAAATCTTAAAGCTTTTACTACGCATGGTTTAGCTGCTGGTAGTCTTCACTGACCGCCGGACAGACGGACGTTTTGAAAAGAACCACTTTTTCCATATCAGGGGACCACAAAACGTGCATTTCCGTTGAAATCTCAAAATCGAGTTCTTGCATCATTTCATAAACTTTCCCTATTCTACATATATTACTCCGTATATACGTACGTATATGGGAAAGTAAAAATGGAACTGTTGTCAAAATGTACCGCAAAGGTCACGCGACGAACTACTCATAACATTGCAGTTTCCCCGGGATTTACACACATCAAGGAAAATCCAGTCGGCGAGCAACACCTGTAAATTGGTCTAGAAAGCAAAAAAAAAAAAAATTCTTCCTCCAGGATGAATGTTTATTTCAAAGGAAACGATCACGCTGATTTTGAAGAGCATTATAGTTTCTATCATGCAAGGTAAAAAATTTATGAACATGTATAGTATCTAAAATAAAGAAAATCCTACACTAATTTCTGCATTGTCACTCTGGTTATATTACATTTTTTGAGCATGCTTCATGTGAGGTAAGAACGAGTTAAAACAGAATACGCGTATTTGTGCAATAATATGATGGTTTGTGGTATTCTCCACATTGGTAGAGCAAATGCCAGTGATTTGAATTTTCCATGTAACAACAACCTAAGGTTCGTTGTTGGGGTGACAACACTGATGAGCAGCCCATCGTTTGCCCTGATTATAAACACGACAGCCAAAGTGTAAAGAATACGCAAGTTTTGTAATTTGATTTTTTTTTTCTTTGAAGTTTCTGTGTAAATCTACAAACGTAACAGAAGTTAGCGGCTTGATTCGCAAACTTTCGATGTGAAATGAATTGCGTTTTAACGAACTGATTCAATTGTACACAAGTGGCAAATTCCACTTTATAAAACACGCAGAACTGTAATGTATTAATGTATTTGAAGTACATGCATACCAGACACGAACTTCACGCGCACACAGACTGACTCAGAATCTGCCACCCCAACAGTCGCATACTTGAATTCTTGGGATAAGATAATTCCTTTCGGTGACGCGCAGTAGGAAATTTGAAGGTGCACTGAACTTGTTTTCAAAACCTAAGACCACTAAGGTGGTATTGCTGAACTGAAAAAAAAATACTTTGAAATAGATTTTATACCTATTAGTTCTACATATCTCACCGGTGCAATTTAAATGTAGTTTCATTAAAGCAAAATACGATGTTGAGACTTCAAAATATTGCTTAGAGAGCATTGGAAGAGCATTTGCAGAAACTGCAACACGTTCTGTCCATCGCCTTCCTGTGTTCTCGTCAGACGACTAGATTCTGTAAAGACTACACCCAAACGGCACAATTAACACCTTGGTGGGGGTAAGAATCATTAGGTTTTGAAGAAATTGTCATGGTTATCTTTGTCTGGGCGAGAATAAACTTTCTCGTTTCGGATTCTATTCGTTATTCATTACTTCTGCTGTTTTTGCCGCGTCTCAAAGCGCTGGTTCACGGAGACTATACCGTGCTAGGAATGCTCGCCAACATACAAAACCAACTTTCAATGTTCCCAATACGCATATTACTTGGCATCTCTACAAGATCGCTACGAAATTGCGTGCAGCTCCGGATTGTCAAACAATGCGATCTCGTCTTATGTGGGAAAAAATCTGATTCCGGGAAACAACTACAATGTGCAAAGCTTCGCCGGCAGCCTAGATGGTGGTCTGGCAGTCTACCAGGCACTTTTGGAAGCTGTTGAAGGTTTCTTTCAAAGAGTTTCATATAAAATAAATTCTTGCTACTTCTGAGAGATAATTCGCGGGTTTGGGGGGCAAATCTCGAACGCGCGACATTTGAAATGTATGATCTTTTCCTTCTTAAAAACTTCAAAGATTATCGAAATGATTGAGCTCCAAGTGTGGCGCCAAATTTGAATTAATTTGGCCGCTGTGTGCCAACATATGGAATGAAACGATGTAAAGATACATTTTATAAACTGTGAGATGATATGACGTTTCTCTTGTGATTTTCGTTATCTACGTATAAAATTGAATATGCTGCGCACCCTAACTTCCTGGAGGTAAAAATCTTGTGTAATCTTTTGACCACACATTCTTGTGAAATATGCTAATGTGAAGGCGATTGTAGTGTATGAAGAATGGAATATGAAAAATCCAACAACTAAAAAACTGAGATTGACAACAAATGTGTATGAAGTGTATTCTTTTTTAGGAATTGTCATCACTACGGGAGTTTTGAAAGCCAAAAGAGAACCTGTATAATTTTTGTGGAGTACTAACCCCTTGTACAAAAGGGACATTTTTCTTGCATCAGTCCAGAACTCTGTTTTTATCAGTTGTCAACATTCATCAGGTTTGATGACTTTTACAAGAAAAAAGATAATGATAAATTAGCCGCCATAAAAGAAGTGTTTGAACTGTTAGTCGATCGTTGTAAATATAAGAATCCAAATTCTCATCTTACAATAGACGAACAGTTTGTGTCTTTTCGTGGCCGTTGCCCTTTCATTGTCTTTATGAAATCCAAACTTGTCAAATACGGTATAAATATGTGGGTAAGGGTTGTAAAATCTACGTATGCAATAAAGTTACAGGTGTATACGGGAAACGATAGAAATATTTCTTAGAAAATTGAAGGGCAAAGTATTGTACGTGATCAAACAAATTTTCTTCGAGGAGAAGACGGAATTACTACGGACAATTTTTGTACTTAAATTGCTCTTGCAAATGAACTTCATAAGAAAAGTCTGGCACAGTGCGGTACTATGAGAAAAAAAGCACGGTATTCCCAAGGCCATGCTTCCTTACGCTTCCGGGCAACCACTGTCATCAAAATTTGCATTCAACAATGAATGTACATTGGTTTCGCATGTTTCCAAAGAAATCTAGCTGTGATATTGCTTACCCCTAAACACCATGATGACAACAAAAAAAGATGAAAGTAATGATTACAAACCTGACATTGATCTTCATTACAATGGCACTAAAGGATGAGTTGACACTGGATAAAATGGTCATGTCATGTTGGGGGCTTGTAGGAGGAGATAATTGTTATGGGGCAGTGAGGGGTTGACTGTTCGATGTGAATGTTTTCTACGTGTGGGATGTGGGCGTGGAAGGGAGTTTGGTATGTGCGATGTTTTTGCGAATGCAGATGACGGTTCCTCCTCTCATGGTGGGTCTGTCGGTCCGGTAGGGGAGGACGTCAAGGATAGAGTAGGTTTGTCGGAAATCAAGTTTTGTCTCTTGTATCAGTAATATTCCAATGGAGTAGTCTTTGATATATTGTCTGATGTCCGTCTTCTTCCGAGACTGATGTCCATCAAGTCATTATATTAGTCAGTCATGGTTTAATGAAATAAATGTCTACTGATGTCGAGGCTCAGGCCATTTAGCCTGCTCTTCCACCTGTCCATAGTAAAATCGCCATAGTTAGAATATGTCACAATTTTTCTTTTCAGATCGGTCATAATTTTTGTTATTTGTATCAGCAGGTCCTTTGATGATTGTGATAAGGTCTTTGATAGTGCACTAGGATTTTTTTGTTGTTGCATTCTTTTGACATCGTAAACAGCTCTTTTAGTTCTGAGAGAGTCGATGTTGATGATAGTTATAATTGATTTGTCGATTCATTTATGTCAACATATGAAGTGTTAGAGGTGTTCTGGGATTGTTGGAGAAAGTTTCTGGGAAGTCCAGGGAATGCATTTTTTGATTGTGGGTTTGGTGCAGTATATTGCTGTGTCTGAGTATTTAGTATAAAGTACTAATATAAGGACTCCTTTTGTTTAGTCAGCTGCTTGTAGTCTTTCTTGTCTAGCTTTCGGCATGCCAAGGCAGATGAGCCAGTATGCTGGATGACCTTCTAAAATAGTTTGTGGAAGTACTATTGCAGGTGTCTGTGGGGTGATTGAGATTTTACCGCAGACTGTTGGTCGGTGGCAGTAAGTCTTTGTATGTTGTATTTGCATGCAATTTGTACAGTCGTACTCGGTCAGATGGGACATAGTCTTGAAGTCTGATGCTGTGGTACATGAGTTCTGTCATTGTTTTAGAGGGTTACGTCGCGTCTGTTACTTCAATGATGTATAGTCAAGGTCCTTGTAAACTCTAGTCGTCAAATCTGATTTCATCCAGAATGTCGTGGAGTGAGATATTGGATGAGAGTCCTCTTAGTACTAGTTTTGTCCGTGATTCAGTCGGTGTCCTATGGTGGTGGTAGTAATGGATAATCAATTTATTGGGGATGTGTCTAGTCTCGGTTCTTCAATTCTGGTCAGTAGTTTCTGGTAGTCTTCGTTAGTATTTGGTTGTACAAGTTCTTGTTTCGCTGCTTTAGAAGTCCATTTGCGTCTTTTAGTTCTTTGTGTCGATGCTTAATATCCCTATTAGCCGTCGTTGTAGAGTTGTTGCCGCTTGGTTTATCTGTCTTCGTCTTGATGTACTATTTCAATTATGTTGTCATATCATTATTGTCGTTGTCTGAAAGAAGTTAAAATCTGTTTTTAGTCAGAGAGAGGAGCATAGCCTTGGGAAATAGATGTAGAACGGGTAGGTTTTGTTACTGAAGTCCAGGTATTGTCTTGTCGAATTGTTTGTAGATTTACGTCGTTCATTAAGTCCAGTATTTGTCTTTTTTCGTCCTCTCGTTTGTCAAGTCGTCTTAATAATTGTGCTAGAATCTCCTCTTTGTCAATGCTTACCCCCGCGGTTGCTGTTCCTGCTGCAGAAGATACTTCATTGCTGCCGGATGCCATGCTGGGTGCATGTAACAAATTAGAAGAGTATTTTAATGTTGGACGGTTCCTGAAGCCTCTGCAGTGTGAGGTGCACGGGGTGCCAGGCCGCTCCGGTGTGCTGATCGCGAGCGGCTGCGGTCGCGGCGTCGGTGTCGGAGAGGCCGCGGTGCTCGAGCGCTTGGGTGTGCCGTTCGTCCCTTTTTTGAGAGATTGTCACAATCCTCACTTTCGTTTGGTCTGGTATGGACTGCAGCGGTTCACGTACGCCTGCTGTTTGTAGAGGGAGATGGCCGCGAGAGGCGGGTTGTTTTGATGTCTCGCTGGCATCCATTTCACGCGCCGTAGCGCGCTAGGTGAGCGAGCCCCGACCGCCTAAGCGGCCCGGGAGGTGCGGCGCTGCGGGGAACTGTTGTGACGTAGGCGCCGGTATCGGAGGCTTTCTGCCGCAAATGAGACGGTGACGACACGCCGCGCCGACCGCTTGGCCGCGCAGCCTTCTCCGAGGGAAGATCGAGAAGTTACACTCGTTCAAAATAGTTTCTAGCGCTGTAAATAATGTTGCTGTAGAAAGGAGTGTCGTATTCCAGGGGAAGCCCACAGGCGTAGCGGTCTCCCTAATCCAGATGTCCAGAAAAGAAAACCGGTTAGTCGTAATCCAAAGGATGTACCGATGAATGCGGAGACAACAGCCAGTAGAATTATCCAAAAGAGTCGCCAGTTACCAGTAGTCGAGTAGACTTTCCAAAGAGAGCCTGGTCGTTCAGTTACTGTTGAGAGGAGTACAAGTTGCTGTTACTATGTCGTCCAAAATCCAGAAGAATCAAAAAGCAGCTTGATGACTCCATTTGGTGTATTTTATTGCGGATTTACACATCCAGTATCACCCATCCCATCACAGTATCAGTCGAGAGGTATTGAAGGAAATGAACTTAGCGTCAGATGGCGGTCTTGCTTGCCTGTTTTGAATTTTCCACTGGGTGGTAATAATGAAGTCTTTCTGTCAGTTGAAAGGTATCAGTAGGTAGTAGTAATGTCTTTTGATCTACATGTCAGTATCGTTTTTTATTAGTTCAAAGGTATCCGCTTGGTGTTGTCAATTCATCCAATGAGCTATGTAAAAACTCTGGTGCTCTTAACTTCACTTGTTCACAGGCATGCGCTTTCTAATGACACCTGAAATACAGGGAACTAAGCTTTTTCCAGTCTTAGTTTTATTTTCAGCAATATGTTTCGATTGCCTGTACTTGATACACTTATTGTCGCTTTCTTCCCTAAATTAACACTGTAAACTTAAGTATATTTTTTCACATTCAAAACGCTGTTTCTCCGCCCGGATAGAGAGCTTTTCGCTTGGTACTCGAAAGGTTAAGATAGAGATTTCCGCTCCGCCTCATTGTACATGCCACGGTCAAATGTGTGAATTGCATATATAATCCGCCAGCTCCAGCTGGTGACTTCGCGCCAGGATGGTGACTGCTTGATTTTAAATTCTGTGTGGCTGTGTAGGGAACGGGTATTTGGTTGCCTGCTTAGCCGCCCAGTCTGGCGGAACCGTGCAGTGATGCCGGCAGGGGGGTGAGATGCCCGCTACGGTGGTGTCCGGGATCAGACGCCACGGGACCAGTCCGATCGGGCGGGTCGGACCAACACCACCTAGATATACAAGGCCTTAACAGTCATTCAAGAAGGCCAAACGGAATTACATGCGAAGTAAGCTGTGTGCTGCGAAATGTCCTTACCAGACGAAAATATATAATAAACTAGCGTACTGTGCGAGAACTGTCGCATGTTAAACCCCATCCTACTTTTTCCTAAGGGTATCGTAAAACTGGAACATAGGAGCATGTGGTCAGTTTCCAACGTATTGCTCTCCACAATTAGGTACACATCACTTGCTCACCACGGCAAATCATTAAATGAATGGTTGCACTACACGCATAAGGAGCGAACGTCATCAGTATAAAGCAATCGATATTACTTCTAGTCGCGACGAGAACGAATCTTGAAATAATAATGCAAATAAACCCCATCAATCTGCGCAAACCACGGTGAACACTGAAAGCGTGCCTTTAATATTTCAGGATTAGAGAACAAAAACAAATATTAATCATCGAAAATCACTTTATTGTTTTTCAAAATATTCTCCATGAAGATCTATACACTTTTGCATGCGTATGAACCAATTGTCGAAGCACTTTTGCCACTCTGAGTGAGGTATATCCAAAACATGCATTCTGAATGCAGCAACCGCTTCAAGTGTCGAAAAACGTTGAGCTCTGTTTTTTTTACGAACGGGATTAAAAGGTAATTCTGTGCCAAATCAGGACTATACGGCGGATGACTCATCAAATCGATGTTTTTGGTACTCAAAAATGCAGTTGTTTGAGCCGATGTGTGAGAGCTAGCATTGTCGTGGTGAAGAGTGATCCGTCTTCGGCGGTTGGTTTTCCTGATTTCTTGCAAGACAGCTGGCAAACAAATCGTTGTGTACCACTCAGAATTGACTGTTCTGCGTTGTTCTAGTGGTACGGTTGCGACATGACCAGTTTTTCCGAAAAAACAGGCCACCATCTGTTTGGAAGTGCTTCGTGCGCGAACAACTTTTGTTGGATTTTGCTCATCTTGAAACAGTCGACTTCTGTTTACTTCCGGGCTCATATGCGTAAATCCACGATTCATCACCTGTCATGTCATAGACGTGTTTCGAAGTACCGCGATCGTATTTTTTGAGCATTTCCTTCGACCAATGTTGCCAGATTGTAACACCAGGGTTGCCAAATCCCGAAACATAAAAGGCATCCTTCGTATTTTAGTAATAGTAAAGGTTAAGCAGTTACAAAAAGCCAAATAGCATTTGAAGTTACAAAAGTTGCAGTAGAAGTTCCAATTTCTTGTGAGTTTAACAAGACAATACTAGGATGCCGCATGGTTAATCTATAATCTATCGTAAGCCCCCTTGAATGCTTGTGTTTGGCGCTGTTGCCATTATTCCAGTTTTCAACAATCCTGTTGCCCAAAAAGTGTTTATATTGTGGTATCTGACAATGCTGCTGATTCAGTTTATCATTTGTTATTGTTGAATAGTTGTTTTTTTAAACTAATTTTATTATTTAGTATACGCGATGTCCATTAACATATATGTTGAATTTGATAATTATTGATTTATTTAGTTAACTTGATTTTTAAAGTTATTGATCTAAAATAACTAAATCACAAATATTGGTTTTGTATTTTGTTTACAGAGACAAAAAAGTTTGTTGACCTTCTTTTTCAAACTCTGGAGACACATTCTTACAGTTTACCAACTTCTTCTGTTACTACATCTTCAACCACAGAGGTTGCATCTACAACAATTGCGGGATCACCTGTTGTAACTTCCACTGTTGGCAAACAAGCAGAAACTTTTCAGCCCCAACAAAATCAGCCTACAACAGTTACAGAAACCGTCACAACTACAGCATTGCCTGTTCAGCCAACTGCAAGCCATGTAATATAATTAGTTTTCCTTACATGTATTTTTTTTTAATTTCTGTTGTTTTTGTGTATGACAATGTCTTAACTTTTTCTCTTAGTCTACTGGAAGTCTTGGTCCTGTTATTAATTCTTCCCAGACAAATGGCAGTATTTCCACAACTCTACCAACCCAAACTTTACACAAACGGGAGACAGAATCAGCTCGTACATCTCACAGAAAATCAGATTCAGTAAGTACAGGAATGTACAGCGACTCTTCAACATTAAATTAAGTTTAAGAGAAACTCAATAACTTCGAGTGAATATCTTCAATTTTTATAATGAAATGTATGCAATTATTAATTGGGAAGTGTTCATAATTTACTGTGGTGCTCATTTTTACAGGATAAAGATGACAAAGGTCGAACTGGAAGTAGAAGGCATAGAAGTTCACAATCACCTCCACGCATTCGTTCAAGATCTCGGTCATGGGACAGATCTCGCCGGTCACGAAGCCGAGAAAGAGATCGTGAACGTGATAGGGAGAGACAAAGAGAACGTGATAGAAGCAGAGCATGGAGAAATAAATCTCCCCCTCCTAGGAGGTACGAGCGGGATAGAAGGTGAGAAGAGTGAAGGTGGCAATTTGTAGTGCACAGAACAATCTATCTTGTAACTGAAAATGCATCACTGTTAAGATGGTTTCTTTTTTATATATGTCTTATTATTTGCACTGCACTTTCTGTACCTTCACATCTCTCATTTGTTTTTGTTTAGTTTCAATGAACATTTTAATTTCTATTCATACACATATTTCTTAGAATCTCTTCAGATAATTGTCATTATGTTGGAGCGACATTATAAAATTCTTGACATCATTTCTTCTTCATGAAACCCTTTTTTCATCGATAAATTGTTATCGATAGTGCAACATTTATTTTTAATTTTATAATTGCAAACAGATAGTTTGATTAATTACCCAGAAATCGTTATGCATTTTACCTGTGAGAACGTAAGTGGTTGGTGCAAAAACTTTAATTGTTTGAAGGTTAATGTATAATTTTTAATAATACAAATTTGTGTTTTATATTATTTGTTCTCTTGCTAGAAGAACACATTGAGAAGGCCCTTTTTTATGTATTATGTGGTGTTATTTCCACCATTTGTGATTGATTTATTAGATTCTCCATATGCTGTATGTATTTCAAATTGAATTGATATTTTCATTACTTGTCTTAATTTCCTTCATGGTTGTAATAATCCAGTTAAGTTTTTATTGATCAGCCTTGATGTTGTTGGGTGGTGGTGGTTTTCACCTCACCATAGGGACAAAAAATGGCCTAGAGCTTCTGTTGCATTCATACTCTGAATGTGAGTGCATTTATGTTGGAGTAGTGACAAACGATGAGAATAGGGATGATGAAAAGTGAGATGGAGCAACAGCAGTGTTTATGAATAAGCAACTTCACTTTGGGGGCAAGGGTACTTTCCACACTTATGGATTTTTGAATTATAAGCAATTTTTACAAATTTATTAGCATTGAAGCTTGTTAGTGTGGCACCATCACTGAAACATCGCTCTCTTTCTCCCCCTTTTTTTGCTACTTACGATAAATGGTAAACAAATGCAGTAAGTTTATATATTTACAATAAATGCAAAAAAATGCAACATGAAAAATTTAACTGTTCAATTAGACAGTCTTCATCCCACAAATTGTCCAAAATGAACTTCACATGGAGATTATCATCCTTTTTCACCTATATTTGGCAAGGTCTAAGATTTTGAAAATCATTCATTAGTTTTTGGGGATACTTCACATGAAGCCCCTAAGACATTTTCGATTTTCTCAAAAATGGCTCCAAATTTTTTCGATAACTTTGTTGGTTTGAAGAGATTTAATCGCCTCAGTGGTGTCGTCTTTATGTATAGTCCACATGATTTGTCTTTCTGGAGGTAAGGATGGGGTTCGTATAAATTATATGTATAGCGGACTCTGGGATGCGAGTGAGGAGGTAAAGCTTGTTTCGATTGACAACTGGCACCCGCTGGCAAACTTTATTTCGTCCGGGTAGATATGGAAGTGGGGGAGTAGATCTTTCTTGAAAAATGCCGTTTGAATTCTGACCAGTTGGTTGGATGATTGAGGAGTGGTGTTGTGTAGAGTATTCTGTAGTTCATGTTGAGAATATAACAGGAAGGTGATCAGAGGATAGTTCGTATCCTACATATGGGGATAGTTCGTATCGTACGTGACATTGGTATTGTGGCTCTGGCGTATATCATGATTGTGTTGGATGAGTTGAGTGGGTTCAAGGGGGGCCAGAAGGATAATTTCTGGGTGGTCGTCTAGGTGTTCGTGAAGTATTCGTTCGTTCGTGTTGGTAGTTCGGCAGCCCCAGTGTCTGTCTTTACAATTTAAGTCGCCAGCGATGTTTGTGGGAATGAGGGGTGAGAAGAGAAAGGTCGTCAGGATCTAGTCTTGGGTCTGGTGGTGTGTTCACTGAGACAATGTTGATAGGTGGGTCGTGGGAGGATATTTGTGTAATTGTTGATTCTATGGTGGTTATGGGTGTGGGGAATGTTGTTTCGTATTAGGATAGCGATTCCGTCTCTGTCAGTTGGTCTGTCAGAACAATAAGTGATGAAATTGGGATGCTGAAAGGAAGAGTGGTTTAAGGAAAGTTTCCTGAGGTAGAAGAATGCTGATAGAATAGTCTGAGATAAATTGTTTAATAGGTTTCTTAGTGGATAGGTTCCCGTTTTAGTTCCAGATACTTAAGATAAGTGTGTTAGAAGAAGAAGAGGCAATTTAGAAAAGTTCAGAATTTGGTTCCAGCGGAGATTAATTTGGACAATGTAATCAGAGGATTTGAAGGTGTGAATTATTTCTTTGATAGTGTGGAGAAGCTTGGAAAGGAATGCATGTTTTATATGTGGATGAAGAGTTCTTTAAGATCCGTGATGGTGGAGGTGGATGAAGAAGATTCAGAGTTACGTGGAGGGGGGGGGGGCTTGTGATATTTGTTTGGTGTTGTGGGGAATGTGCGTAGGATATGTTGGAGAAGGATGGGAATGAGGATTGTTTGTATTGGAAAGGGATTGTCTTAGTGTCAGAATATTTGTGTTTGGCTTCTCTTTGTTGTTGATAGTGGATGAGGGTATGGCATTGGAGATCATTGGCAGGATGTTTATTTGTGAAGTTGATGCATAGGGGTTTGAAATCAGGTCGGGATTGGTTAGGGCATTTTTCAGTAGGATGGGGATGGGTACAGTTCAACAGGTTGGGGTTCTATGGCAGTAGGCTCGGGTGAGGTTGAAAAGTTGGCAGTGGTGCATCTTGGGATTAAGTTGTTTGGTTTGTATGGTTCGATGGTGATATCGTGCAAGCAGAGGTAGGGAAGGTTGGATCTAATATGCGGGATTTGTTGCTTGTGTACTTCGATAATGTAAATGCTAAGGTGATAAGCGTTTTTGTCAGGGTTGTGTCGGATCATTTCTGAAAGGTGGAAGCAGGTGAAATTTTGGTTGTGGATTTCTTGGAACATATCATTTGCTTTTTGTTTGGGAAATGCGTAAAAGGATTGGTATTTCACGGGTTTCGGGGGTAGCTCGGTGGTAATGGAAGTTTGGTGGGGCTGAGAATGAGAGTTGTCTTAAATTTTCATTGGTTTTTATTTCCAGGAGTCGTGATGCGATTTTCTAGTGGGCAGAGGCGGATTTGGGGGTGATAAGATTGTCTTTAGTGTATTTGGCCTGGATCTTGATTGTGGTTGTGGTTGATTTTTGAAGCTCTTGGATTAATTCTTTGCCATCAAAGATGTCAGAGTTGGAAATGAATATTGGGTCAATTCTAGGTCTGGATGTCTGGAGAGGTGCTGAGTTTTGGGTACTTGTAGTAAATTGAGTTTACGTAGTAGATTGGGACGGTGGTGGTTGTTGGCAAGAGACGGATAGTTGAGATTGGGGGGTAAATGGGTTGAAAGGGAGGAAAGGGTTGTTGATGGGAATTGGAACTGAAGTTGGATTTCCTTTGGCTCTTGCGGTATATTTAGGAGTTGAGAAACCATCATTGAGGGGATTCTTTGGGAGGGGTGGTGTGGCAGGAATTTTAGGTTTCTGAAGAGGAGCAGATATTCCAGATGAATAAGGGGAGTGGTAGTGCTTGGCTGCACCTACTTGCCATAGTTCAGCTTGTTGGTGTTGCTGGTCAGCTGCAGTGGAAGTTCCACGGTCATTGTCTTCTGCCTCCATCTTGTCAGAGGAATACGGCCGAAGCCGTTGTCTTTGTTCGCCCTTTCTCGGGCCCGGCGGGACGCTTCCTCTCACGTTTGATGAACACAGTTTGACGTACCTTCGAAAAACTGAAGGGTACCGATAATTTGATGTTTGTAAGAGTACAATGGGCACGGAAATCGTGCGAGCATATGACCGGTACCTACCTCTGAAAGAAAATTACCGCCTTATGACCGTGGATGATGTAACGGTTGCGTGCAATTTTATGATATACCGTTCAAAATGTTCGTCATACTCGTACGACACCCAGCTCGGGAATATCTTTGTCTTCAGGGCTGTAGTGCGCCAGGAAGTTGAGCGCTTCGGTTTTTATGTTCTAGATGGAACAGGCTGTGATTGGGTAGGTGACATGCCAATCGGGCGGGGTCGGGCTAGGTTGTGATAGGCTGCCCGCGCGCCTTCTTGGCCGACACCTCAACCTATTATAACCTAGCCCGGACCTGCCTGATTGGCCGGTCACCTATCCAATCATCTAAAACATAAAAACAGGAAGCCCCAACATCATGGGACTAGGAGGACATCGTCGAAATTCAACAGCAGAGAATAAATTGAAAAAATATATTGTTCCTAACACCCACTATTTATTAAACCATCATCCGGCCCCACTCACCTCTTGCATTCACTCCCACACGATATTTTCGATTTATTCATTCATTCTTCTGGCCATTCTCTCGCAGTTTCACAACCTCTAAACGAGCTTGAATCTGACCACCTACCAATCCTTTTTCCTCAATTCCAACCTTCTTCCAACTCAATTAAGCCTAGAAAATAAGTTCAGTCAACATCCCCGCCAATACCCAACGCTCACCACTCCCCGCCACCTACCCATAATCAAAAAAATCTAAGAGACGCAGAGCGCAGAGACGATACAACCGCACAAGACCAAACCAACAAAGCAGCTTTCAAAACAAACCAAAAAAAGCTACCTACAACCCGCAGAGAAAAAACCATTTTTGAGGACACCAGAAACACTTCACTCCCGTCAACACCAACTTACGTCCTTGAAGCTTTAGGAAATTACATGCCAATGAACTCCGCTCCACAACTAAATTCCTTGCAGACGGGACTTCGGAAGATAAACTTAGCATTAGCATCTCTAAAAACAAAACGAGCGGCCCCGATCGCATAAACGGCTACATCCTCACTGCCTGCTATCTTTTTTGACTTTTCTGATGCATTCGACAAGGTTCATTACCACATACAATTCGGAAAAAATTCGTATGTTTGTTACTTCAAGCCTCTATCTACTTTGGCAAGTTACCTCATTGGAAGAAGTTTTCAAACCTGCTACCAATCTCAACTCTTCTGCCAATTCAAGCAGGAGTCCCCCAAGGGGCCGCCCTTTCTTCACTACTTTTTATCTTCTTCCTCCACGACCTGCAGCAAATGCTCAGCATGTCTTAATACTGTACGCCGACGGCGTGGCCCTTACGGCCAAAAAGAGCTTAACCTCATGGGCCGTCAAACTCCACAGAGCGACAAATTCACTGACTGGTGCAAAAGAAATGGCACTGAACCCATGTGCCAAATAATTATGTTCCAATGGAAATGAAACGACCTACTGCTCCCACTACAGGTCGTTGGCAACGATATCCCGGGGAAAAACAACTTATTTAAGCATCAAATTTGATCAGAATCTTACATGGCACGAGCAGTGCGCAGAAGCAGCTAAAAGATAGGATCCCTTGTTGTTCGTCTCGCCCCACTCTTAACAGCGCCAAAATTACGAGTGAGAACGGTGATTTTTTTTATTTGTTGACGCCAAAACGGTTAACTGTGTGTGGCGTGCTGTGGGAAGAAGTTAATTTGAATTTACTTTTATGTCCAGAAGCAAAACAAGGGGCCATCTCAGCAATTGCTGAACGATCAGGGGAGCTGGACGAAAACCTAATCGAAATGGGTGTCATTATCCTATATACCTCACGCCTTCGAAGTCCAGGGATTTACGCCTGGTCAACCTGGGCCTCCACCTCACGAGCAAACCTCACCACAATCACTATTGCAGAAAATCGATTCATTAGAACAGCTTCTAGGCCCGATCCAGACACGATCTACAATAACCATAAAGCAAATATCAAATTAAAACGTATTACGAAGGTAATCTACGACTTAGCAACTCTCGAAACAGTTTTCAAAACCCACACTCACCCCACTATTTTGTAGATACCAGCAGTACTTCATTAAAAAAATCGAAGTCTAGAACAAAAAGACTCCCTACTGATAATCGTTTCATGCGACCTCCATAAATCACAAATTACCTAGAAATAAATTGCAAAACAGATTACTAGCGCACACTCAGAATAATTCCCCCTCTTCTACATCATCAGCCCCAAATCTTCTGTTTATTTCATTTGACACAACGCACGTACGCAGTTCGTGCCAAACCCAAAAATAGAAGTAAGAAGCAGCGGTTCAGATATATGTCGGCGCGCACCCGCGCGTTGTGGAGGCATGGCCTCAGTATCAGCTGACCATTTTATCTGCACACTGGCATAGGCTGGCTCTTCAATAAGCCAAAGTTCCCGACACATCCTGGAACGCTACAGCCCTGGAGAAGACCATGATATGTTGGTCGAAACGTCGGCTCCTCAGCCTTCGACGTAGCGTCACCCGACAGCCTAGGTCATGACTCTGGTCGCGGAAGCCTACAAGATTAACTGACCACCTATTGTTTTGCAGTTACCTCTGCTCTTACTGTTTGTCACTGCTCCAACTTACAAGGTTGCGTTCACTTTCCAAGGCTGGGATCAGAACAAAAAAACATTAAACAATTTATTCAGCGAACTGAACGACTTCGAACTATGACCCTTGGACAACAACACACCATTGCCAGCGGTTTTTTTATTGATCATATGCTCCCTGAAACTGTTCGTGTGGAAGGTTGTCAAGGGACCTCGTTGATGCTGCCTGGACCTCTGGAATCGTGTTTAGTCGCTTCCCTTCGTCTCTGTCGATTCGGAGGAACAAAAAGAAGTGAAAGGTAGGTTGATGCTGCAGGGTGGCTGCAACAGTGTTGTCACGTTGAACTTGGCCAAAACTTTCTCAGCGGCAAGCAACGTGTGGGTGGGCGCATTGTCATGGTAAAGAACCCATCTTTGGGCACATGCGGCGGACTTGTTACTTAGAACGGGGAACTACCGCGTAAATACCAGGTCATCGGCTAGTAATCTAACATTAAGACAACGATCATTGTTTAAAATTTCACGCACTCTCTCCAAATGTTCATCACTTAGGCTTGTTGACGGTCTCCCTGAGCGCCCATTGCTTTCAACGTCTTCGTCCATCATTGAACGTCTGTTGGTACTGAAAACGATTGCACGTGACGGCGTCTTCCGTATATGCTTCTAGAATCATACTAATAGTCTCTATAGTGGCTTTGTTAATTTGTACACCGAACTTTATTGAATAACTGTGCTCCAAAAGACACTGCGTTTTCGGCGAGGTCCACTGGCAGGCACTCACGCCATTAGCGATCTGTTTACCACTGCATCTCGAAGACAACTGGCACTGGTGCGGCCATTAGCCGACACTCTCCACTTCTTCACCCTGTCGGTGGAAACGGACTGCGCGCCTTCCCCTACAGAGGAAAAGAGTCTTGAAACTTTTTGAACGCACCTTGCAAACACACCCATGTAATTTGCGTAAGATAAATGTGGAGTCAGACTTTTGACTTGATCGCCTATTTTATGATCACAATAAAAAAAGACCTTTTTTTTTGTTAAACAAAACACATTTTTAACATCAATTGTCCACAAGCATAAAAAAAAAACTATTTGGGCAAATATTTACCAGATCTGTGTAGAAAACTTTAGCTTAAAAACTGCCTGTTTGAATTTAAACTTTCACCTTGAAAATACACAATGACTATCTACAAAGATAATCTTTTAACTGGAATAAGTACAGGGAATTACCAGACTTACGGATAAATTAGACAGTGTGTCAAAAACCTGATAGTGATAACCATAGTTCCCTCGCATCTGTCAATTTTGCATGTTGTGGTGTCATTGGCAAAATTCAAAAAATGGGACATGATTAAATAATCAAAATTGACAACAAAAGTAATAATTTTGTCTGATACCAAACCATTGTGGACGAGTGTAGTCCAATATGCTCATAAATCAATGTTTTCAGTTTTGCGAGTTTACGCCCTCTCTCACAGAATACCACAATTACTTTTATTTATTTATTTTAATCATAATTAAAATATTAGGCTTTGTGTTTGTCTTTTCAATATTAAAAACTGAAAAGTGGTTGTATATGTGTATGTATGTTATTTAAATGCTCAATGTTAACTAAAGTTTTGCTCTTTGAGTATCTGATCTTAAGACTGGTGAGTTTTGTTTATTGGTATGAGAAAGGAATTTATACTTCAAATTCTGTTACACATTACAAATTAGGAAATTTAATGTAATCTTTTAACACTGTCTTGTGTCGGGATCTCTCAGTAAATTATTGACAAGAAAAGCACAGATACTCAATGATTTTTTTAAATTATTTTTATTTTTTTAAATGTTGCAGAAGGAGCTGGTCTCGTTCTAACTCTCCTGTTGGGGTGTCTCGTACTCGTAGTGCTGCTACATCACGTTCACGTTCTCGATCACCTCGATACAACCATAGAGGACGGGTGTATCGAAATCGATCACCTCCGACTAGACTTTCTATGTCTAGGTCTCGATCAAGGTCTAATGGTAATGATTGATTTGGTGTTTAACAATTTTCAATTAATATTGCCTTCAGGTTTATAGAAAACTGAGCATTGTGTACATTTTTCTGTTTACTTGGTGAAGAGTACTGTTCTTGCTAAGAAAATAATATAATCATTAAGCATTACTCGTATTTATGCATATCATTTTTTGCCTTTTGATTAGTTCAATATGCTGTTTTTGCAGAGCGATCTCGAGAGAAAAAGGAGTCCCTTTCTGGTGCTGCAACTCCTACACAAGACAGCAATCATGGTGATGTAGACATGAGGCTAACGACAACATCTCAAAGTATTCAGAGTGTTGTTAGTGCTGGTGGAAACAAGGCCAACTCTGACCAAGCTGCTACTGGTCCTACTTTGCTATCAAGTATTTTTCATACCAAGCGACGCTGTAGAGACTTTGATGGTTTGTTTCAATTCCATGCACACTTCTTCCTTTCTATCGTAATATATATTATTAGCATTCCGTGTCTTCTTGCCTGAGTGTATGTAGTGTGTATATATGCAAGAGGGGGGTGGAAAATTGCAAAGAGAAATAGATTGGAACCAGTTATTGTGGATTTACACATATAGGCACAGGGTATTTGGACCAAGAGAAGAAAAACTTTGCAATGTATCAAATATTGTAATGAAGCATGCTTAAAACACATGTTGAACAGCAAATGTAATAAAATGTGCCAAAGCAGATGAAGTGAAATGTGATCATTCGGAACATTCCTCTGTCCGATAAATATTACAGACATTGAATTATGTTGGGTTAATGATAATCATCATTAACATTGGGTTAATGATAACTGGTCTGGTGCGTTACCTTAACTGATGATTACTTTGCCCCAACAATTGCACGCCTGCTGGAGTCTGGCTGGTATCTGGGCTGTTCCGATGACTGCGATGGAACGCACCTGTCCGGGTTGGGTGGGAGAAATCTGTGCATTGCGTTACCCACTTGGTTGAAGTTAATCAGATACGGCAAGTGGCCAGGTCTCGTTTTGGTGGTGGTTGGAATGCAAATGCCTCGGATAAAGGCCGTCCTATATCACCTCGCATTAAACTGCCGTCTTAGTGTTTGCCACTAATTCTGGATATTAAAATACCCGTGGATGTTTGTGCCTGTCGTGCACCATTCTAAATAATAGCCATTTTAATTTGGATAGATGTTTTACAGAGTTGTAACAAAGCAATAAAAAATAAATTAGCGGCTGTTCTCCACGGAATTATCGATGAGTGTTTTTCTCATCGCCACACTTGCAGCTTCCTCCAAAAACATACCCTCTCAAAACACACAGCCATCTGATCACGTGTGGCCAGCTTGTCCTGCTCTTTGTTAGATTTGGATTGTCCAGAAAGTTCTAAAGTTCATTGGATGATTATTGGCTTAGGGCACTTCTCCCTCAGTGACCCACTTTACAGAATTTATTCTACACATTGTTTCCTTTTGATTGTTTGACGACTGGAAGTAACAGTTGCAGTAGCAGCTGCGTAGATTACCATGATTAATGTACAAGACATCCTAAGAGTTAAGGGAAGCTCGGAGCCCCACACTGTAGCAATTCGGTGCTCCCTGGGGAATGAAATACCTGTCACGTAGATGTGAATCAGCTAATGTGCACATAATGTTCAACTCTCACAAAGCACACTTTAGGGAGCTCTTGTGAGTTTCATATGGGCATGCAATGATAGATGGTCAGCATAGCTGTGAATTTATGACCCTCTCTGTACTTACACGCAAGACCTTCATTTCGCACGAAAGGTCAGCTTGGGGGATTGAGGCAAAAGTGCCGGGCTTGTGCTCGTAACTAGTGTGCACGACTCATTGCAATATCTATGTGAATTTCTTTATACTAATTGTTTTGTCAGCAGATCGTTACATCTTGCTATGTAAGAAACATATTTGTACTGATGTCAGTATGACATTCCCCTTATCTTTTTACTTTCTCGTTACTGATTCTCCAGTACAGAAAATTGTAATGCTGCAGGGGCAAAATGAGAATTTTTCATCAGAAAAACTCTTATTCTCGGGCTCTAGCAACGAAAAAGTGCATAAATGTTATCTGCCTGTAGTAATTTTCTTCCTCTAGTACGTTGTATAGTCAGAATCCACATTTGGAGGGAGGAGCCTTGATACCGAAAAATTAATCGATGGCCAAATGTCCGCTTGTCTGTGAACAAGGGTAGCGGCTAAATGGCAAACAAGATTTTCATTGAAAGTGATAATTCCCAATCCATAGGACTGACGCCATGGCCTCTTGAATCTGAAACAGCTATTTTGATTTTAGGGCATATTTCAATTAAAGCCTCAACATTTTCAAAATGTTTGCGAAAATGGCTCCAAATTTGTATTATTTTTGCCTGATGCGAAATGCGCTTAAATATTGGCGTATGTAGTTTTTTTTATGCAATCCATAAATTTTTGATAATTGGAATTATGAAAATGAATAATTGGAATTATGAAACAATTATGAAAAGAAAAAAAGAAAAAAGGAAAAGAAAAAATAAATAAATAAATTCGTAATGAAAGCTCTTGATCGAAAACAGACCTTTAAAGATCATGTTCAATGTTTAGAAAATGTGAGTAGTTTTTACATAATTTTGCATGAAATGTGGGCAATTTTTTAATTTTAAATCATTATTATCGGATAATGGCTATTCATTTTTAATTTTTTCCACCTGTGTAGCAAATAACAGGAAAGGGGTTAATGCTGGCCTAATTTTTGGGGTATTCAGTTTTTTGGGAAAATCCCCCCCCCCCCTCCCCAATCCAAATTGTGAGTTCAAATTTCATGTGTTTTTTTATTTTTATTTTTTTATTTTTTATTTTTTTATATGTTCTCAGTTCACAAAATGGCAACACAGCTGTTTCAAATTATTATTAAAATTCTTCTCATTGTTGCCAGTTGTGATGATTGTATGGTGTAAATAATATTCTTATGAAAGGAAATAGATTGAAGGAAGGATTTAACTTCAAGCTTACAAATACACTTCTTTTAATTTAAGAAGTTTTAATTGCTGATTATGGTATTCAGAAATCGGAAGCTCTCTTCTATTCAAACATGTTAGTTATTTAATGTTTCTGTACAAATTGCAAATATAATTTATTTATTTACGCCAATCGGCTTTATCCATTTATGTTATTATACAATTTGCAGTTATAATATATTAATTAATTGCACACTGAATGAATACAGTAATCTGTAGAAATACAATACTTTATCTATCCAATTTAATGATTTTCATCTTTGATAAAAATGTAGATGTAGAACCTCCAAAAAAATTGATTTCTGAACAGTACTTATTTACCAGGCTAACTATCCTGTTTTTAGGGCCTCCACATACGTAGTTTTTCGACGATTTAGTAGTAGTAGTCGTCGCCGTAGTAGTCGTTGTAGTAGTAGTAGTAGTTGTAGTAGTAGTAGTAGTAGTAGTAGTCGTCATAGTAGTCGTCGTCATAGTAGTCGTCGTCGTAGTAGTAGTAGTCGTAGTCGTAGTAGTAGTAGTAGTCGTCGTAGTAGTAGTAGTAGTAGTAGTAGTCGTAAGGAGCCGAACAAATTTTGAATTTTTTTTCAATTTTTGAAAGTCAGAATTTTTAACCAACACAAGACCTGCACTATTTTCTTAAACGTCCTTCAGACTATCCAACAAAAAAAAATAATCAAAATGATGAAGCCGTTTTTGAGAAAAAAATTGTTTAAACAAAACTAAAAATTGCCTTTATTTCACACAAAGTTATAAAAAAATACTCAAATTTTTCAAACATTGTACATGACTGTATTTCAAAATCTATTTGTGAGGAACAGATTTTATTAGAGAAAAATTTCTCTCTCCAATAGTTTAGTTGTAGGAAGATGCCAAGAAATTTTTTAATTTTTGCCATTTTCCAAAAATTAAGAGTTTTTAATGAAAATTGGACCTGCACCATTCTCTTCAACATCCTTTATATTATCCAACAACAAAATAAAAAAAAAATGATTGACCCATTTTTTGAAAATGTGCCAGGGACATCATTTAAAGTATCTCCCAAAATTAAATTAAAATATAGATGATGGGATCTCGATATCAGCCAGTTGTTTTAGAGAAAATCAGCTGAACAGTTTAGCCGCTAGCGTGTTCAGATGGACGGACGTCTTGCTGTCAATAGATTTTTCGGTATCAAGAATTCACAAAACTTGGATTCCTGCTACAAGATTTGTTAGATGATTTTCTCTTCTCAATTAAGCACCTAGACTGATCCACTTTTTCATTGTCAGGGCCCTTTAATAAGTTTTGTGCTGAAAATTCACCGTTTTTTTCGCACAGGTATTGCATAACTTTCTCTCTAACTCAGTACCCTCATATTCCGCATTGCAGAACTTTTAAGGTGGTTTGAGCGAGATATGTGCTATATTTAACATGCCTTTTTTATTGTATTAATGCAAAAATGAGAGGTTGATGATTCACGTTGATACAACTCTCTCTGAGCAAATGGGTGATCTTGAGGGTTTTTAGAATATTTTTATAGATTCATTACAGCATTGTTATTTCATTTTGTGCTGTATGACAGGTTTTTGACTTCAGTTCCTGAATAATGATTAATTATTCGAAAATGATTCGTATCTTCTTTTTCTTTGTATGAGATACACAGTGGATGACTCATGCCTCCTACTCCACAGTTGTGAGATATCATACACCAGACTCAAAGCAGCAACCTTTCCCATAAGTCAGCACCCCAATCAGTGGAGCTACCAGGGTGGGCGTTCAATTCACAAAGGTATTAGAAATTGTTTGTATTAATGTCGACTATTCAAGCTGTAGGTAAATACAAGACTAGATTTCTCTACTAGAAAATTAAGAATGCTTGGAATTCCCATCCCAATGCCCAGATTTTTTTAAATAATTGTTCTTAAAAAGTTTATTAATCAAATAACTGAATTACAATGATTGAATATAAAAATAAATTGAACAGAACACTAAGAAAAGAGACAAATATCTGAATAATAATCATTAATCAAATAGTTTACTGAACTGAAATGTTTGATAATAAAAAATAAATTTAATTGACTGAAACAAAACATGTATTTGTAAATGATATATTAAAAATGTAATTTCCTCTAAGCTATTTCTTAATTTATATCTGCATTTGTACAATGATTTGTTTTATCATATTTAGTTTTGTTTTTTGTTGTTGTTTTTTTAATCAAAGTGGCAACAAATGGATTGAAAAGATAAAATACACATTTGCTTATGTTAATATCAGCCATTCAAGGTATAGGTACATGTAGAGTTGGATGTCCCTACTAGCAAAATATGAAGGCTTGGGACTCCTGTCACTATGCCTGGATTTTTTAAAATAAATATTCTTAAAAACTTCAAGAAGTGTTTCTCTCTGAATAATAATCATTAATCAAATATTTTATTGAACTAAACTGTTTGAATTTAAAAGTAAATTGAATGGAACAATAAGAAAGTAAACATGTATTTTTAAATGGGAAATTCAAAATGTAATTTCCACTTTGTTAGCTATTTGTTAATGTACATCTGTATTTGTACATGCATTTAAACTAACATAATTGGTGACTTTAACCCAAGTTTTTTGTGTGATGGAGTTCCCAATATAGTATTTTGCTTAGAGACCCACAGTATCTAAAACCATATGGGCAAATGTAATTGAAATTGTAAGAGAAATTATAAATTCGATCTTGGGTAGTAATAGTATTTTAATTGAAATCCCTTTGCTCTATAGCACTATATTTTGTCTAACCTATTGCACTCCCTGCCCAACAGTAATGCAGGTTGAATGGGTCCCCTGTCTTATTTCCAAAACATTTAAAAACCTTTACATCAAGATAAACTATTACAAAAGACCGTGCCACATAGAAATCTCCTTTAAATATTATATCTCCAACAAAGATACAATTTTATTACTGAGGGTCTAAATGATACAGCTCATATTTATATGATCCAAACAATGAAAATCTGAGCAAGCATGGGCTCTGCCCAGATATGCCATTTTCAAGGCCATTACAAAATTGCCCAATTTACCAAAGACTTTTTCCCCTACACAGATGTGGAAATTTTTGCCATTATTTGCTATCACTGTAAAAAGATATATAGATACATGTTTATAATGTTATTTATTTATAGTTTTGCTCTTGCTAATTATTTAATTGTGCTCTTTTATATTCAATCTTATGCCTCAATTCTTCATTTCTTGTCTGCGGATATGTTTGGTACTAGCTAATATATCCTATATAAACTAATAAATGTTAGACCTTAATGTAGTATTGAAATATTTTATTATTTTCCATCTTTAAAACACAATTAATTCTTATAATTAAATAAATATTATTTATAGATATTACAGATTTATGCATAAAACTGTAACTCAAAATGTATTGGTCAGCTCTATCAACTGCACCCTTTTTTTTATGTAGTCAGTAATTACTTTTGGTATTTTTATGACTACTCGGGTTTTGACTTTCACTGTGTCTGTGCTTATCTTTCCATGACAGACTTGTCTCTTATCTTTCAATGACAAAACCATGACTTTGTGTATGCAGTAACACAGTGTTTCTGAACTTTTCTGTTTTGTATGTGGTCGGCAATGCCTACTACATTTTTGTTAAGTGTTCCCATGAGATCACACTTTATTTGCAATTCTGTGGCTAAAATGAAACTTGTATAATACCTATCTGTAAATATCCGGAAATCAACACAATTCACTGACTGAAATAGTTCTTTACATAGACAAAGCACAACTCTTTGCGTGAATAGTAAATCTTGCCTCTAAAAATTCAAAGTTGTAGCCTGTATCAAAATTACGAACAAAATGTTCTAAAAATTTTGCTTTCCTACTTTCCGCCTAAATACACCACGATTTTTTTAAATTTGTTCCGTCTATATCGAGGCAATGAGTCTCCAAACTCTGTAAGGCGTTGAGTGCACTGAAGTAATCCTCTGTTAATTAGCACCCTCTAGGGGCCGCTTTATTGTCAAGTCACATCAGTCATAGTCAATATTTCCCACTTTACATTCTCTCTCTCCCTCTCTCTCTCCCCCTCTCTCTCCCCCTCTCTCTC